>CP125978.1:21416194-21980344 GCA_030063025.1 Avena longiglumis | reverse complement strand
TCGGAGCGACTCTTGCTGCATGGCGCTAAAAAAAAAAAGAGCGCATGAGTGGATGACATGATAGAACATGCACTTGCGGCTGCAGCGCAAGTGAATGCACAATGAGCCATCAAGCCACCGCCCATCTCAGCGCAACGAAGAGCCTGCATTGGAAGCCGCCATGCCCAGACACGCCGAAAGCAGGCGTGGCTTCCACAGAGAACGGCAGCCCACGCTTGAAATGGCGGGTCTCGATACCCCGTGGATGAGATCACGGAGAGCTTAACACGCCGAGCTGCATGTGAGATTAATGGGCTTATACATTAAGGTGGCCGGCTATGCCTTACCTACGTAGCTGGTGGAACTTACCACCCGACCGATTCCGATAGCTATGCTATTGTCGGGTGGATGAGGTTGTGAAGGAATATGAGGAAGCACAGCTTGACCATGCTATGGTGAAGGGGAAACTCAACTCAAATTTGCAGTGAAAACAACCATTCTTGAAGAAGGAACACATTGTGCTTCCAAATTGAGGTCACTGCACCTCGCCATCTCCGCAGAGCCGCCAGCCTCGAGCCGCTTATCTCTCAAGGGCAGCCATCTCCGCGCCAGCCATCTCCTCGCGACAGCCATCTCCGCCTGCCGCCCATCTCCGTGCTTCAGCCATCTCTCAGAAGCGGAAGAGCATCGCCACGAAGAGCATGTGAGCACTGCCACAAAGAAATCCGCAGGAAACCGTACGCCAAAGAGTTCAAAAAACTACGTCCGGCAGCCTTCCACCAAGCCATTGCCGGTTTTACCGTGGAATCGCAGCGACGAGGAGACCAATAGGATCTCGGAAGAACAGGTCAAGAAATCCTTTGCACCTAGACGGCCGAGCCAAAGGAGAAAATAGATCCGCGGTGGTGGAGAAGTTTTACAAAATCTTTTGAAACCTGAAATCCCACTTGTGCCGGACTACGAGCCAGATTTTGAAGGCGGATGGAAGGCGCCAGGGGAGACCGAAAGTAGCAGTCTTGAGGCACCCCAGAAAACAGTTCCATGCTCGGAGAGCAGAAACCAATCATGCGCCTACCCAAATGTTCGACACGGACGCCTCCCGTAAATGATTACGAGGTAGCTACAAAGAAAGGCCAATGAGATGGGGATGACTTACATTGCATACTTGAACGCCATGGGAGACAAGTTTCCCAAATGCGATGCCAACCCCATACAGCCATGGAAGTATGGGAAGAATCTCACAAGAAAGAGGAGCTCAAGAATCTACCAACAAAGATGCTAAAATTGCACAAGTGGTACCTTGATTGCAAGACGAGAAAGGTAGAATGGATCACGTACATATAAGAGATGAGATTTTCTTCTCGGAGACGACGCGATCGACTTCAACATTCAAGACTTGCATTTTCTATTCAATCAAGGAACTCGACAGAGCTGCCATCAGCCTTTATTGTGTGTAAGTACTATTTCGTAATTTATATCTCATCTCATTCACTTCATTAATTGCATGTATATATATATGCTCACCATATATGTATATACTATTATGCAGGAAAAAGGTTATGGAATGCGGAAAGGAGGCCCTTTTGACATTGGGTTCATGGACCCAAATAGAGTTCATGAAGAAGTGGTAAAAACCAAACCCGGGCAAACAGAAGATTACTTGCTAACGTCTTTACTGAGACAACAAACCAAAAGGGAAATACTATTGCCTTACAACTTCTCGTGAGTACTGTCACCCTCTCTCTTGTACACATTCTATTTCAGCTTACTCGATGTTAAGTGTAACTGATGATGAGTTATGCGTATGTAGGTTCTACTTTATTCGCTAGTCATTCAACCCGACTCAGAAAAGTCCTTGTCATGGACTCGCTAAAAGAAAAAGAGATATGGGCAGACTTTAGAGAGATTCTCCAGAGGTAATTTCAATCATATTATGGCACTAGATCGGCAACTTTCGTGACAACAAGTACTTAATTACTCCTTTATCCATTTTCTTTGCTTGACATGGTTTGAAAAGGTTCACGGCAGGGCCAGGTGAATGGTCAAGAACTAACATTTGTAGACCAAAATATAAGTAATACTAGCTAGCTTCCAATTCCATTATATCATGCTTCATTGATTATTATTTTGATTGAACTCTCTATTCTCGTAAAGTGCGCGCATCGTGACACGATAATAACTTATGTGAGTACTATGTTTGCAGTTCATTAGCAACACGATATGTGCGACGGGCCAAGCCGCACTAGAACAACTTAGAGTAAGTAAACAAAGTCCACAACATTATTTTATTACCATCAATTGTGTTGAGTTTTATTCTTATATATATATTGACGGCCCATTCTTCATATATATTCAGATCGAACGGATGCAGGACCAACTTCTACCAAACGCATACGAGCCATTCAAGAGGAATTGGCGGGTTCATATTTTATAAGGTCGTCACGCCTGGCGGAGAACTCTTTAGATATCCACCAAAATGAACGATGACGATGTATGTGCCGATGACGATGTATGTGTCGATGACGATGTATGCGCCGATGACGTTGTTTGTGTATAATAATAGTTGCTTAATTATTCATGTACTCGTATGTACCGATGACGATTTATGTGTATACCGCTCGATCGATTCCTCCCGTAAATACGCCAACGGGCAGGCAGAGTTCACCGTGGCAGATTTAGGCTTCCGCCGCTGCGTAACTCCGCCGCGTGAAAACGGCAATATCTCTGCCGGCAGAAGAACCTTTAACACCTGTTCCAGCCCCGAACCGGTGTTAAAGGGGGGCTGAGGCTCGGCATCCCCACGCGCCATTTTTAACACCGGTTCGTATAAGAACCGGTAGAAGGGCCCTCTAACATCGGTCCTCAACAGCGGTTGAGGAACCGTTAGAGGGCCCTCCCAACCGGAGTTAAAGGGGGCTCAGACTAGTGATTTTTGCTACAGGTAGCAAACCCGGATATTATGTAACAAAAGCGGATTTAGGTAGAAAATACGGGATTAGAAGGACACATGTCAGCAGGAGGACCCGGAGGATCGGAAGTTTTGATCCCATGGGGGATGCGTAGCACCGTCCTTTTTATTTTGTAAAAAGTCCAGATTTATTATAGGACTTCACAAGAACTATAAAGCACCCAAAATATAATAAAAATTATATCTAGGTTTTTGGACCACCTTACGACCATGATCGTCACCAGGGCGAGTCGTTGACGCGTCGCTTTTGCCGCTCCACTACCAGAGTCGGTCTTATGTTGTTGATAACACTCGAGAAGTCTTCGTGCGAATGTCCCTAAGGACCAGCTACCAAGCCAAAGTTGTCACCATTAAACTCTTGAATTGATCTGAATCTTCTGACACCAAACCTATAAAACGCGTAGGATGAACAAGATTTACCACTCCATGGGGCAACAACTAGACGATTCTCCTCCCTCCTCGATGCCACGGGCGAGATCACCGCCAACGAGATGGACGAGGAGGCGGCTATACCTTACTCTTCTCGTCCCCCGTAACACGCTGCCGTAGCCACCATAACGACACATCTTTTTGACTAAAATCAAACTGTAGGGACCTTAGAACAGCTCCAAGCATAGGTCTGAGGTCCTCACCCCCTCGTGCCGATGGAGCCGTAAACAGAGGAGGCGAGGACCTGTCAATTCCTGGTCAAAGATGGCACAGAAAAGCAGATTCAATGGCATGGCCTGTTTCTCAAGTCATGAAACTTCTCTTGGGTGCCCCTTCGCGAAGGCACAATAATTCACATGTAGTTAATGAGTTACAGACAACATAGATAAATATAAAATCTTTTATCCTTTCTGTACCCAGCACATTATATTTTGTGATCAGTATAATCTATATATCTGAAAAGATAACAGAAACATTGCATTAAACATAATAAAGTTCTGTGGCTTATGAAATATATATCCGCGCATGTACATCAATGTCAATTGTTTACCATAATTGTATAGGGTAGATCATACAATTTCCACCATAATTGTTTACCATAATTATATAGAGTATATGCAAGTCCTTTTCTGAGACTAATTCAGGACTTTCAGTTGTTCATATATTTGTTTTCTCAAACAATATTTGTATCTATGTAAACTATTTACTTAGATTCTTTTTTTTTGCGAGGTGTTTACTTTACTTAGATTCTCATTATCTACATTGGAGCCTGTCAAAAAAATTATCTACATTGGAGGATATTACACACATTCAGATTTCTTTTCGAGAAAATGACGGAAACTTGTGTAAGTTTTCTTGCTACTTGTTATTTGTAGCCTTGATAATGTTGCCACGAAAAAAATCAGGTAGTCTAGAGAATAGATAGATAAAAAAAAATTTCAGTTCCAGCGCAAGGTAGTTCAGATCATGTAGTCGATTTGATGAGACAATGATTGAACAAGAGAACACAAGAGTGAGAAAGGAAAAGAAAACACTAATAGGCAGATGTACCAGTTCATTGCAGCCAATGACTTTTACATGCGGAAAGGGGTTCAATCACATCCTAGCTAACAAAAATGCAGTTCGAACATAACTTCATTTGCAGATTAAAAGCAACACCGGCTTTTCCATTAATAACAGAGTTTTGCAACCGCAAAACGACCAAAAAGAAACTAGACCGAGAAGAAGTTTTTATTACTTTCATTAATCAGTCCATCTTTTGATAGTTTTCATGCATTCCGTGTATATCAGATGTTATAATCAAACATCAAAACATAGCAGACACACACAGATAAGATAAAATCCATTAAAAAAAGGAGCAGTGAGCACCAGATGAGTTGTTCCTAGTTAACAAGTTTGAATTATCAGTCAGCAAAGACGAGTAAACCTGCTCCTGTAGGCTTGAGCTCAGCTTGTTTAGGCCTCGAGCCGGGCCCAAACAAGCATAACTCAAAGAGTGTGAGGACCTCGAACTTTTGACAGCCATACGCTTCCGTTGGGGCTGCTGTTCTACCTCGTTGAGCTTGATCAGGCCGGCTGCTGCTGACGCTGATGGGAGATGCTCACAACGTCGGGCCACTCCGCGCTGATGCTGCAAAACAGAAACGAGCGGCACGAATTAATCATCAGATGAGCAGTTCCTAAAAGCAGTAGCTATGAATGGGCAAGGATAATCAGACCGGCTGCTGCTCCTGACAACTGGACGTCTAAGAAGACAACGGCCGCGGCCACGGCCCGAGCCCAGAAATTGCATTGGCGCTCAGGCAACCGCTGCAATACACAAAACCAACTCAGAACGGAAACAAGCGGCTGGAGTTAATCATCAGATGAGCTGTTCCTAGTTAACAGACATGAATTATGAGTCAGCAAAGATCGCTAAACCGGCTCCTGCTTCGGCTGCTGTTCTGCCTCATTGGGCTTGATCAGGTCGGCTGCTGCTGATGCTGACAGTGACGCCGATGGGAGTTGCTCATGAGGTCCGGGTACTCCTTGCGCACTCTGCAAAGTACACAAGACCAACGTAGAACAGAAACACGTGTTAGGAATTAATCATCAGATCACTTGTTCCCAATATGCAGGAGAAAACATAGTTAAATGTGAGCACGGCCATGTTACTGGAAACAGAATATTTACATTTGATACGGAAGAGCCACGCCTGCGCTTCTGACTAGTTTGATCTTGCCCATCTTTTCCTACAGCTGGATCATCTGCCTAGGATATTTTATGTGTCGCATTGCTATCCTTGATGTGCCTTAGAACAGACTCAGGGTGCCGAACTTTGAGCCTTTGGATTTCATCATCTTTCTCCTTCACCAACAAGTGCATTTTCTGTAAGTTCATTTTGGCTTCCACAGCTTCTGCTTGAAATTTGCCAATCTCATCATCCTTCTTTTGCGCCAACACCTTAAGCTCATCTACACTCTGCTGAAGCGTCAGTGCTGCTTGGGTAACTTGTGCAACCTCCACTTTCTTGTTAGCATAATCTTTCTGCATTATACTCAACTGGTCACCAGAGAATCCTTTTCTGAGAGTAGTGCACAAACTTCCTTGTCCTTCTTAGAGCTCAGAGTCTCATAATCGTGCTTTAATTTTCTGAAGTCGCTTGCAGTGTGATCCACGGTGTTTTGACTTAGCTTTGTGCAACTTTCAACTTCCTTCAGCTATAGGATACAACAATTATGTTAATCAATGAGATGCACAAGCTGAACTGTATATTTTGAGCAATGCAGCTTAGGTTTTGGTACTTGCCTTAGAGTTGGGGGTTTCGGCACAGGTTCTGAATCCTCCATGTCAGCATCTCTGAGTTCTAAATTGAACGCAGAAGCCAATGACTATCAGTAGCTGCACAAACTCATAGATATTTGGTGCTCCGTTCCAACATTAATCTTCATAGATATAGATATTTTCTCTAGCAATAAGTTTCTGTTCGCGCTACCCAACAAAATCGACAGTTAGCAGGACATAAACCCTAAGAAATCTGAAATATCCTCTGAAGAGCAGCAAGAAACGAGGGCTCCTCACCGGCGAGCTTCTGATTAGCACCGAGAAGCAGCTCAGATGCCGCCTCCCACCTCATCTTCCTGCTCGTGATCCGCCTGCTAGCATCAGGAAGAGCGTAAGAAAACCTGTAGAGGAATTTTTTTTCAAACGAAGAGAGGAATTGAAGGAGCTAGGGCGTGAGCGAACCACCTGCAGCTTCTTGTTGGCCTCGCGGCTTCGCCGCAACCTGCCGATCTCGGCCCTTCTCCTTCAGCGCCGCCTCCAGTGACTCAAGGCTGATCTCGGCGGCCTCACGGGCGCTGGGTCGGCGTCAGAGCCTCCGCCAGTGCCTGGCTATTTCTCAGCATTGCCTCCACCAGTTCGCCCATGGAAGGCCAAAGAAACTCGAACTCCCGCCGCCTCTCCCTCTCCGCCGCCGCTGTCGGGCATGGGTTCGAACCGAGCCGCTGCTCTGTCCACGAAACTGAAAAAATGGGCTTTGGTGGGCTTCCACTTCATTTGCTCTTCTTCTACATTGGGCTTAAGATGCCTTTGGGCACATTGATGTCCATTTCGTTCAATCCACGTCTGCTTTTGAGGATATGATTTGCATTTTAGATATCCGGCGGATATAGATACGGATACGGATATTTGTCGAGCGGATATCGCATTTAATATGCTAGTGGTGTTGATGATATCTCGACGGGTTTGTGCGGATTATCCGAGACATTTAAATAGGATAATCCGATAAATTTAGCACAACCTAATATCTAGAGAATGTATCCACTGGCTATGCATGTTATATTATGTTATTATCAATCTTGCACTTTTATACTACTGCAATCTAGTGTTGGACGCTTGTCATTTCTTTTACATAAACTAAATAAAATTTTATTTTTCTATGTGTATTTGTTCGATTATCTTCTTCCGATCCGAGTCCGCCTCGAATCCGCCCATATCCACAATTCGATATAATCCGCATCCGCTATTATCCGCCTCGCTCAATCCGCCAAAAATAGTAAAGGATATGGTAATAGCAATATCCGATCCAATCTAATCCGCTTACATCCCTACTGCACGTGTCCATATAGACTAGCGCCTAAAGCTAAAGTCTGTCATCAATAAACTCTTAAATTAATATGAATCTCGACACCAAACATGTAAAACATGTAAACTGGACAAGATCAACCACTTGATAGGAGCGGCAACAAGCAATTCTCGCCTCCTCTAGGCCACAAAGTAGATCATCACCGATTTAAGTGGACAATGAGGCAAGAATACCTTATTCTTCTTATCCCGCCAGAATAAAATCATACTTAGAGCAACTCCATAACGAGCGCTAAAACAATTTCACACAAGATGTGTTGCCGCCAGGCGTTGGTTGGCGCTTCATCGGCATGGTAAATTTTAGCGCTGGAATGTGGGAGTTTATAGCATAAAACCACCACTTTTGTGCAAAATTTCAAAGACCACCAGTTTACGCTTGAATCGCAGAAACCACCACCCCATCGCTAATTTTTGCAATGTGCGCTAACTGGCTGATTCAGGGCGATTGACGCTAGATCTGACAGACGGGACCCACTAGTCAGGCACGTCTGTTAACGACCGTTAACGACTTGTCTGTGTAGGGGTAAAGGGCGGTAGGTTTCAGTTACCGCCTCGTACTTCCCCTCGTCCTGACCCCCCACCCCCCGATGGCGGCGAGTACTCCCGGCGGCGGTGGCCCTCTCGGCGGCGGCCCTCTCGTTGGCGGTGACCCTCTCGACGGAGAATTCGTCCGCAAGGACATGGATTGGCGAGCTGGTATGAATCGAGACGGCACGCTGTCGCCAAGACATGGTGAGGTGGCGGCTCGGGCTGGCGGGTCCTAGCATCACCGACGAAGAGAAGCCACCGGGGATCTTCCTTGAGGCGTTGAGTGAGTTCCTTCCTCTCTCTTCTTCCTCTCCCCGTTATTTCTAAATCACTGTTATGCATAGAAAATTAGGGTTAACTAGATTTTAGGGCCATGAAATTAGTATTGTTAGCACATCTTAATCATTGGAAATCACTACTGTAGTGATTACATTATCCCCTATTTTTTTTATTTTCTCATATCCCATATTAACTGAATAAATGAAGCGAATGTGCTTTGGTAATCGAATGTATTTCAGTAATTGTCTATATTCAGTTTGACGATGACATCCGGGACATCAGGTTTAATATCCCTGGTGAAGATAATTTAGCGAGGACCTTGAGCTTATCTGATATCACTGTAATGAATCTGAGAGCACTGATTGAAGGACATGGGTATGATTACAAAGATACAATCTACTATGTTAGAGAGAAAGGAAAAGGAATAGAGGGAATGGAAGCATTGGACAACATGTCAAAGATTGATCAGATGATAGAAATGTATGACAGTAGCAAAGTGTTGAAATTGACATTCATCAAGCACAACTCTGATATTCCTGCTAGACTGAACCGGAATCATTTGGAAGCCGATCCGCAGAAATGAGGAAGCCTTTATCTCTATTGATAAGGATGGAGGACACACATTAGTGATGATGAAGAAGAAGTGTTCTACCCTCGTTGTTGACACTTCAGATGCACTCTTTGTTGGCCCTCAACAGAGTTATAATGGACAAGGGAAAGAATCCAAAGGCCATATGATGAAGAAGATCCGTTTCACCTCGTTGTCATGACATTTCAGATGCACTCTTTGTTGGCACTCAACAGAGCTGTAATATGGACAAGGGAAAGAATCCAATGCCATATGATTATGTTCAGGTAGATGTGCTTGATGATAACATAACAGTTGTAGAGGAGCTTGATCTGATGAAGATATTGAGGAGGCAAAGGACAGAAGAAGATCCTGAAAATGTGCTGATTAAGGACCTACTTAGACAGCAGAAGAGGAAGAGATAAGACCCAGATCACATTGAAGGGGAAACTGATGTAGAAGAGATTTATGAAGAAGGAGAAGAAGAAGAAGATGAAGCCCATGAAGTTGATTTTTTGCCAGAAAAGGTAGTGCCAAAGAGAGCAGGCCCTACTGGAAGATCACATTATGAACCAGACCCAGTAGAGGCATATTTTTTTGTGCCATCAGGTGATGAGGAGTTCAGTCCTGATGAATTAGCTGACAGTGATGATGATGGATTTGTAGAGAAATTTTCTTTGCCAAGTGGGAACAAGAGGAGGCTGAAGAAGCTTAAGAAGAGGATTTTGTATGATGAGATGAGGGCGATGCACATGAGCGCTTTGTTTTGAAAGTTTGCTTGTGGATGTCTATCGCTTTAGAATTGCTCTTAGGAATTTCCATGTAGCTCAACTAAGAAACTTTTCATATCATAGAAACAATCCAGATAGAATCATTGCATGGTGCAGTGAGAGAGCAGCTTCTAAAGTAAAGGGGAAATGTGCTATTGACTGTGCTATTGAATACAAGGCTTGTCCCTTCTTCATTTCAGCTTCTACAATTGGCCATGAGAAAACTTTTTGTATTAGAAAGTTAAATAGTGTGCACACATGTATTCCACATGGAGAGAACACTAGGGTAACAATTGATCCTAACACTTTTATTGCACTCTGAGCAAGCAGTGAGAACTAATCCTAACACTTGTGTTGACACACTCATTGACAATGCAAAGCAAAATTTTGGAGTTGAGGTGCCAAGGAGCAAGGCCTACAGGGCAAGGATTAAAGCATTCAGATCTGTCATGGGTGATCAAAAGAAGCAGTACACAAGGTTGAGGGACTATCTGCAAGCAATCTTAGACAATAATCCAGGCAGTAGATGTGTTGTCACCACCAAGGAACTGGTGGAGCACCCTAGTCCCAATCCAAGATTTCATGGTCTTTTCATATGTTTGAATGCTTCAAAGGAAGGGTTCTTAAATGGATGCAGGCCTTTTATAGGTATAATTACTATTGATTACTATTGCATCTATTTTAATTATGTTTGCAATGCAGCTACAAATTGTGAATAATTATTTGCTTGTCATTTAAATTAGGTCTGGATGGTTGTTTTGTGAAATTAACCACTGGCCAACAAATCCTTGCTGCCACTGGGAGAGATGGCAATAATAACATTTTCCCAATTGCATATGGTGTTGTTGACAAAGAGGACACTGCTAGCTGGATGTGGTTTCTCACCAGGCTGAAATATTGCATAGGAGAGGCAGGGAAGTTTGGCAGCTTCACTTTCATCTCTGATAGGCAGAAGGTAAGGACATTTTCTGTATTTTCTTCAGTATTTGCCTGCATTTTCTGTATTTTCTTCAGTACATGTTCCTTACACATATCTTTGTTTGTTAGGGTCTGCTTAAAGCAATTGGTAAAACATTCCCATATTCCCCACAAAGGTTCTGTTTGAGGCATATCTATGCCAATTTTCAGTCAGCTGGGTTTAAAGGGGAAGAGTTGAAAAAACATATATTTGATGCTAGTTACTCATATACCAAATCAGGGTTTCAGAAAGCAATGGAGCTGCTAAGAAGAGATTGTGAGGAAGCTCACAACTGGATGATGAAAATCTCAGGAAGCATGGTACATGCATTTGACACAAATTGCAAGACTGATCTGGTTGTAAACAATCTTAGTGAAGTGTTTAACAAAATGATACTCGATGTGAGGGGTAAGCCTATAAGGACAATGCTTGATGGAATCAAAGACAAGCTCATGGTTAAGTACAGTAAGATTAGGCAGAAAACAGAAACAACCAGGTGGGAAATTACTCCTTTCTATGCTGAGAAGTTAGAGGAGGCAAAGAAACATTCCAGGGAATGCAAAGCAAAAACTGCTGACATAGGTCTGTGGCAAGTTAGAACAAAGGGGACAAATGTACATGCAGTTGATTTGAGAGCCAGGACTTGTGGATGCAAAGCATGGGATCTCACTGGAATCCCATGCAATCATGCAATATCTGTTATCTCCAAAATCAAGAAACACCCAGAAGATTATGTACATGACTTCTTCAAAAAGGACATGTATAGAGAAGCATTCAAGCATGTAATATACCCTGTCCCTGGACCTGATGAGTGGCCTAAGACAGATACTAGGGACATTGATCCACCTGTGTTTAGGGAGAAGCCAGGAAGGAAGCAAACAGTTAGAAGGAAAGGTGTCCATGAGGTGCCTGCACCAAGGGATAGCTCAAGGATGGGGAGTATCACATGTAGCAACTGCAAATTAGTTGGCCATAGGTTTCCTTCATGTCCTATGCAGTTAAATCCAGAATTGCAACTTAGAACAAAATCAACAGCAAGTAAGTATGCTTCATATGGTCCTATGTTTGTACATCTTGTATACTTCCTATATGTCTTGTACACTAAAATGTTTTCTCGCAAACAGGGAAAACATCACTCAGACCATCATCTTCTACAAGCACCAAGGGCTCCAGGACCATCATCTTCTCCAGCACCAAGGGCTCCAGGACCAAGGGCTCCAGCACCATCATCTTCTACAGCACCAAGGGCAAACCCAGCTGGAAGGCCTTTCTTTGCACCAAGGACTAGTGGAAGAGAGCCCAAACTAACCCATAGGATGCAAGGATACCTCAATGCAGGAAGCACAACAACTACAAAGGCTCTAGAATCTCAAAGAAGTGATGGCCTATGTTTGTGCCTTTGAAACTATGCATGTTTCAGCAATGTGTGTAAGACTATGTCGCCTCCGGTTGGTGTAAGACTATGTTTGTTTAAAACTATCTAGTGGATCCATATTTGTGTAAGACTATGTTGTTCTAAGACTATGTTTGTTTAAAACTATCTAGTGGATCCATATTTGTGTAAGACTATGTTGTTCTAAGACTATGTTTGTTTAAAACTATCCTATGGATCCATAGCATCTATAGCATCTATAGATAACATACATGATTGTTTGGGCTTTACATATTTATGTATCCATATAGCATCCGGTGGATCCATAGCATCTATAGATAACAACTGGTGGATCCATATTTGTAAGAGGATACCGCCGCTCGTAACTTAGAATTCAACACATATAGGTAACATCCGGGAACATAGCATTCAACATGTACTTAGAATTCAACACACATAGTTCACACACCGCCGTAACTTAATATGTGTACTTAGAAGTCAACAAACATTACACAAACCAGAAGCTAAATAGATAAAGGACATGCTCCACCTAAACACAGTACAATAGATATCACTCATCACACGCCTTTATCTTCTTCACCTTCTTCTTCATACCATCGCTGAAATTGAACAGATCATACAAAGACATGCTCTAGCTTGTTCTTCTACCTTCAATGCCACCTTTTCCTCATCCCATTTCCTTGCTTCACCTTCATAATGTCTGCTTGAGATTTCTGCACATGCTTTAGCATAGTCACTTCTTTCTTCAAAGCTTTTAGTTCAACCTTTAGCTCATCTCTTTCCTTCACCACAAGCACAACATCCTCCTCACCAGACTGAATTATTTTATAATTCTGCTTCACCACCTTCTTCTCTGCTTGTTCCATGAACTTGCACACATCATCTAATGTATGCCAGCTTCTTCTATCTTTGTTTTCTCATCGATAGTCCAGTTTTGCATTGTCAATCTTGTTTTCAATCCTCAAGCCTGCTATTTCAAAGTACATGTGCCACAACCTATCTAAAGAATTCTTCATTGTGTCCGCCACTCTTCTTCATCAACCCATGACACAAAACCACAGCTCATAACTTTCTATAAAAAATGTAACCGCAATCAGTGAATAACATTGACTACTATATCCAACAACATGTAAGCAAGCTAAATATATATCCAAGGAAGATAATTTATATACAACAGTATAATAAATCCAAACAAGCTAAATATACATACAAGCAAGCTACTGCAATATATATCCAAATTTTATATACTAGCATATCCATATCCAGCTAACAAATCAAGCATCTATATCTACTTTTCTGTCCGATAACTCTATCTCATTTTCAGATATGAAAAATTGAAGAAGAAAATGTGTTCAATTCAGTACAACTCACATTCCCTATCTGACACATGTAAAACCTTCTTCCAGTGTTCGTCCCTTCAAAGGCGACACACTGCTGTGGCACCAATCCATGCTCACGACATTTCACCGAGCAGTCCATTGCAATCCGATGAAACTGGGGGTCGTAGCAGGTGTCTGGTGCATAGACCAGAGCTACGAAGTGCTAAACGAACAGAAATTGCAAAGAAATGAGTTCAAATCCAAAAAAATCGAAGCCAATTCGTAAACCCTAACCCTAACCCTAGATTTGGAGAACTTACCCCTAGCGGAGAAGTGCTCGACGACTCGCCATCGTTCAAACTGGGCATGGCCGGAGTTCGCGGACGGTCCGCCGGCGGCGATGGCGATGCGGCGGCGGCAGGTGTGGAGCTCAACGACGCGGTCAGGGTCGGGTTCATTCGGGCTTGAAACTGCCCAGGTCGGGGTCCAGCGTCGCGTTCTATGGAAAGAAGAGTGGGGCCCACTATTGCCGTTAACGGTCGTTAATGGACGTGTTCGACTAGCGGGCCCGTCGCCGATCCAGCGCCAATCGCCTCGAATCGCCAGCTTAGCGACATTGCAAAGAATTAGCAGTAGGGTGATGGTGGTTTGCGGTTCAAACGTAAACTGGTGGTTTTTTGAAATCTTTGCACAAAAGTGGTGGTTTTATGCTATAAAATCGCTCATGGGCGCATAAATACAGCATCGGAGGCCGGTTTTGTACCAAAAACACTTCAAACATAGATCAGATAAACTAAAAGAAATAGACTAGATATATTACATAGAACATAGTTTAACATGTGGTGCATAAATTTAAAACATAGTGCAAACATAAACCCTAAATTATACGCTTCGCCATCGCCGGAGGTGGTCTCGCTGGTGTCTACATGTCGAAATCTGAATCATCCTCCATCGAGGACTCCACCGGTGTAGACGAGAACTGGTCCAACTAGTGGTTGCCGTCGTCGATCATCTGCGGACCAGCTAGCTACGCCTCGATGAATGCCCGACGGTGTTCCTTGTCACCCTTCTCGCCATGCGAGTCACCTTGCACTCCTCCTTCCTCTTCACATAGAAGGCGACCTCGACATTGACGTCCTCCGGGAAGTGGACGGTGCATTCCGCCCTTAGATCCTAGAAATTAAAATAACCAAAGGGGGTTGGGAAATGTGAGATTGGGTGAAATGGAGAGATTCACTGAATCTCCACCATCCCCAAACTTGCCTATCGGGTTTGGGTTTGATTCGTGCAACTGAATGACCATATAGTACTTTCTATGTTTTAAAATATAAGATGTTTTAGCCTTTTTCTAGAACGCATGTATCCAGGTGTATTTTAGTTTGTAGGTTTAGAACAAAACGAGTGAACCTACGCACTAAAAAAATCTAGATACATGTGTTTTCAAAGAATATTTTAAAATGGAGGGAGTAATTGTGATAACTCATGGGAGCCTCTACTGATTTTGCTCGATCTCTCCAATCTGTACACCGGAGAAGTCGAAGAAAAATACTCTTCTGAATTGAAAAAATAAGAAGAGAAATACACACATGAGCACCCCACTTATGAAGTGAAGGCGAGTTTTGGGCGGCGACGATTCCATCGCCTGCGTCTTCAAGAGACTGTCTGTGTCGCTCTAGACGAATGGCGTAGTCACCAGTACTAAAAGTTAAACACTAAAATTGAATTATCGGTCTGCCTTTGTTGAATCTACTCAGCTTTGAAGGTTTCCTGAATAAACAAACTTTGTTGTCTCTAGTGTGTACTCAGCACTTAAGGTTTTCCGAATGAAAGTACCATTGTTGTCTGTAGTCTGTACTAGACATTCAGGGCTTTCTGGAACGAATGTACCTTTGTGGTCTGTAATCGACATTGAACGTTTCACAAATGAATGTGCTTAGAAACCACATACAAGTCTTGGAGTGAATTGTACACACAAAATCAGTAGATTCCAAGTTGTCTCCACATCACATGGTACAGATTGAAGGAGAGGTCCTGATTTAGATGTGCCAGCAAACTCTGTAAAAGTCTTGGAACGATGACTCGGTTTGGACAGTGTCCACACAAATACCAGCCGCTAGCTAGCCATTTTCATCTATAATATGTACCTATCTTGGAATATTGAGCGAATTGAAACACAGGTATGTGTAATTAGTAGAGGTTCTTTTATTGCATCACACAAAAATATAAGTTCAAAATAATCACGTGTATCTCATCGATTGTCATAGAAAAACACACACACACAGAGGGGGAGGAGGGGTCATGATTTAGATGCGCAATACTAACTCTAAAAAGTCTTGAATGTCGACATGGTGTCCAGTTCCCCTCCGTTGCTTTAGGGCCACATGGTCAGTTGAATGTTGACGCTGAATTTTCGGTCTGCCTTTCTTGTTTGTACTGAACGTTGGACGTTCAGCCAATGAATATACTTAAAAAATATATACTAATCTTGGAGTGGATCCCACGCACAAATGAATGACCGTATAGTAATTGTGATAACTCATAGAAGCCTTTGCTGATTTTGCTTGATCTCTCCAATCTGTACACCGGAGAAGTCGAAGGAAAATACTCTTCTAAATTAAAAAAATAAGAAGAGAAATACACACATTAGCACCCCACTTATGAATTGAAGGCGAGTTTTGGGCAGCGACGATTCCATCTCCTGCGTCTTCAAGTGACTGTCGTGTCGCTCTAGACGAATGGCATAGTCACCGGTACTAAAAGTTAAACACTGAAATTGAATTATCGGTCTGCCTTTGTTGACTGTACTCGCTTTGAAGGTTTCATGAATGAAACAACCTTTGTTGTCTCTAGTCTGTACTCAACACTGAAGGTTTTCCGAATGAAAGTACCTTTGTTGTCTGTAGTCTGTACTAGACATTTAAGCCTTCCAGAACGAATGTACCTTTGTGGTCTGTAATCGACATTGAACGTTTCACAAATGAATGTGCTTAGAAACCACGTACAAGTCTTGGAGTGAATTGTACGCGCAAAATCAATAGATTCCAAGTTGTCTCCATATCACATGGTACAGATTGAGGGAGAGGTCCTGATTTAGATGTGCCAGCAAACTCTGTAAGAGTCTTGGTCCACACAAATACCAGCCTCTAGCTAGCCATTTCCATCTATAATATGTATTGATCTTGGAATATTGAGCGAATTGAAGCACATGTATGTGTAACTAGTAGAGGTTATTTTGTTGTATCACACAAAAATATAAGTTCAAAATAATCATGTGTATCTCATCGGTTGTCATAGAAACACACACACGGAGAGGGGGGAAGGGGGTCATGATTTAGATGTGCAATACTAACTCTAAACGAGTCTTGAATGCCGACATGGTGTCCAGTTCCCCTCCGTCGCTTTAGGGCCACAGTCATTCTGTCCCTATGTTCTTGTCGTGTGCCTGCAACTACCTCGTCTTCGGCATCCATGACTGGGACCGTCTCAGACACTCTAGATGAATGGCATGGTGAGTTGAATGTTGACCCTGAATTTTTGCGGTCTGCCTTTCTTGTTTGTACTGAACGTTGGACGTTCAGCCAATGAATGTACTTAAAAAATACATACTAATCTTGGAGTGAATCCCACGCACAAATTCAAATCCTAAGGATTGCAACTTTGCCTGCACATCACATGGTACATAAGTGCAATAGTTCCAACACGGTTTAGACGGTGTCCACATAAACTCCATATATCTTAGCTTGTAATACATCTATAGACTGTACTCGTCTGCCTATAAAGACCCTACCTATAGCCACTCACCCACTCACCTCAAAGGAAGGAAGTACTATCTCTCCCAATTATATATCAACCAAAAACACAAGCTACTAACAGAGAACCATGGACCTCACCAAGGGGGCCATGGACCTCGCAACAAAGGTTGTGGACTTCGCAACAGGTTCCATGGGAAGCCTGCTCCTGAAGCTTGGCGAGCTCCTCAAGGAGGAGTACATGCTGCAGACGGGTGTCAAGGAAGACATCGAGTATCTCGAGAGAGAACTGAAGAGCATGCAGGCTGCCCTTCGCAAAGTTGGCGACGTACCACGGGACCAGCTTGACCAGCATGTCAAGCTCTGGGCTGGCGAGGTCAGGAACCTGGCGTACAATATGGAGGACGCCATTGACAAGTTCGTGGTGCGTGTTGATGGCTCCGAGCCCACTCTCGAGACACACAACAAGCTCATCATATGGCTCATGAAGAAAATTGGCGAGTTGTTCACCAAAGGCAAGACTCGCCATGAGATCTCCAAAGAGATCAAAGAGATCAAGGCCCGCGTCCAGGAGGTGGCTGACCGGCGTGATAGGTACAGGGTCAACGAGGTGCTTGCTAACCCAGCCGGGGCAACCACGGTTGATCCACGCATGTTGGCTCTTTATAAGGATCAGAAAGAGCTCGTTGGCATTGATATGGCATTGAATGAGCTAACCAAAAAGCTCGATGTTGGGGATGGTGGTGATGACGAGTCCAAGAAACTCAAGATACTATCTATTTTTGGATTCGGAGGCCTCGGAAAGACAACTCTTGCAAAAGCAGTGTATGATAAGCTCCAAGCTCAATTTGATTGCAGAGCTTTTGTTTCCGTGGGAAGGAAACCTAGCATCAAGAAACTGCTCAACGACATTCTCTATGAAATTGAGAAGCAAATGTACCCGATGTTGGATGAAAGACAGTTGATGGACAAACTCCGAGGATTACTTAAGGACAAGAGGTACGTACGCATCATATTATGTAGTTGTTCATATGGATCAAATATTTCAAAAAAAAATCGCCATATACTATATAGTAATATAGAGTACTTTGTAAAATAGCACCAAAATTCACGATGTTACGAGTTTGAGACTGTTCGCGCCCGAACATGTCACTGTGTCCCTCCAAATGAGACCTGGCCGGAAGCTTGACAACCAAAGCATCCGGTGGACGCTTTTATAGAACAGAGACCCCGCTTTCCTCCTTTGAGGCACCCTGCCAGGGCTAACGATGGCTATGGGCTGCTACAGGTTGGTCTGAACACACCTAGAGCCTCGTGCATTCGCATTCCTCCGACATGAGGAACTAAGGAAAAACGAGAAGCGTGATCTAAGGGTAAATCCACCTTGTAAAGGACTAGTTCTAGCCTAACTTGGACACAGTCCAGATTCAACTAAGTTTTTGTCATGTCTCTTTCCTTAACCGTAGAGATTACTTATGACTCGAATGGAGCTACTCTATAGGAGAAATTGGTTCACCTTGACGAGATGAACAAATCCTATGTTGACCACTTTTCCATCTAAATCCATCGTCATGCCGGTCTGACTTCGTTTTAATCATAAACTTGGATTTGGCCCAACATCTTGGCTTCCATATAATTCCTCCCTTTGGCTTCAGAGGTAGCATACTTACTTGGATCAATATGACTCAAAAAAAAAGTTGTACGTCTCGACGGAACACTCAAGTTCCATGTTGGGCTCTTTGTCATATGTGGTCATCCGTGGTGCTCTGATGATTCCATCTTAAACATTAGTTCAGAGTTGGCAACATAGTAGGCTAGGCCCTATGACTCTTGTTCCGGCTTTGCTCCATGAATCACCTTGAATTGTTTGTTAAGCCTGACCATGGCATGAACTGGCGCTAAGCATGGTCAGTGGCCGGGTAAGATCATGTCAAGTAGTGGTCTTCCAGCATAGCAACCCACTTGCTGGCTAGGACATGGGAGTAAGATCACCAATTGAAACATGGGAGGCGGTCCGTCTGCTAAGGCAAGGAGAGGCTACTAATAAGACGGATATGTGTGTAGTACGACACATTAGGACAATAGGATTTGATCATTGATAGGATTCTCTTTCGTCTTCCTCTTGAGTACCTCATTGCATGATCTTCACGTTGTTTATACCTCCTCGGGTGTGCCTCACCCGAATCATGTGTCGCGGACCGATTCCGTGCTTTTCCGGCTGTGATCCAAAAACGTATGCTAACAAAGATGAGTTTTCAAATTTATTTGAGATATTTGACATAGAGATATGTCTGGGTAGAATATGCTCGTTATTTATATTCTTACTAACAAAGTAAATATCATGCCCCTTTAAAAAAAAAAAAGTAAATATCATGTTTGCCTACCTTCTCCAGCTACTTTAGATACATATAAATTTATAGTTCAACCAATTTATTATTGATCTTGTGTTATGAATGGCGGGACAGGTACTTCGTTGTCATTGATGATATATGGGAAACAGAAACATGGAAAATAATCCGATGTGCTTTTATGAATAATAATTGCACAAGCAGGATAGTGACAACTACCCGTATTTTTGATGTCGCCGATGAGAGCGATGAAGTATACAGGATAAAACCACTTACTCATGATTTATCGATGGAGTTATTTCATACAAGATTGTGTGGTGGTATAAACAAATGCCCTTATGAACACCCAACAATGGTAAACAAAATTTTAAATAAATGTGGTGGTGTGCTGTTGGCTATAATCACTATAGCTAGTGTCCTTGTTGGTAAACCAGTGGAGCTTTGGTCAACGGTATACAACTCCATAGGTTTTGGGGATGAACACAACGAAGACGTCGAGAACACGAGAAAAATATTGCTATTTAGTTACTATGACCTACCTTTTCATCTAAGGACTTGTTTATTGTATTTGAGCCAATATCAAGAAGATATTTTGATTGAGAAAGATAGTTTGATATGGAGGTGGGTTGCCGAAGGTTTTGTCCATGAAGAAGAAGGGTAGGATTATCTGAGATTGCCGAGATACTTCAACAGTTTGGTAAATAAAAGCATGATACAGCCTATAGACCTCTTGAATCATGGTATCATATCTCATTGTCGTGTCCATGATATGATTCTTGACATGATACGTCCATTAGCGAAGGAAGAAAACTTTATGACTCTATTGGCTAGCATGGAGCAACACACACATTCAATATGTTGTGATGTTCGCAGGTTAGTCATTAAAGGCAAAAGCCAAGTGGTCAACACGTGTATGTCCCAAGTAAGGTCATTTAATGCCGTGTGCACCGATGAATTCTGGCTGCCTCTTTCATCCTTTCAAGCTTTACGTGTCCTAGTTCTAGATGCCGGTGATTCTAATTTGAACAACAGAGGTCATCTTGAAAATCTAGGGAAGTTAGTTCACTTGAGGTACCTTGGACTAAGAGGGGTGGATACCCTTGAGCTCCCTATGGAAATAGGGAATTTGAAGTTTTTACAGGCATTAGATATGAGAGATCACAAAATAAAGGAACTGCCACAGAGTGTCGGTCAATTAAGTCACCTCAAGCTTCTGCATGCCGGGGGAACAAATACTAGAATGCCAGACTGGATTGGAAACCTTACATCTCTAGAAGAGCTATGGATGAGCGAGGCTAACGAGTCTTCAAACTTTAGTAATGAGCTCGGCAAGCTGACAGAGTTGAGGAAACTATGCATAACTAAAAGTTTATATTTGACCAGTGCGAGCTCTGTGAAAGCTTGGGCAGAGTCTATAGCCAAACTGCAGAAAATCCAAGACATACAGATTGGTCGGATTGAGTCAAACATAAATGATGATGATGCCACCTCTTGCTGGGATGGCTATGTTCCCCCTAGACAACTTCGGGTTCTTAGCATGCTGTCCAGACAACCAGTTGGACTGCTAGCAAGGACGAATCCATGGCTTCTTCCGAATCTCACCTATTTAGCACTTCAGGTGGACACTCCAGACATGGTGACCTTTGGGAGGTTTCCAGAGCTTGTTACTCTACGGCTGACCATGGGAGCTTTAGGTCACCAACATGATGTCATGGGAACTTCATCAGGTGCATTCCCTAGATTGAGGTTTTTCGCCACAAGTGGAACGCCCGGCCGTTTTATTGAGGGAGATATGCCAAGGCTTGAGTACCTCGAGTTCCGCCTCAACTTGGTGCATGACACCAACCTTCACTTTGACTTTGGTAGCCTGGCGAACCTCCCTTTGCTCCAGAAAGTCAGTGTCATTATATTGTATGAACCTTCTCGCCCTCGTGCGGACCTTCAAGAGGCAGCAAACGGAGTGATCCATGCAATCAACATCCTTCCCAACCGTCCCATACTTGCCTTATTTGGGGTAAGTATATATGCATGTGTCCATTAATTGCGGGTAATGATGCAGGTTCTATATTTAATGTGTGTAATGTCTCTTTTTTACAGAGGCCAATTAATCATGAGAGCTAAGCAAGCTCGTTGTGCATCAAGGTACGCTAGCTCTCCCTCTCCTTGTGTATTTTCCCATGTATTTACAGCCTGCAATTTTGCAAACCATACATGTATACTTTCAGTGACAGATATTCCATATTTATACGCTTGTGTAGGAAGGCATTCGGTGTTAACAAGTCGCCGCAGATAAAAGTTAAATGGACTCCATTTGTTTGCTTTACTGGTTTTTCAGCAAAGGAAAAGAATCACAAAAATGGGTATATTTTTGTATTATTCTCTTTCGTGAAAAAGGAAAGGAAAATAGCAAAAAAGAGTGGTTGTTTGCTTTATTGTCTTCTCTAGCAAATGAAAAAACCGAAATATAATAAATGTTTGTTTCTCTTTTTGCCTTCCATGCGACGAAAATCACCAAAAAAATGTTTACTTGCTTTGTTGAATTGAGTGTCCTATTGCTTCTTCTTCTTTTACTTTAAAAAACAAAAAAAGTTCTTTGTTTTTTTACTTACAAAAAACAAAACAAAAAACAATGTTCTGCTCTTTTTCGTATCATTTGTTTTGTGTGTGTAGTTAGGCTTGTTTCTTGGGTTTTGGTTTGGGCTTTGGTGGTAGGATTTCTGTTATTTCTCTGGGTTTTTTGGGTGGGGTGGTGTAACTCCGCCTATGCATTACACTCTATGTTGCATAGCCGGTCCCAAGCCCGGAACAAGGAGGAGGGGCCAAACATCGACTCATTATGAAATGACGTGGCCGTTTTATGTTCTTATAGTTGATTGCATATGTCCTTTCCTTGTAGTGTTTGCTTTAGATTTTCCTTATTACCGTGTTCATATAACATCATAGTTTGCTATGTATTGTGGTTCAAGTTTGACTACTTTGGAATGCGAAAGGGCTTATTTCTAAACGTATCATTCCCCGAGAAATTTGGGTAGGAATGCAAACACCCGGTCTTTTGCAAAAAGTTTACAGATCTATTAATAATCATTGCAGTACATGGAACTCCAAAATTAAAAAATTACAAACACCTAGTTTTGAGTGTAGGCTTTCACTGCTAAACAAATCCTTGACTCCTTCAAGTCTCGGATAGAGCATCTCAGCTAGGAAAATTTTATATATGTCTAGTAGTCTCAGGGAGAAAAAAATACTTATGCCGTTTTCTTGAAAACTAACTTCATGATAATTTATTAGTCTCACTCTAGGAGGTTTTAGCGGTTTTACGAGATTAGTTGCAATAGTCTCAGGGAGAAAAAAATACTCGTGCCGTCTTCTTGAAAACTAACTTCATGATAATTTATTAGTCTCACTCTAGGAGGTTTTAGCGGTTTTACAAGATTAGTTGCAAGCCACATATTTGTTGAGTATATGCATAATAGGTAACACCATAGCATGGACTTAATTCAGCTAACCTGGGTGGCCACTGATGGTGTCCAGGCGGCGAGTTAGAGGATTCCACAATGGCAACCCATGTCGGATATAGAAAGGATACGGATGCCGACATACGTGAAGCTAGAGACATGGAGTACAAGACGCAAATACTAGTTGTATTAGTATAGGAATCTCCCTATAACCTTAGGTCCTGGCTAATAGTTGGGCTGATCGCATGTGTAAGTAGGGAATCACACGGCTCAATCATAGGCCGGCTGTTGTATTAATATATGGGTAAATTACATGGTAGTGTACAATACAGACACGGTAGTCACATATTGGTACAAATAAATGTTAGCCTAATACTACAATTAGATAGTGTATCACCCTCACTCAATCTCAGCCAGAGCACAAAGGTTGAGACTGCGAACACAAGGCTGGAACAATGGAAATGGTAGAGGCTTCGTAAAAATGTCCGGCAATTGATCCTTAGAAGATATAAACCTTATTATTTGGAGAAACTTTTGAGTAACTCGTTCACGAATAAAGTAAAAGTCAACCTCAATATGCTTAATATGAGCATGGAAAACGGGATTGGATGAAAGAAACGTCGATCCAATATTATCACTAAAGAACAGGAGGATTACTCTGAGAGACTTCAAGTTCATCAAGAAGAGCTTGTACCCATATGAGTTCTCCAGTGACATTAACAAGTGCTTTGTATTCAGATTCTATGCTGGATCGTGAAACTGTAGATTCAGGAGACGTGGGCGAGTGTGGCAACGGCCCAACGCTAGTCGAGGAGGCCGACCCAGTTGAAGAGGAAGCCGAACCAGTTGAAGAGGAAGCCGAACCGGTCGACATTGGCAGGTTGCTTTTTTTTATAACGGTAAAAGCCCATGTCAAAGTAAAGCTGGCTACCAGGTCTGGCTTCGCCGGTTCAACCACTATGAAACACATGCCAATGCCCATGTCTATCAGTCGACACAACCCTGTCCATGAACAATCACACCCATGCACATATTTTGTGATCGTTAAGGCCGAGGCTAAGCTTTGTTGGGTCACCACGGGTGCCGAGCACTTGAGTTTTGTAATTTTGGGAGAGTAGTCCATTCATCCTTTGTGATACCCCTTTTATTTTTTGTGCCCACGATATCCAGAAAAGACTTTGTGCTAACTGTTTGCTTACTTTTTTAACAGCGTTCATAATTATCTTCTCTACTGATAAGTGATAGTATGATCTATCAGGATTCAGAAAACAGGTATTCATTACTTTATGCCACAAAGATCAGACTATCTGTTCACACTGATGTGTTCTCTCAACCTTCTCCATTTGTAAGTTCTTTTCGAAATTGACTTTTTGGGGAGCAAGTTAGGCTAGATACTTCGTATTCACATATGTTCCTGTTCCTGAGCAAAGTGGGACTTATCTTTCCCCTCAACTTTCTGGATTTCAGTTCAATACAGGTTGAAATGAAAGAATTCAAGAACATCGCTAGTAGTGCTACTTTCCTGTTGTAACTTAAGTTCCCGTGTGTTACTGTTATAATAAAATACGCATCCATTTCGATTTGTGTCAGTTTGAGAAGCATGGCGATTTTTTTTGTCTTGTTGAGATCAACTCTGCTATTACAGGAATAACTTCTTGGAGCATTGAAGCTTCCGGAGAGCTAGAATATCTCTGGAGGATAGAAGATTGGCTGGAAGAGAAGGTGTTTTCCTGTTTTTCTTCTGGATTTTCATTACGGAAGAAGAAAGAATAAATTTACAAGGGGCCAATGCACATGAAGGGTGCAGTGTTTCCAAGAAATTAAGTTGTTTCATGGTGTGTGTATTATTATTAAAGACTGCGAGTGGCATTAGATGCCAGGTTGTGCTGCATGTAATTAGTTGTCAACTTTGACAAAGAGTTCTGATACCACTTATTAGTCAATAGCTAACAAAGGTCTAATTTTTGGAAATCGACTATGGCCAAATGAACGCTCTACATACCATTGTAAAAAATATATACCTTGCAACAGAAGTTGATTACTTACCCATTGCTTTTACCATGGCTTTGCAATTGGTGACCCTTGCATTACAAGAATCTCTCTTTCTCTTGGGGTTCCCAAGAGGCTTTTGAACTGGATCATTCATTGCTTCATCGTCATAACTCACACTCTGCTTATCCTCATCATGCTCATTGCATCTACAGAGAGTTAGAACATCTCATGAGGAAGGAAGAATGGCTGGAACTAAGAGGAGGTGTTCGCCTGATCATGTGCCAGATTTTCATCGCCAAAGACAAATAGTAAAATAGCAACGGTCCAAATGCCAATACACATCTTAAAAGGGTGCAATGTTTCCATCAGCTTAAGTCGTTTCATGTTGCATGTATTTAAGGAGTGGGTTGTGTTAGATGCCATGGTAAGCTGCACGTAATTAGATGTCAGCTTTGACAAGGTGTTCACATATAAAAGGCACTAGCTGGCAATGGTCTAAATTCCTGTAGTTGACTATGGTGAAATACAGGTGCTAAAAACTATTTAAAAATAAACTTTCAACAGTAGTTGAGTATTTACCTTGCGTTCATTATTGTACCATTTGCCGTTAGTGACTTATGCAGTATAAGTGCCTCTCTTGCTCTTGGGGTTTCTGAGAGGCTTTTAACTTGATTATGTGTTGTTTCCTCGTCACCTCCACTCTGTTTGTCATTGTCACCATCACCCTCATCGCCAATTCCACTCTGCTCATCACCATCCTGGTCACTACCAGTCTGCCTGTCACCATCCTCATCACTTCCAGTCTGCTTCTCACCATCCTCGTCACTCCCATTCTGCTTCTCACCATCCTCGTCACTCTCAATCTTCTCATCATCATCCTCATTGCTTCCACTCTTCTTATCGTCCTAATGAGCACATAGATTGTTCAGCTAAAGCTCAAGAACAGAAAAACTCATAAGAGACCAACAAAATGGCAAACATTACCCAAAAGGAAGAGAATGCTGAAAATCAAGATAAGCACAAGTTCATGTAATAAAATCCTAGAAATCAAATCGTACTGGAACAGGATGAAAGACCTTGCCTACCAATTTGATACCATACTACCATGTGAACCTGCGGCTTGTTCCTTTGCATGCTAAGAAAAATGCTCCAGAGACAAACATGGTTATTTTTTCTACGTCGTCTTTTCCCTAGGAACCAGATAGGAAGACCAACAATAGCCTGGAGCATGGGAGCACACAAAGAACTGTAGAGCTGATATATAGCCTTTCAAGAGTTTGGATGCTTGTAGTCGTATTTTCCTCACTGTTCGTTTTTTTCCAAAAAAAGGAACACCCGGAAAGAAATATGATTCTTGGATATAAAGGAAAACAAGACTTCCGTGTATGCATTTTAGTAAAATAGCTCATGATCTGGCTGGACACAACATTGTGTGACATTGACTAGATAATTATATCAGGATTCAGAAACAGGTATTTATTACTATATGCCACAAAGAACATTTAATCATACAGGTTTACTTAGTCATCTGGACACAACATTGTGTGACATTGACTAGATACATATAGCAAGACAGGGTCCTAAACAAATAAACAAATGAAACAAGGTTCAGTGTGAGCTCGGTCATAGAATTGGAAGACAAAATGCTTGTTAGCGTATGAGATTAGGTTTGGTAGGATTCTGTATATGGTTAGCTGTAGATAAGTCCATGAGGTGTAAGCTGTACGTGAGCTGTTTGTAAACGATCTGATAAGATCGATCCCATGTAATCAGGGCTGTTATGCCCGCCTCATGTTGAGGCCTTTATATATATGAACCGAGCGCCCGATGAGTTGATCATCGCGGCATAAACCAATCTACCTTTCTCCATTAGCTTTTACATGGTATCAGAGCCACCGTGACATATGTCTACTTCCTTCTCCTCCCCCACCATGAACACCCTGCCGCCGATCTCCTCTGTCGTCACAGTACGGCTCACCCAGGAAAACCACCTCATGTGGAAAGCCCAGATCCTAGCCTACCTTCGCACCCATCAGATTCTTGGCGTCGTCAACGGCAGTGAACCTGCCCCAGCCAAAACCACCTCAACCTCCTCAGGCACCGGCGCAGATCGCATCACCACGGAGGTCTCCAATCCCGCCTACATCACCTGGTACACCAAGGACCAGGCTATTCTCGGTGGCATCCTGGCCACCGTCTCTGAGGATGTGCTGCCGCACGTCATGGCTGCCACATCAGCAGCGGGAGCCTGGGGGCAGCTAGAGCGTCTCTTCGCCTCCCGCTCACGCGCGCGCCTGAACCAGATCAGGGCGCAGCTCGCGACGCCCAAGAGGGCCGGCATGTCCGGCTCGAGCTACTTCAAGATGAAGAAAACCCTGGCCGACACTCTTGCGGCCATCGGGCATCCTCTCCACGCCGACGAAGTCATCGCCTACATCCTCTCCGGGCTCGGCTCGGAATACGAGTCCCTCGTCGCGTCACTCAACGTCAAGGCCGACCTCACCCTGGACGACGTCTACTCCTACATGCTCGGCTTCGAGCACCGCCAGGAGGCGTACTCCTCCGACCTGCAGATCGGATCCAGCTCCTCCGCCAACTTTGCCGGGTCCGGTCGTCCGTCAAACCAGCAGAACCGTGGCGGACAAGGTGGCGGCTACCAGGGCGGCGGCCATCAAGGAGGGCGCAACGGCGGCGGTGGCAACTGGCGTCGCGGGGGCAGCGGTGGTCAGGGCCAAGGAGGTGGCGGCCGCAATGGCGGCGGAGGCAACAACAGGCGACGAGGTGGACAGCGTCCCACCTATCAGCTCTGTGGCAAACAAGGGCATGTCGCCCTCAAGTGCTACCGTCGGTACGATCCCACCTTCCAGGGCGAGGAGGAGAAGCCGCAAGCCCACGTCGCTGGCACTGGCGCTGGGTGGAATCATGGAGCAGGAGCAAGCACCGGGTACCCAGTTGACCCCAACTGGTACTCAGACACGGGCGCCACCGACCACATTACCAGCTACCTAGATCGCCTCTCCTTCCGCGAGCGCTACAACGGCACCGACAACGTTCAAGTGGGCAACGGCGCAGGTTTGCAAATCGCACATATTGGTCAGAGTTCCATTAATACTTCCGCTAATAAAACTCTTGCACTACACAATGTTCTCCATGTTCCTCACATCACGAAAAATCTCATCTCAATTCATCGATTAACCAAAGACAATGATGTGTTTGTTGAGTTTCACCCTTCTTTTTTTGCTGTTAAGGACCTAGCAACTCGGAGAACTCTGCTTCAAGGACCATGTAGAGCTGGACTCTACCTACTGCCGTCATCCACCCTTCACCATGTCCGTGCCGCCATGCTCAGCTCCGTCAATAAAGGGCAATGGCATCATCGCGTAGGTCATCCATCCTCCCAAGTGGTTCAATCCATTCTTAGTTTAAATAAACTTCCCGTTAGTGGAAAGCACGATGCATCGGTGTGTGATGCATGTCAAATGGCCAAGAGTCATCAACTCCCTTATGGCCCTTCTCATTTTGTTGTAAATTTTCCATTAGAACTTATCTACTCCGATGTATGGGGGCCAGCAACGGTATCAGTTGGTGGTTATAAATACTATGTTTCCTTTATTGATTCTTTTAGTAAATTTACTTGGGTCTATCTCTTGCATGCGAAATCTGAGGTTGAACAAGTTTTTCTTCGTTTCCAAACCCACGTTGAACGTCTTCTTGATCGGAAAATACTTTGTGTTCAATCGGATTGGGGTGGTGAATACCAACGCCTCCATAAATATTTCCAAACTCATGGTATTGCCCATCATGTCTCATGCCCATACACCCACCAACAAAACGGTGCTGCCGAACGAAAACATAGACACATTGTTGAAACCGGACTTGCGCTCCTTGCTCATTCTTGTATGCCTGTTCGTTTTTGGGATGAAACCTTTTTAACGGCCACCTTTCTTATCAACCGCCTACCTAGTCGTGTTCTTGATAATGCTTCTCCCATGGAACGGCTATTTCAGCGCAAACCAGATTACACCATGCTCAAATCTTTTGGTTGCGCTTGCTGGCCTCATCTTCGCCCTCTTAATAACAGGAAACTTGCCTTCTGGTCGAAAGAATGTGTTTTCGTAGGCTATAGTTCTCATCATAAAGGGTATAAGTGTTTGGACACCTCCACAGGACGTATTCACATCTCACGTGATGTAGTATTCGATGAGGCCGTTTTTCCTTTTTCTCGCAAGTCCCACGTTCGACTTGCCCCGGCTGATTCTTTTCCACCGTCCTATGTTCAGCTCCTTCCACCACCTCCAGTCCCGACCCACCCTCCTAGCGGAAGTACTAATGGTTCTGTTGATCTAATAGCCGATGAGCATGCTGTTTCTTTTGATCCTGCTACAGGAACGTCTGGCGAGTTGGAGTCCTACACGTCCCCGTCACCATGCATGGGGCATGCACGCAGCAGCGCTCTCGAGCAGGATCGTGAGGCCTCGCCCGAGCAGACGTCCCGGGCCGCTTCTCCTGCACGTGCGTCCCCCGCTCGCTCCCCTCCGCGTGCTGTGTGCTCGCCTGCCCCGCGTGGTGCCGGCCCACCTTCGCCTGAGCCGTCCGCGATCGTCAGCCTCTGAAAGCTGCTGCCTCGCCGCTCCGGTGCTCGGCGGCCCTGACGCGTTCGCCAGCATCGTCAAGAAGCTCCACCGCACTGATGGCACGGTCACCTATGCGTGCCAGACCGTGCCGAGTTTGCCTATCCCTGCTGCTCCGCTCTCCTACTCCGAAGCTGTCTCGCATGCTCCCTGGAAGCTTGCCATGGATGATGAAATGGCTGCGTTGCATCGCAATGGTACGTGGAAACTTGTACCGTACCGCTCTGGTCTTAATATTATTGATAGCAAGTGGGTTTTTAAGCTGAAGTATAAAGCTGATGGCTCGGTTGATCGCTATAAGACGCGTCTTGTCGCCAAGGGCTTCAAGCAACGCGAAGGCATTGACTATGATGATACATTCAGTCCAGTGGTTAAACATGCTACCATCCGCATTCTGCTCACACTGGCTGTGTCCAAGAACTGGTGCCTGCGACAACTTGATGTACAAAATGCCTTCTTACATGGTATTCTCGACGAAGAGGTCTACATGTACCAACCTCCTGGTTATATTGATTCTCAGCACCCTCGTCACATTTGCAAATTACAGAAGTCTCTTTATGGTCTCAAACAAGCTCCCCGTGCATGGTTTTCTCGCCTCAGTTCTCGCCTGCTTGCTCTTAGGTTTTTAGCTTCAGCGGCTGATGTGTCTCTCTTCATATTTCGGAAAGGGGGCATCTGCATGTATTTCCTCATATATGTTGATGATATCATTGTCATTAGCTCATCCTCTACAGCTGTTGATCGCCTCCTTGTTCAGCTTCGTCAGGATTTTGCTGTTAAGGATCTTGGCACCCTCAGTTATTTTCTCGGCATTGAGGTTCATAAGGTTGATGATGGGCTTGCTTTGTGTCAGCGGAAGTACATACTTGACCTGCTTCAGAAGGTCAACATGGGGATGGCGAAACCGTGCACCACCCCGATGGCGATCACCGAAAGACTGTCCAAGGACTCCGGCACTGCTCTTTCACCAGTTGATGCTACACAGTATCGCAGTGTTGTAGGGGCCTTGCAGTATGTCACCCTTACTCGCCCAGATATATCATATAGTGTCAACAAAGTTTGTCAATTTCTCCATGCACCCACAGACTTGCATTGGACAGCTGTAAAACGGATCCTTCGGTATCTCAAAGGCACAGCTACTCATGGTTTACTCCTCCGACAGTCTCCTTCGATGACCCTCAGTGCATTCTCTGATGCCGACTGGGCTGGATGTCCTGATGATCGGCGTTCTACTGGCGGACAAGCTGTGTTTCTTGGTGGCAATCTTATCGCGTGGAGCTCTCGGAAACAGCCTACAGTTTCACGTTCCAGTACAGAGGCTGAATACAAATCTGTCGTCAATGCAACAGCGAAGGTTATGTGGGTACAAGCATTGCTTGGTGAGATTGGACTTGAGTTGCGTCGTCCACCGTCATTGTGGTGTGATAATATCGGTGCAACCTATCTCTCAGTTAACCCAGTTTTTCATGCCCGCACGAAGCACATCGATATTGACTATCACTTTGTACGTGAGCAGGTTGCCAAGAAGGCGCTCGAGATTCGACATATTTCAACTCATGATCAGCTTGCAGATGTTCTTACCAAACCGTTGATGGTTCGACAGTTTGAACGATTCCGGAGCGATCTCAATGTGCTACCCACGTTTCGATCGAGGGGGGATGTTAGCGTATGAGATTAGGTTTGGTAGGATTCTGTATATGGTTAGCTGTAGATAAGTCCATGAGCTGTAAGCTGTACGTGAGCTGTTTGTAAACGATCTGATAAGATCGATCCCATGTAATCAGGGCTGTTATGCCCGCCTCACGTTGAGGCCTTTATATATATGAACCGAGCGCCCGATGAGTTGATTATCGCGGCATAAACCAATCTACCTTTCTCCATTAGCTTTTACAATGCTTACGTTTGACATGGAAGAGGCACGCCTGCGCTTCTGAGTAATTTCATCTTGCCCATCCTTTTCTACTGTTTTTGTATCAGAAATGTGATCTACTGTTTGCCCCTTACAGCTGGTCTTGCTATAGCTGGAAGTGTTTTTCAGTTTCTCCCTTACAGCTACAGCTGGATCACCAGACCTGGATCTTTTATGTGTCTCACTTATATTCCTGTAGTGCTTCTGAACAGACTCAGCCTGCCAACCTTTGAGTCTTTGGATTTCATCATCTTTGTCCTTGACCAAGGAGTGCATTTTCTGTACCTTCTTTTTCGCACCAACAGCTTCTGCTCGCAATATGACAATCTCATGATCCTTCTTTTGGGTCAAAACTTTCTTGCTCTTCAGGATCTCAGTGTAGTTCTGCTGCATTACACTCAACTGGTTATATACAGAATCCTTTTCAAGGAGTAATGCAGAAAGATCCTTGTCGTGCTCCTTTTTGGCTCCCACAGCTTCTGCTTGCAATCTGGCGATCTCATCATCCTTCTTTTGTGCCAACATCTTAAGCTCATCTACACTCTTCTGAAGCTTTAGCGCTTGTGCCGCCACTAGTTCCTTGTTCTTCAAGAGATCGGCGTTGTCCCGCTGCATTATATCCAATTGGCTACGCAGAGAATCCTTTTCTGAGAGTAGTGCACAAACTTCCTTGTCCATCTTAGAGCTCAGGGTCTCATAATCATGCTTTAATTTTCTGAAGTCGCTTGCAGTGTGATCCACGGTGTTTTGACTGAGCTGTGTGCAACTTTCAACTTCCTTCAGCTACAGGATACACCAATTATGTTAATCAATGAGATCCACAAGCTGGACTGCATATTTTGAGCTTTACAGCTTAGTTTTCGGTAAGTACCTTAGAGTTGGGGGTTTCTGCACAATTTCTGGAATCCTCCATGTCAGCATCTCTGAGTTCTAAATTGAACGCAAAAGGCAATGATTATCAGTTGAGTAGCAGAACAAACTCATAAATATTTGGTCCAACATTAATCTTCTTAGATATTTTCGCTAGCTACCCATCAAAATCGACAATTAGCAGGGCATAAACCCTAAGAAATCTGATATATCCTCACACGAGCAGCAAGAAACGAGGGCTCCTCACCGGCGAGCTTCTGATTAGCACCGAGAAGCAGCTCGTATGCGGCCTCCCACCTCACCTTCCTGCTCGCGTCCGCCTTCCTTCCACAAGAACACCAGCTAGGGTCAGGAAGAACTTAATTCAGAGAAACCCAAAGAGGATTTGAAGCTTCCCAGGCGCATCACCTGCAGCTTCTTGTTGGCTTCGGCGACTTCTGCTCGCAACCTGTCGATCTCGGCGTCCTTCTCCTTCAGCGCCGCCTCCCAGGACTCGCGCTGGATCCTGTCGGCCGCCTCCCGGCGCGCGCGGTCGGTGGAGAGAGCCTCCGCCAGTGCCTGGCTATTTCTCAGCATTGCCCCCACCAGGTCTTCCATGGGGAGGCACTCGGAACTCCCGCCGCCCTCTCCGCCTCCCCCTCCGCGGCCGCCCTCGCCGTCGGCCATGGGTTCGAACCGGAGACGGGGAGACACTGGAGATGACGGACGGCCGCCGTTCGGTTCAGGAAACTGAAGAACATGGGCTTAAGATGCCATTGGGCCCATTGACGCTACTGGAGCGCATCTGCGCATGGGTTCATCTCACAGTTGAGCCCGAATGCACAATAATTTTCATTTTCTTTGTGAGAAAAATCCAGATCTATTAGTTTACGAGAAGTATACACCCTAAACATAATCAAAATTATATCAAAAAATTTGGACCACCTAACGACTACGATCGCTGTCAGCGAGCCATCGGCGCACTGCTGTTGCTGCTCCACTGCCGGAGTCGCACTGACGTTGTTCATGACAGTCGACAAGTCTTCATACATGTGTTCCTAAAAGCATCTTCATCCATCCTCTAGGGCCTCTCAGAACCTTTTTTTTACGCATCCAGCCTCCAGAGCCTCTCAGAACTTACGTCGGCGAAGTGATTTTCTTCCGGTCGTCCCCCAGAAGCCGACTTTTCACCGGAGGGCCGAACTTTCAGCTGGTGAACCCAGGTCGAACCAAGTGCGTTGGCGTCGCTTGGGGGAGCCAGAGGAAGGAAAAAGGAGCATGGGCTAGATGAGAGAGCGCATCACGAGGTGTCGGCATCATGGGTTGCCTGTCTGCGTTGCTATGCATCAGAAGATCCGAGACCCACATATACATCAACAATTGCAGCAGGTTATGGTGGAGCACACATGGAGCCGCAAAGAGAACACTTAGTTTGATATGTTGTAATTTGTGTTTCAAAACTTGTTTAAATTCATGCCGAACTATGGGATTTGTTGTATTATTTGCTAGCTTTGGTTGAACCTTTGGCTGAATTTATGTGGAAGTGATAAATATAAACCGGATTTGTACTGTTTTTTCCATCAAAATCGCTCAAGTTGGGTGGCCGAGCCGGGGACGCAGCTAGGAATCGGCGCCCCATGCCAAAAAATTCCCGTCAGCGACCCCCCTGGGAGGCCCATTTTGTTGTCGAATTTTGGCCTAGGGGCACTAGAGTTGGAGATGCTCTAAGGACTAGTGCCCCGAAGCCGAAGTTGTCGTCATTAAACTCTTTAATTGATCTGCTGACACAAAAACTGTAAAACACGTAAACTAAACAAGATCCACCATTCTGTGAGAGCAGCGGCCTGGCTATTCCCAGCCCTCCTCAACGCAATGGCGAGATCAGACTGCGTGGACGAGGAGGCGGTATACCTTATTCTTCTTGTCATGTGCAGCACCACCATAACAAGGCACCGTGTTTACTAAGCTCTAACTTTAGAGACCTTATTATAGCTTCGAGCGTAGGTCCGCTGCCTCACCCCCTCATGTCGCTGGGGGCGTAAATAGATAGGGATGTAGGATCGGATTAGATATTGTTATTATCATATCTTTTACCATATTTTTTTGGCGGACTCGGAACGGAGCGGATAATTACCGGATACGGATTCAAATGCGGATTATATCAGATTGAGGATACGTAACGGACTCGGATCGTAAGAGGATAATCAAACAAATACACATAGAAAAATAAAAAAATATTTAGTTTATGCAAAAGAAATGACAAGAAAGCGTCCAACACTAGATTATAGTAGTATAAAAGTGCAAGATTGATAATAGCATAGTATAACATGCATATGTACATGCATAGCCCGTCGATACACTTACTATATTGTCTAAATATTAGGGTTGTGCTAAATTTATCGGATTATCCTATTTGAATACTTTGGATAATCCTCATAAAATATCGGATTATCCTTATCCGTTGGATATCATCAATACCATATCCGCTACCATATTCGTCGGATATCCGCTTGATAAATATCCGTATTTGTATCTATATCCGTCGGATATCTAAAAATGCATACCATATCCTTAAAAACGGACACGGACGCGGATTCGGAGGGAAATTATCCGTACCACTTACATCCCTATAAATAGAGAAGGCGGGGACCCGTCGATTTCCAATCGAATAAGGCAAATAAGGAGAAGATTCAATGGAGACGGGCAGGTAGGATTTCACGCCCTAGCCGTAGCCAGTTCCTCAAGTCGTGGGAGATTCTCTCCCATACCCCCCTTCACGAAGGCACAATAATGAGTTGAAGACAACGTAAATAAATATCAAATATTTTCTTCTCATTGTACCCAGCACAATATGTTTGTGATCGATATAAACTATATATGAAAAGATACAATAACATTGCGTTAAACATAATAAAGTTCTATGGCTTATGAAATATACATCAGCCCATGTACATCAATGTCAATCGTTTCCGTAATTTTATATGGTAGATCATACAATTTCCACCATAAGCGAGTATATACAAGTCCTTTTCTAAGACTAATGGTCTAAATTCTTGTAGACGACTATGGTGAAATACATGTGCTAAATACCATTTATAGAATATATTTTCAACAGTAGTTGAGTATTTACCCCTTGTGTTTATTATAGGTTGTTTCGTTGTCACTCTGGTGTTACAGGAGCTTGGTGTTATCCAAGTGCAACATCTGGTGTTATGGTGTGACAACATTGGGATGATATTACCGTCTTTGAAGTCAGTATTTCACGCGAGGACAAGCATATTGAGGTTGATTTTTTTATTTTGTTCATGAACGCATTGGTCATAAGCAGCTTCAGATTAGGTTCATCTCCTCGTTGCTTGCATTGGCATAATTCTTGCTCCGTCACATGGCTGTGGCTTCCCTTGGCCCGACGATGTCTCGACGTGTCCGCTTCAACTTGGCAGGTCATGTCAGCAGCGGTTGCCTCCGCTTTCTTCTCAGTAGCCGCCACCTGGCTTAGACTTTATAGGCGCGATAGCCCTAGGGGAAAACGGAGGTGGAAAGACGGCGCGACTGGAATTGAAATGGCGGGTTCATAGGAAACGGTGGTGACTGGTGAGTGCGTGCTGAGTGCTGACGGACCACGTGACCAACAAATGGGTCAGTCGGTTGGTTGAGTGCATTAACACCGTTTGAATGGACAAAGGCCTTCGGCCTGTCGTCAACCCGAAAAGCGGACAGATTGGAACACTCGAAGTGTGTGAAGTACAATCCGCCATTGGAGTTTCCGTAAAATTATGAAATAAGTGGAGACTTCTATGGAATCATAGCATTTCATAACTCGAATTTAATTGAATGGTTTGGATAATCAAGATTTTTTGTAGTAGCAATTTTTATGGATAGATTTCAAAAAAGAAAAGAACGTCGCCACCTCATGGTGGTCCTATGACGCCCACACGTTGTGAACCACGCGCGAGTCGTACGCCAGCAGCAATGGATAAGGCCCTCTCGTGGCTTCCTACACGTGAATAGCATGTTGTTACCCAAATTAGAGTAACTCTTGCTTCGTCGCACGGCTGTGGTTTCTCCTAATTTAGTCACGGTGAGAGTAACATTGGTAGTAACATGCAGTTATAATGCTAACTAGACATTTTAGTGACGTGACAGACCATTTAATAATGAAAGAGAGAATAGTGATAACTAGCTATGATATCATAACATCATACAATACAATGCAAAATGAGTTTACAACATAATAATAAGACTTTGCATGATATTAGATATTAGTTACTATCTACTATGAAGGTGATAATATAAGCTAGTAATGTATACATGACACTAGCATATGTTATTACCCACTATGAGAGTCCGAGGCTGCTCATAGTGAGAGTAACATAATTGATAACATAGATGCCACCTAGACTAAAAATATAATATATCAACTAATTAATAGAGAGAGAGAGAGAGAGACAAATGGAATAATATAATATATTATCATCATATCACACATTTCAATATAAAATAAGTCTATAAAACAATACTCTAAGATACTACTATGAAGACAGTAACTTAGACTAGTAACATGTGCATACTATTATTTTAAGTTACTATCCACTATGACTAGCTTGACAGTGCCACCCCACGGTCGCTTCACCTTCGCAGTTCATGGAAGCCGCGGTTGCCTTCACACTGTAGCAGCCGCCACCCGGCTCGGACTTTATAGGCGCGGCTGCCCTGAGCAACAAACGGAGGTGGGAAGATGAGTGACGGGGCGTGAACGTGGATTGGTGGAAGATGGTGGTGAGCGCTTGCTGGTGGACCACTTCCTCGCAGTCGGTTGGATGCATTAACACCGTTTGAATGGACAAAGGCCTTCGGCCTATCATCGACCCGCAAACAGACAGATCCGGACACTATTTTTTGTGAAATTCCACCGATTTATTAATAATCATTAGCAGAACCTAAAAGTAATAAATACAAATAGGTCAACAAACTACCTAGTGACGACTACAAACACTAGAACTAGTCGACGGCACGCCGACGTCCTCGCCCCTCCATCACCGGAGTCGGGCAAAGCTTGTCATAGTAGATCTTATTGTAGTAGACAGACGGGATGCCGTCGTGCCGAGGAAAATGATCAGCTCAATACAGTAGCAACCATCGCTAATGATAACATCCATAAATCGAAAGAGACTGATCTGAACTCACGCCAACGAACACAAAAACGAACTAGATCTGAGAAGATCTGCCGGACACATGACTCAATGTGCCCTCCGTCGGACACTTTACGTGTCTGAAATAGGCATCGGCCGTTGGAGTTTTCCTGAAGTTATGAAAAACAAAATAAGTCGAGAGCTGTAGAGAGCCATAGCATTTCATATCTCGAATTTAATTGAGCGGATTGGATAATCCAGATATTTTTTTAGTGCATAGCAATTTTTTATCGGTAGTAGTAGATTCCAAAAAAAGAAAAGAAGGACCTCGGTTGGCCGAGCCACCTCATGGTGGTCCTGTGACGCCCACACGTTGTGGACCATCGTACGCCAGCAGCAATGGCTACTCGACGCGCGCAAATAAGTCGCTTCCTGCCCAGTGCGCCTTCCTACACGTGAAGAGCGTGCCGTGGCCGAAATTACCAAAGTGCCCAGCTCTAGGGCTATATAAACACACCTTCTCCGTGCCACAATTCACTCAGCATCGATCAACACTCCTCTTCACATTCCACGGCTAGCAGTGATCCAGCCTACCTACCCGGCGGGCGTACAAGCGATGGAGGGGCGGGCGCCATGGCCAAAAGTCGCGTTCACCGACTTCTTCCTCGTGGAGGAGGAGAAGAACCAATTCGGCGACTTCATCCGCATCGTCCGGCATAACGTGATCAAATCCTGCAAGACGCCCCTAAGATCGTCCAGCCCGTCTTGCCGCGGAGAAGGTGGCTCCCGAGCCTCTTCCACGTCGTCCTAAGGACCAAGACCAGCTCCGTCACGCTCGCCATACGCATCGACAACCTCTACCTCGTCGGCTTCCGGACCCAGGCCGGGGTGTGGTGGGAGCTCGGCAAACAGGGCGACACCCGCCTCATCGAGGCCGAGTCCAAGTGGCTCGGCTTCGGGGGCCGGTACCAGGACCTCATCGGCCAGAAGGCGCTCGACACCGTCACGCTAGGCCGTGACCAGATGGCCAGGTCCGTCAATTCGCTGGCGCGACATGGCACCGGCAAGATGTCGGAGGAAGAGATGCAGGGAGCTCTAGCCGTTGGGATGTCGGAGGAGCCCTTCGGAGGTCCACCTGACCCGTACGCCTTGCCCAAGAGCATGCTGGCGCCGCTCGTGATCATGATATGCGAGGGACTAAGGTTCCTCACCGTGACTGGCACGGTGGATGGAAATTTTGACGTGACCAAACCCGTCCCGACGATAACTCACGTCGAGAAGGAACAGGTGAATGAATGGGGTAAGATATCGGTGAGACTGTTCGAGTGGGCCAAAAACCCCAACGCTAAGTTCCCCGAGCTCGAGGTGCTGGGCATCAAGAATAAAACCGACGCCGAACGAGTCGTCGCGCTCGTCAAATATCCAATACAATGAGTTGATACTATGGGCGCGCGGTGAGAATAAGAACGACCTAGCTAGCTCTCGTCAGGACATGTATTGCTAGCTACTGTATCAGTGGTCGTGTTATTGTACTTGTTTTATACTGTACTATGTGCGTGTTGTATTGTGTCCTATATGTAAGTCCTTTAAAATATAAGATGTTTTAGTTTTGTGAAGCAAAAATATCTAAACTTATTTTAGTATGGGGTTCATTCATATTTAAAGCGAATCTATACACTAAAATAAGTATTTTAAAACGGAGGAAGTATGAACGAATAAATAAAATGCATCTATTCCACGGCTTGCATATAACACATCGTGGGAAATCCTGTATCTTACTTGTATAGTTAACACCGGTAGAAAAAGGATCTCTAGTTCCTGTTTGTAAGCGCCTCTAGTCCCGGTAATTGGGACTACGCAATCGGGACTAGAGATCCCGATCTTTAGTCTCAGTCTCGGTTGTATCACTGGTAGAAAACATGCATCTTATCTTGGTTCGGGACGGTCTCTAGTCCCGGTTGCCCAACCGGGACTGTCAAATTGGGACTAGAGCCCCCTCCCGTTAGTCACGTTGTGTTACGAATCTGGACAAAAGGCCATCCACGTGGGTCCGCGGAGTGCGCTAGGCTGGATGACCTTTAGCGTTTTGGGGCAATCAGCTGCCGCGACAGGAGATGAATTTTAGGATTTTGTGTTTTCATTTTCATTTTGTGATTTGTGTTCAATTATTTTTTATTTTGTGTTTTCATTTCAAACAAGTTTTCGTTTACATATTCTACGCTACTACATACTGTAAATATTGATGCATATATAATACTCCCCCTGTCCTAAAATAGATGTCTCAGATTTATTAAAATTTGGATGAATCTAGACACTCCTCCGTCCCAAAATAGATGTCTTAGATTTGTCAAAATTTGGATGAATCTATATACTAAATAGTGTCTAGATTCATCCAAATTTTGGCAAATCGGAGACATCTATTTTGGGACGGAGTGAGTATAATGTATCTTACGAGCATGCATACATATATATACAACTTGGTATATACACAAAGATCGTTAAATTACAGTGTTGGGATGTCGCAAGACGGTCTCGGTTGTCGTTGGGATGTCGGAGGAGCTTCTCGAAGATGTCTTAGGATCTCTTCCTCGGACATCTTCGAGGAGCTCGCCATAGAGGCACTTCCATATATGTGAAATTTGTTAGCTCCCGGGAGTATTGATCTAGCTAGAGAAGTTATAAACTGTAAGATGGTGCGAGAGGGACACCACTACCGTGGAGATTCTCGAAGATGTCTTAGTATCCCGTCCTCAGGCATCTTCGAGGAGCTCGCCATAGAGGCACTCCCATATATTGATTTCGAGGAGCTTCTCGAAGATGTATTGATCTAATGGGAACGATTATGTTTTTGCTAGTGTGTCTTCTTATGAAGCTTTTTTTAATTAACCTATTTTTGTTACCAAATAGGTATCAGCTTTGCACGGCTTGCATATGGAAATCCTATATCTTACTTTTGTGCTCCATTCAGCTGTCTGAGGAAGTGAGAAGGGAGCAGCTTTGAAACTAGATTATGAAAAAGCTTTTGATAGGGTCAACCTTGATTTTCTTGATGAAGTCCTTGCCTTTAGAGGTTTTGGTCCTAAGATTTCCCACTGGATCCATCAAACTACTAGAGGAGGATCAGTTGCTATCAAACCCAATGGGATGGAGGGTAATTTCTTCACCACTAGTAGGGGCCTTCGGAAAGGAGATCCGATGTCCCCCGTCCTCTTTAACTGTGCAGTCAGCAGTGGACGTGTTTACTCGCATGTTAATTAAAGCTGAGGCTAACCACCTTATTAAAGGTCTCTATACCAATCTTATCCCTAGAGGTGTTATCAGCCTGCAATATACATATGATACAATCCTCTTTATTAATAACGACATTGAGCTAGCTAGGAATCTAAAATGGGTTCTCATGGGTTCTCATCTGTTTTGAACAAGTCTCTAGTATGAAAATCAATTACAATAAAAGTGAATTAGTTCCCATAAATGTTGGGGTTCCGGTGCAGAATACAAAAAATTTCCAATGACGGATCGCCCTGATGCCCAAGATCTATCAATTAGTAATGCAGTAACAACCGAGAGGTTTTGGATACATACTCTTGTAGTCCGAAAGCGGTTAACGTTCTGAGGAGAACGTGGTTGAAGTAGTTGTGCTCATAGCCGACCTCAAGGCCGCGAAGCTCCTCGCAGGTCACCCATTGCTCCATCACCGTGCATCAGTCTGGCTCACGACATCCAAAGTGCCCCAAGTGTTGCACCTCGTGGCTTCATACACATACGGTGTACGATGAGACCTCTGTCTCCCCAATCCCTCCAGAAGTGCCGAAGTAGATCTCCGGCTATGGAATCCCTACAGTGCAACGGCGTGCTGCAGGTGTATCGTCTCTTGCGCGAACAACCCTAGGTCGTGCCAACGCGTGGAGACAACTAGAGAGAGAGATTTGAGAGGAGGAGGAGTTCCCAACTCATGAGATCTGTTGTATTGGTGTGTTCCTCCAAGGAGGGAGGGGCCTCTTTATATAGGGGAGGAGGGGGTAGGCTTACCCCTCCCCCAAGCCAACCAGGCGACGGTCAAGGGAGGGGCAGCCCTAGGGCGCCCCCAAACCCTAACCCTAGCCGCGGGCCAGGGAGGGGGCAGCCCTAAGCGCCCAAACCCTAGGCACCAATGCCCTTCTCCCTTGTAGCTTCCCTCATGGGCCCTTTTCCCTAGGGAAGTTGGCCCATTAGTGGAATAACCATTCAAATTAGATTTTAATATTATATTTAATATTAATTACATTAATTAATATATAAATACATATTACAAAATCTGATTCAACCTGAAACACCTTTCGGCTCCCCTTCTATATCCTCCAAACAACTTCAGAACTTTCCGGAACAATTTCGGTCCTCTCATCAGAACTTTTCCGGTTTCCCTTCTTTCTCCGAACAACTTCGGATCTCTCTTCGTGGAACAATTCTGGATTTCTCTTTATTTCTCCGAAAAACTTCGGATCTCTCTCCGTGGAACAATTCTGACTTTCTCTTTCTCGACTATGATTCCAACTAACGGATAATCTCCAGCTCATCGTACCCTTAAGTGGATCCTCTCACATATCGGGAATGGCACAGACATGATCTCCATCAATGATCAACAGTGGGACCGGGATACCCATGATGATCCCTGTGCATTCCAGATGACAATGTCGTTTGAACCGTAAACGTCGAGTCCAATTTCCTTTGTTTCTTCGATACTACTTGTCCAAGATCCGATCGTTAGGTATCTCCATACCTTGTTCAATCTCGTTACCGACAAGTACTATTTACTTGTTACCATGATATTGCATCCCCGTGCAGTGGAGGAGCTTGCCAAGGCTAGCTGGGGGGGGCAAAATAAGATATTTGATATCTTGGGGGGGGGGGCAAAATACACAAAAAGTTCCAAACTAACCTATCTCATAATTTTTCATCAAACATGTGCTCAATCCTGGGGGGGCGGTGGCCCCTGCTGGCTTGCACTAAGCGCTGCGGCTGTCCCCGTGACCTAGTCACATGTTGCAACATTATAGATATAATCTTACCAAATTAGCCTAACTGTATCTTACCCATCGCTAGGTGAATAAATCTTGGTCTTGATTCATAGGCCTCAACCTGTTCCTCCGGATACCCAACATACACATTTATAATCATCATTTCACTGAGTGATGTTTGATGCAGTTAAAGCAGCCTCTGAAGACAGTGATTAATATGATCTCACGGTCTAAGGAGAATGAGACTATTGCAACAATGAACTTTGTGACTTGATCGTGTCGCAATATTTGAGGAATGTCCATCACATCATTGACCAATGATATGATCTCGTTGTCAATTATCTCTATCACTTGTGATCAAGAAACCTTGATAATTTGTTGCCCAACGAACTAGTATCAATAGAGGCTACTAGGAACTTATGTTTCATATCACACATGTATCAATGTTTCCACTTGATACAGTTATAGCACAATATGAAACTATTACGAACTTTATTGAGACATGACAATAATAAACCTTTTATTATTTTCCTCTAGCCATTACGGAAGAAGAAAGAATAAATTATGAACCACCTGCAGCTTTATTGGGATATGACAATAATAAAATATAACAAACCACCTACAACTTCTTCTTGGTGTCGGCGGCTTCTGCTCGTAACCTGTCGATCTAGGCGTCCTTCTCCTTCAGCGTCGCCTCCCAGGACTCGCGCTGGATCCTCGCGGTCGGCAGCGAGAGCCTCTGCTAGTGCCTGGCTATTTATTAGCATTCCCTCCACCAGGTCGTCCATGGGGAGGCACTCGGAACTCCCGCCGCCCTCTCCCTCTCCCCCTCCGCCGCCGCCCTCATCGTCGGGCATGGGTTCAAACCGGAGACGAGAGATAGTGGAGATGACGGGCGACGGCCTTTCTGTTCACGAAACTGGAGAAGATGGGCTTTGGCGGGCTTCCACTTCATTTGATCCTCTTCTACATTGGGCCTAAGATGCCTTTGGGCCCATTGATGCGGCTGGCTCATATCTGCGCATGTGTTCATCACAATAATTTCCATTTTTATTTGGAAAATGATACTCCTCTCCGAGGGATCGCATGACTCTGCGCGCTGCCGTCACCACCGCAGGTTGTGAGCACACGCTCGCCGCCGGACACTGCGCGCGCTGCCGCCAGCCGTTTCCTCCACCGCTGAAGCTCGCCATGTTCCACCGCTGGATCTTGCCGCATGTCGCCGTGACTGGTCGCGCCTTGTCGTTGCCCTGCATTGCTGTGCGCCGACTGCAGCTTGCCACATGTCGCCGGAACTCGCGTGCGGCCAGACTTCGCCGCGCCTGCTCCTGCCCCGCACCGCCGTGTCGCCGGAGCTCGCCACCTTCCCATCTCGCCGGACAGAGCTTGCCGCCCTACAAGTGGAGCACCGGCGCACTGAGATGGTGAGCACCAGTCCTAGGAGGGGGAACGTGTAGGGGTTCGTAGCATGGAAAACAAAAAATTTCTACCGCATGCAAACAAACAAGCCAAGATCTATATAGTAGATTGTAGCAACGAGTCGATAAAGAAACTCAACCTCGAAGATTCCAAAGCGGTTAACGAGAGCAGATTCTCGTGGGTGATGTAGTCGTACTCTTGCCGATCTCAAGATCGCGTAGACGATCCTTCCGGCGCTGCGCTCCGGCAGCGCTTCCGCAGTCGGTAACACGTTCGGTGCTCGATGAAGACCTTCCTCTCCCTCGTTCCAGCAGGCAGCAGAGGTTGTAGTACTCTCCTCGCGATTCCGGCAGCATGACGGCGTGGTACCGGAAGTAGAGGGGAGATCTCGCAGGGCTTCGTCTTAAGCCGGAGCGAGTATGGTGGACTATGAGAGAGGCCTTGGTGATCTAGGGTTTAGAAGGCACCAAGGGGAGAGTGTAGCCGGTGGCTAGGGTTTGGGATCACCCCAACTCGGCGAGTTGGTGGTGCCCTAGGCGGCGGCAGCCGCAGGGGGTGGTGGCGCCGGCGGCTTAGGGTTAGGGTTTGGGGTGTGTTAGGTGTAGGCAAGAGGGGCAGCCCTGCCCCTCCTTATATAGGTGGGAGGGCGCCGGTTGGGAGGAGGGAGTCCTCCCCCAACTCGGCCTCCTTGGCCGGCGGGTGGAGGGAGGAGGACTTCCTCCCCAAGTAGGTTTCCTACTCTCCCTCCTCCAAGCAAACTCACCGTTTGACTTTTTCAAATTGGCGTTTGAATTTCAAACTAGGATTTGATTTCTCCCTTTATTTTGCCCAGCCATGTTACCTAGTACATGATGTAACCATTCCATATTGTCATGACACATTCATGTACCCTTCCCCTCCGGAGTGTCGGACCTTCCGGACCCTTCTAGAACATTCCCGATGAAAACACCGGAATCATTCCCCAACTTCGAAACAAGACTTTCCTTATATGAATCTTATTCTCCGGACCATTCCGGATCTCCTAGTGATATTCCGGATCCCAACAACATTCGGTCTCTTACTCATCATTCCATAACTACTCAACAACATCGAATCCTTAAGTGTGTCTCCCTACGGTTCGTGAATTATGCGGACATGATCGAGAAACTTCTCCGATCAATAACCAATAGAGGAATCTGGAAATTCATATGGCTCCCACATATTTCTACGATTACTTTGCGGTCGAATGAACCACTTACATATGATACCAATTTCCCTTTGTCTCACGATAGTTTACTTATCCGAGGTTTTGATCGTCGGTATCTCTGCATACCTAGTTCAACCTCGTTAATGATAAGTACTCTTTTCTCGTTCCCGTGATATGTGATCCCTTATGAACCAGTCACATGCTTGCAAGCTAATTGGATGACATTCCACCGAGAGGGCCCAGAGTATATCTATCCGTCATATGGATGGACAAATCCCACTCTTGATTCATGTGTCTCAACCCATACTTTCCGAACACTCAATGCCACTTTTATAGCCACCCAGTTACGGTGTGGTGTTTGATGTCATCAAAGCATACTTCCGGTGATGGTGATAAGCATGATCTCGTGGTCAAAGGAATTAGGTTACTATGTATCAGAAAGCTTATAGCAATTGAACTATTAAAATAACTTAATCTTTATGCTACGCTTATCTATAGGAGTATGTCCATCATACCATTCTCCTAATGATATGATCTTGTTGTTAATAACATCTCAATGTTCATGATAGGGAAACCACAATCATCTATTAACCAACAAGCTAGTATTTATGAAGAGGCTTTACTAGGGACTCTAATTTAGTTTACAAATCACACAAGTATTAATGTTTCCTGGTTAATACTGCTATAGCATGAATGTAAACATTTATCATAAACACAAAGATATAATAATAACTATATTTATTATTGCCTCTAGGGCATATCTCCGACAGAACGACGATAGTGCTCGTTTGCATGGGCTCGCCTCTGGCAGGGTCGTCGTCGGACGTTGCCCTGCTGCTCCGACCACCGGCGAGGAACACTGCTTCGATATGACGCCCCGTGCAAGCTACCTACACTGGGAGATTTTGCTACAAACGGTCGACGTTTTAGCTACCGACGAACATCGTCATTGCTACATACGGCCGACGGATTTGCTATGGACTGAGAGGCGGATTTCATGTTGGGGATTTTTTTTTGCTTCAACGGCGAGATTTACTAAATACGTATATATTTATTGTGCTCCAACTGTTATGTGTTTTTGCTATAATATTATTAAACTTTTGCTACAAGATGACCGATGATGGTCTCCAGAGAAGTCATTTTGCTAGGTAGAAACTTTTTTCCTACAAGATCTCCGGTGATGTCTCGGCGAAATCATTTTTTGCTATATTAGCACATTTTGTTTGCTACCACAGTTTTGTGGTTTTGCTATAATAGCGTAAATTTCTTGCTATGAGGTTTTCGGCGAGTTTTTTTCCACCGAGCATCCAACAAAGTCGGTTTTACTACATTAGTAAAAAAAATCGGTACAAAGTCTCCAGTGAGTTTCCTGGTGAGTTTTCCGGTGAGGTCTTCGGCGAGGGTTGTCTTTTTTTCTGTTTTTGCGCGAACCATTCACTAGTGGAAACGAGGTCTTTTGTTGATCCCGAAAAAGGGCTTTAACACCGGTTCTTCTACAAACCGGTGTTAAAGGGGGGGACGTACCAGCGTGGCCCCTGCGGCAAAAAAGGAGCCCCCTTTAACACCGGTTCATGCCACGAACCGGTGTTAAAGGACCCTGCAACAGTGGCCTGCGCAGCCCCCCCTTTAACATTGGTTCGTGGCATGAACCGGTGTTAAAGGGGGGGCTATATAAGACACCACCCCAGCCCACACACACCCCACTCTTCCATTCTTTCACATTTTGGAGCCTAGCAAGAGGGTGTGAAGAGTGCTAGTTTTTTTTTTCATATGCACAAGAGGTGTTTAGTGAAATGACCGAGAGCTCAAAATAAGTTTTCTTGTTGCTCTTTCCGTCTCGGTCGAGGTCGGCAACTATCCTTTCATGTGTCATTGATGTACTATATATATAAATGGTCATCTCCCTATTATTTTTTGATATATACTACATATTAATGCAGATGAACCAGCAATGGATGTACGGTGACCGCCGCACTTCCGAGTACATTACGGGCCTCCAAAATTTCATCGTTGTGGCTAATGCAAACCGTGGTCACAATGGTTTTATGTGCTGTCCATGTGTTCACTGTCAGAACAAGAAAGACTACTCAAATACCAGAACCATTCACGCCCACCTGCTTCGATCCGGTTTCATGCCCAACTATAATTGTTGGACCAAGCACGGAGAAAAAGGGGTTGTGATGGAAGACAACGAAGAAGAAGAGGATGATGGCAACTATCATAATATGTATCCTGAATATGATGATAATGCAACGGGGGTAGATAATGAAGATCAAGAGGGAGCAGATGGGCCCGCTGATGACGATCTTGGTCGGGCCATTACTGATGCAAAGGAAGAATGTGAAACTGAAAAGGAGAAGGAGAAGCTGGAGCAGATGTTAAAGGATCACAAAAATTTGTTGTATCCAACTTGCGAAGATGGCCACAAAAAGCCAGGTGCCACACTGGATTTGCTGCAATGGAAGGCAGAGAATGGTGTGACTGACAGCGCATTTTCAAAGTTGTTGGTAAAAATGAAGAATCTTCTTCCAAGAAATAATGAGTTGCTGACATAACAAGCAAATAAGGTTGTCTCGCCCTCTAGGATTAGATGTGCGTAAGATACATGTCTGCATTAATGATGCATCCTCTACCGCGTGAGAAGTACGAGAATTTGGATGCATGCCGGTATGCACTTCATCGCGTATAAGATCGACGAGACGATCCTGGCGATGTTGAGGGTGAGGCCCCTAGGAAGAAGGTTCCCGCCAAGGTTATGTGGTATGCTCCTATAATACCACGGTTAAAACGTCTCTTCAGAAATAAAGAGCATGCCAAGTTGTTGCGATGGCACATGGAAGACCGTAATAAAGACGCGATGTTGAGACACCCCGCTGATGGGTCACAGTGGAGAAAAGTCGAGCGAGAGTACCCGGACTTCGCACGTGACGCAAGGAACTTAAGGTTTGGTCTAAGTACAGACGGCATGAATCCTTTTGGTGAGCAGAGCTGCAGTCACAACACCTGGCCTGTGACCCTATGTATCTATAACCTTCCTCCTTGGTTATGTATGAAGAGGAAGTTCATTATGATGCCAGTGCTCATCCAAGGCCCGAGGCAACCCGACAACGACATTGATGTGTACCTAAGGCCATTAGTTGAAGAACTTTTACAGATGTGGGCCAAACCAGGTGTACGTATGTGGGATGTGCACAAAGGGGAGCCATTTGACCTACGAGCATCGCTTTTCGTAACCATCAATGATTGGCCTGCTCTTAGTAACATTTCAGGACAGACAAACAAGGGATACAATGAATGCACACACTGTTTAGATGATACTGAAAGTGTATATTTGGATAAATGTAAGAAGGTTGTGTACCTAGGGTATCGCCGATTTCTTCCGAACCTGCATCCAGTAAGAAAGAAAGACAAGCATTTCAAACGTCTGGCAGAACCCCGGAGGAAGCATGTCCTCCGTACCGGTGAGGAGGTATTTGGTATGGTCAAGGACCTAGAAGTAATCTTTGGAAAAGGTCCTGGAAGTCTATCTGTTCCGAATGACGATGCCGGACACACGCCCATGTGGAAGAAGCAATCTATATTTTGGGACCTACCCTATTGGAAAGTCTTAGAGGTCCGCTCTTCAATCGACGTGATGCACGTGACGAAGAATGTTTGCGTGAACCTGCTAGGCTTTCTAGGAGTGTATGGGAAGACAAAAGATACACCGGAAGCACGGCAGGACCAGCAACGTCTGAAGGCCCCTGAAGAGCCTATGCATCCTGAGAACGAGAAGGGTAAACGATGCCACTTAACTCCTGCCAGCTACGCTCTTACCAAAGCAGAGAAGGAAATCTTTTTTGAATGTCTGAGCAGTATCAAGGTCCCGTCTGGCTTCTCATCGAATATAAAGGGAATAATAAATATGGCAGAGACAAAATTCCAAAACCTGAAGTCTCATGACTGCCACGTGATTATGACACAATTGCTTCCGATTGCATTGAGGGGGCTTATACCTGAAAATGTTCGAGTACCCATTGTGAAGCTATGTGCATTCCTCAATGCAATATCTCAGAAGGTAATTGATCCAGAAAGCCTACCAGGGTTACAAACAGATGTGGCCCAATGTCTTGTCAGCTTTGAGTTGGTGTTCCCACCATCCTTCTTCAATATTATGACGCATCTCCTGGTTCACCTAGTAGAAGAGATTGCCATTCTCGGTCCTGTATTTCTACACAATATGTTCCCCTTTGAGAGGTACATGGGAGTCTTAAAGAAATATGTTCATAACCGTGCTAGTCCAGAAGGAAGCATCTCCAAGGGCTATGTAACAGAGGAGGTCATTGAGTTCTGTGTTGATTTTATTCCTGACCTTAAGGCGATTGGTGTTCCAGAATCACGACATGATGGGAGAATGCGTGGAAAAGGCACCCTAGGATGTAAAGCAATGATATGTAGGGACGAGCATTCTCTCAATCAAGCACACTACACTGTTTTACAAAGATCTATCTTGGTTGCCCAGTATATCAATGAACACAAGAATTTAATACGCCTCAAACACCCGGACGATCGATGAATGGATTATAAGTGAACACATGGCGAGTTTTGGCGGTTGGCTGCAAAGACTTCTCACGAATAACACCACTGTTGGGGATCAGCTGTACTTGTTGGCCAGGACACCATCTTCGACTGTATGTACTTTCCAAGGGTACGAGATAAATGAGAATACATTTTACACGATAGACCAAAATAAAAAGAGCACCAACCAAAACAGTGGTGTCCGCTTCGATGCAGCAGAAGACAATGGGCAAAAGACCACGTATTATGGGTTCATAGAGGAGATATGGGAACTTGACTATGGACCTAATTTTAAGGTCCCCTTGTTTCGATGCAAATGGGTCAAGCTAACAGGAGGAGGGGTTGAGGTAGACAACAAGTACGGAATGACAACGGTGGATCTCAAAAATCTTATGAAGGTAGACAAGAACTTAACGAACCATTCGTCCTAGCCAATGATGTGGCTCAGGTTTTCTATGTGAAGGACATGTCCTCCAGACCAAAAAAAAGAAAAAATATGCAAACGAATACATCATATGATGAGCCAAAGCGTCACATAGTTCTTTCAGGGAAAAGAAACATCTTGGGAATCGAGGACAAGACAGACATGTCAGAAGATTATAATAAGTTTGATGAAATTCCGCCTTCACAAAGGAAAACACCCAAGCATTCCATTAAGTAAAGAAGATGCTCCATGGTTACGTCAAGCGATCATAAGGAAGGACATATGCCAAGAAGTTCATGCTCATATTATGTAACTCTAGTTCATGTTTTTAATATTAATACATGTCTTGAGTGTTAGTCATGTTTTGTGGATGGAGCAGGACTATGAGAAGAAGTTGTCCCGATTCGCATTTACCATTAAGATCTGATCTCCAAATGCGCGGTCACATATTAGGAGTGCCTCTATGACCAGTTTCTTGGAGATGCTTGGGAGGACTAGGCTCCGTCGGCATCTCCTGAAACTGGCCGTAGTGGTGTCCTCGCTCGAAAACCATCTTGCAGCTTTGTAACTTCTCTAACTAGATCAATACACTGGAGCTAACTAATTTCACATATTAGGAGTGTTTCATGACAGTTTCTCGGAGATGCCGGAGGACTGGGCTCCGTCGGCATCTCCCTGAAACTGGCTGTAGTGGTGTCCCTGCTCTCGAAAGGAGGTAAGGCATAGCCTCAAACTGGCTGGAGGACTGGACTCACAAGGATGCCTATTTATAGTACAAGCAGCTCGACATAGTGTCGACACTTATGAAATAATGTCGACACTCACCCCTATTATTAGTGCTGACTCGTCTTTAGTCCCGGTTGGTGTCTCCCACCGACTAAAGGTTCATCTTTAGTCGGTTGGTGTCTCCAACCGGGACTAAAGGTTCATCTTTAGTCCCGGTTGGTGACACCATCTGGGACAAGGTACACGCCGCACGACATAATGTCGACACTCACCCCTATTATTAGTGCTGACTCATGTTTTGTCCCGGTTGGTGTCTCCAACCGGGACTAAAGATGCTTTAGTCCCGGTTGGTGATTTTTCTTCCCGCCAGTTTTTCTTCCCGCCATTTTTCTTCCCGCCAGTTCTTCCCTCCAGTTCTTCCCGCTAGTTCACTATATATATATGTAGGGTTGGCCTCCATTGTCATTGCACATCTCTAGACTCATATCTGCAACCTCATCACTCTTTCCCATGGCTTCCACCGTAGCACTAACCCCCAGGGAGGCGGAGGCGCTTTGCGCCTCGAACTACCCCGCCGGGCCACCGTGTCCCCGTCATTTGGATCTCGAGGCCGAGGCGTGCAGTTCCTCCTGTCCCTCTAGGTGTGGCGCGCCGGATGGCCATCACGAACCACTACTACTTCGATCTCACGCCAGAGCAGCGGAGGAATCCCAGATGGCATCCCAACTATTTCCCTACTTGGGAAGCCTTCTTCGTGGATCGGCGTGAGAGGGCGCTCGCCAGGCACGAGGAGGACGGCCCACCTCCTCCTAACTTCAACGAGGCCGGCCGTCGGCTATGGTGGCGCGGTCGGACTCTCCAGAGCGTCATGGCCTATGACACTGCCGCCGACTCTAACCCCCGTCTGCGCTACCCTCAAGTCCAGCCCACGCGTACTCTCCAGAGGTTCAATTACGGCGACCCCGACGACGACAACGATGACGGCGGAGGCGAGTACGACGACTAAAGTGGCGAGTATTACATGTGTAGGCAGGAGCATGACTGAATCACTCCAACATTCCGAAACAAGTTCGGCCGATTGTTACTTAATCTGGCCATGTATCTTAATTTTTAGTTCTTTTATGTATCTTAATTTTCAGTTCCAGTTCGGCTTTATGTAACTTACTATTAGTTGCATTCTCATTCGAGGTTGACAATATGCTATTTTATCAAAAAAACAATGCAAGTTGAGCGAGGCTTGGCCCCGAGCTAAGAATCATCATGCCCGTTGTTCGACAAAGTTTGGCGACAGTTTAAAACGGGGATAAAAAAATAAAAAAGATCTAAACAAAGGCGAAACCTTCGTGGTGTTATATTATGTGACATAGTTAGAAGAAAAATCTCAAACTTGGTATATTGATTATGTCTCAAAAAAACCTTCACAAAATGACCTATCTCATTCGAGGTTTCTTGGCTTTCGGGTCAAATGACCAATGTTATGGCTAGAATCAAGGCATAGTTTGTGATAATATGGCCATATTGTGCATAAATGTGCATCATGGCATGGCAAACAATGTTGCAAGAGGAAGTTTTCCTTTTTATCGCACCAAAAAGGCATTTTCCATTTTCCGAGCATAAAAAACGGACGGTTTTGTGAAGCAACCACCAAATGGCTAATTCAAAAAACCACCAACACATTTTACAAAAACTAGACCACCTTATATGCACAATGTACCAACAGATCTGAAACCTTTCCGTCCACCTGGTGAAAAGACAAATTCCTACCGAATCCAGGAAGTGGTCGATATGAACTACCGGTACATGATACGATGCTCATGATTTTTTACAAAAATAATTTTTAGGTTCACAATATGCTATTTTATCAAAAAAACAATGCAAGTTGAGCGAGGCTTGGTGAGATTCAAGTGTATACAAAAGATGCGACATTTAAATATCCAATCAATTCAAAAATGTTAATACAAAAGATGCGGCATTAAAATATGATTTGATCTAATAAAATAGGGTTAGATTTATTTTTAGATGCTTAATATTTTTTATGTTCAAAGTTTTAGGATTTAACAATTTATTTTTGTTTGAATTGAATAATCAAAATTTATATGTAAGTGTTTTAATTATTTTGAAAATTTTCATGTAAAGTAAATATAAAATGATTTACATGAATGGATAGATATTATTTTTCTGAAAATTATGATATATTATTCATATTTTTCTGAGTTGAAATGAAAAAGATATGAATTTTCTAAATTCATATCATATTTTTTGAATTAAAAATGCCCCTTTAATGCATGAAATAAATGCCCCCTTTAACACCGGTTCCAGACACGAACCGGTGTTAAAGGGGCGATTATTGCTTTCATACAAGACCTCTTTAACACCGGTTCTGGATGGAACCCGGTGTTAAAGGGGGTAAAATGTCATGTGAAATGAATCCTTTAACACCGGTTCCAGCCACGAACCGGTGTTAAAGGGGGGTATTAAATTCGCCTTCCCCTTCCTTTCTTCCCCCCAGAGCCAGATCGAACCGCCACCGCCACCGCGCGCGCGCCATCGGAGCAGAGAGAAGCGCCGCCACCGCCACCGCCCATCGGAGCAGAGAGAAGCCACCGCCGGCCGCCACCGCCCTCGGAGTGAGGGAGGAATCGTCTGTGGGTGCCCTGAATCGTCGGCCCTGTCACCCACCTCTCTGTCCGCCGCTCGCCATCGACAACGCTGGCGTCCCCGACCTTCCCCGGCCTCGTCGACCCCACCATCGGCTTCCTGGTGAGCCTCTGGTGCTCAGGCACATCTTCTCTTCCTCCCTCACGGTCTATATCGCCTCGATCGTAAATGCCGCCGCATGATTCCTCCTCGTTCTCTATTCTCCGGCGACCAAAAAGGGGAGGCGCCGCCACTACTAGGTCCGCCTCGACCTCCTCTTTCCAACCAGCCTAACCACAAGTCCCCGCGTGTAGCAGATCGACGGGAGCAAGATCGACCTAAGAGGAGCTCCATTGCTGACGTCAGCGTGATGCAATATTCATTTTCTTTTTCTTTTATTATTTCTGTAATTATTTCAGTTAAGAAAATACCTGACATGTGGGCCCTATCTGTAAGCGATAAAAACATTTCCATAAATGTTTTCTAATTAAGAAAATTGTTTATGTAAATTCCAAAGATGCAAATGGTTTTATAATATTCCAAAAAATAATTTAAAATGAAATAATTTAAAATGCAATTATTTTATAATGCATCCTCGCCGTCGGAGCCGCCGCCCTCTCCCTCGGAGCCGCCGCCCTCGCCCTCGCCGTCGGAGCCGCCGTCCACGCCTCTGCGTCCGGCAGTCGGCGGCGGCACAATGTAAATAATGTGTCAAAGCTAGCGGCACAATGTGAACAATGTGTCAATCACGCCTCTGCGTCAAGTGATCGTCCTCTGTGAACAATGTGGGGAATATGTGTGATGTATAAAAGATGTAGTCGTGTATTCAGATTTGAGTAAAGTTTCTGATGTTGTAACATCGATAATATTGTTTACTTAGTGTTGGAGGGAAACTCGAAACTAAGATGGCATGTAATTATGGATGGAGTAGTAGTATAGATAGGGTGTCAAGCGGGGCGGGTTCGCGGGCAACATAGTTTTACCGGCTAATATAAATTGTATTACATGCATAGATTAAAACTTGTATACAAATTGGACCTCTGACTCATCCTGATTAGGGTTTCGACCCCTCGGAACTCGTTTAAAATGATCAAGCATCCTTAGGGTTTTAATTTCATTTGTGTATTTATTTGTGTATTTTTGTATGAATAATATGTATATTTGTGTATGAATCCAAGTCCACTTGAATGTTTACACTCTTACTCTAGATAATATTATTGTTTTAGAAACTATGGATCCACTTAGTAGAAACCTTGAAGAAGAAGAAATAATGGAGAACATTATTGATGAGGACACCTCACAATATCTGAACTTGGAGGGACATGATGACGATAGCTCAAGTACTGTCATGGAGAATATGAAGACTCCGGTGAACTCAATTTAGTGGTTACAAAGTCCGGCGAGGTATATGCATTGATTAAGCCTCTGCTGACTTCCATCAACAATCTTCTTCTACATGTATTAATTAACGCTTTTTTCTTCTTTTAGCCCTCTGGATCTACCAGCCAGCAACCATCTTCTTCTATGAAAAAGAGCAAGCGAGGCACGAGCCAGCGGTTGAAAGATCGTGCAAAGTTCACGATCGAAGCAGTCCGTGTTGATGGCAGGCCGATGGAGCCCAAGAAGGCCGCAGACAAATTTGTATGTCAGGCTGGAGTTCTTGTTAGGGACCAAATCCCAATCATAATTGAAAATTGGAATAAGCCAAAGAAGGGCGACGGTACCTTTGTCGATGACAGATCCAAAGAAACGCTTTGGAATTCGTTGTTGGTAAATTTCACCCTTCCGCCAGAGGAGGATGAAAACAACCCGGTTATAAAGGAAAAGGTCAAAGAGTGGACTCTAAAGAAGATGGCTAACGCTTTCCACAACTGGAAGACAAAATTGAACAAATTTGTCAAATCTGGCGAGACTCCAAATTTCAAAGAAGCATATTATGCGAAGATAAGACCTCACTGGCCCGAATTTGAGACATATAAAAAAAGTGCTATAGCTAAAAAGAGGTCAGAAACCAATACGCTTAATGCCCTGAAGAAGGAATATCACCAGAGGACGGGGTCAGGTGGCTACATATCTCAGAGGCCTAAGTGGGAGGAAGCTGAGAAGGCCTTCCGCGCTAGAGGGATCACACCCCAGACAGATGGGTGGGACCTACGTGCAAAGACTTGGTTCTACGGAATCGGGGCAAGGTTGGACCCAGAAACAGGATTGTGTATCTTCCCAACCCTCCTTGCCAAACCCACCGAACTCATCATGACATACGAGGAAACATCCGCCAGACCTTCCATCCCGACAGAGAGAATGACCAGCTCACACGCCATCGGTAAAAAGAACACCTGGACATGCACGAGGCACGGGGGTATGGCGTGGAAGGATGGGTTTGCCGAGCGACTCTCAGATGGCGCGTAAAAGAAAAGAGCGCATATAGCGGATGACACAGATATAACATGCACTTGCGGCTGCGGTGCAAGTGAATGCACAATGAGCCATCAAGCTACCGCCCATCTCAGCGGCACGAAGAGCCTGCATTGGAAGCTGCCGTGACCTGCATCAAGCGGAAAAGCAGTGGCTTCCACGAGAACGCAGCCCACGCTTGAAATGGCGGGTCCTCGATACCCGTGGATGAGATCACGGAGAGCGAACACGCTGAGCTGCATGTGAGATTAATGGGCTTATCCATTAAGGTGGTTGTCGGCTATGCCTTACCTCCTGTAGCTGGTGGAACTTACCACCGACCGATTCAGATGGCTATGCTATTGTCGGGTGGATGAGGTTGTGAAGGAATATGAGGAAGCACAGCTTGACCATGCTACGGTGAAGGGAAACTCAACTCAAATTTGCGGTGAAAACAACCATTCTTTGGAAGAAGGAACACATTGTGCTTCCAAATTGAGGTCACTGCACCCCGCCATCTCCGCGTCGCAGCCCGAGCCGCTTGAGCTATCTCCTCACAGCCATCTCCGGCGCTTCACCATCTCTGTGACAGCCATCTCTGGCCCGTCAGCCATCTCCGGTGCTTCAGCCATCTCCTCAGTGTAAGCGGAAGAGCACTGCCACGAAGAGCATCAGTAGCACTGCCACAAAGAAATCCGCAGGAAACCGTACGCCAAAGAGTTCAAAAAAACTACGTCCCGCATCCTTCCGCCAAGCCATTGCCGGTTTTACCGTGGAATCGCAGCGAAGAGGAGACCAATAGGATCTCGGAAGAACAGGTCAAGAAATTCTTTACACCTAGACGGGCCGAGCCAAAGGAGAAAATAGATCCGGTGGTGGTGGAGAAGTTTTACAAAAATCTTTTGAAACCTGAAACCCCACTTGTGCCGGACTACGAGCGCCAGATTTTGAAGGCGGATGGAAGGCGCCGTAGGGAGACTGAAAGTAGCAGTCGTGAGGCACCCCAGAAAACAGTTCCCATTCTCGGAGAGCAGGAAAACCAATCATGCGCCCCGCTCCAAATGTTCGACACACGGGACGCTCCTCCCGTAAATGATTACGAGGCAGAGCTACAAAGAAAGGCCAATGAGATGGGGATGACTTACATTGCATACTTGAACGTCATGGGAGATAACTTGCCCAAATGCGATGCCAACCCCATACAGCCATGGAAGTATGGGAAGAATCTCGTCAAGAAAGAGGAGCTCAAGAATCTACCAACAAAGATGCGAAAATTGCACAAGTGGTACCTTGATTTCTGCAAGACGAGAAAGGTAGAATGGATCACGGCGCATATAAGAGATGAGATTTTCTTCTGCGGAGACGACACGGTCGACTTCAACATTCAAGACTTGCATTTTCTATTCAATCAGAAGGAACTCGACAAAGCTGCCATCAGCCTTTATTGTGTGTAAGTACTATTTCTGTAATTTATATCTCATCTCATTCACTTCATTAATTGCATGTATATATATATGCTCACCATATATGTATATACTATTATGCAGGAAAAAGGTTATGGAATGCAGGAAAGGAGGCCCTTTTGACATTGGGTTCGTTGACCCAAATAGAGTTCATGAAGAAGTGGTAAAAACCAAACCCGGGCAAACAGAAGATTACTTGCTAACGTCTTTACTGAGACAACAAACCAAAAGGGAAATACTATTGCCTTACAACTTCTCGTGAGTACTGTTACCCTCTCTCTTGTACACATTCTATTTCAGCTTACTCGATGTTAAGTGTAACTGATGATGAGTTATGCGTGCGTAGGTTCCACTTTATTCTGCTAGTCATTCAACCCGACTCAGAAAAAGAGATATGGGCAGACTTTAGAGAGATGCTCCAGAGGTAATTTCAATCATATTATCGCACTAGATCGGCAACTTTCGTGATAACAAGTAATTAATTACTCCTTTATCCATTTTCTTTGCCGGATAGGGTTTGGAAAAGCTTCACGGGCAGGGCCGTGGGTGAATGGTCAGAAGAACTAAAATTTGTAGACCAAAATGTAAGTAATACTAGCTAGCTTCCAATTCCATTATATCATGCTTTATTGATTATTATTTTAATTGAACTCTCTATTCTCGTAAAGTGCGCGCATCAGGGACACGACAATAACTTATGTGAGTACTATGTTTGCGAGTTCATTCGCAACACGATATGTGCGACGGGCCAAGCCGCACTAGAACAACTTAGAGTAAGTAAACAAAGTCCACAACATTATTTTATTACCATCAATTGTGTTGAGTTTTATTCTTATATATATATATTGACGACCCATTCTTCATATATATTCAGATCGAACGGATGCGGGACCAACTTCTACCATTTGAACGCATACGAGCCATTCAAGAGGAATTGGCGGGGTTCATACTTGATGAGGTCGTCACGCCTGACAGAGAACTCTTTAGATATCCACCAAAATGAACGATGACGATGTATGTGCCGATGACGATGTATGTGTCGATGACGATGTATGTGCCGATGACGATGTTTGTGTATAATAATAGTTGCTTAATTATTCATGTACTCGTATGTACCGATGACGATGTTTGTGTATACCGCTTCCGATCGATTCCCCCTCCCGCAGAAATACGCCCAGAACGGGGCAGATGCAGAAGTCTACCGTGACAGAGATTTAGGTCGTTTTCCTGCCGCGGCATTACTCTGCCGCGGCAGGAAAACGACCTAAATCTCTGCCGCGGCGGAAGAACCATTAACACCCGTTCCAACCCCGAACCGGTGTTAAAGGGGGGGGGGGGCTGAGGCCTGCGGCAGCCCCACGTGCGCCACCCTTTAACACCGGTTCGTATAAGAACCGGTGTTAAAGGGGCCCACCCTCTAACACCGAACCCTCAACAGCGGTTGAGGAACCGCTGTTAGAGGGCCCTCCCAACCGGAGTTAAAGGGGGGGGGGGCTCTGCACTAGTGATTTTTGCTACAGTGTAGCAAACCCGGATATTATGTAACAAAAGCGGGATTTAGGTAGAAAATACGGGATTAGAAGGACACATGTCAGCAGGAGGACCCGGAGGATCGGAAGTTTTGATCCCATGGGGGATGCGTAGCACCGTCCTTTTTATTTTGTAAAAAGTCCAGATTTATTATAGGACTTCACAAGAACTATAAAGCACCCAAAATATAATAAAAATTATATCTAGGTTTTTGGACCACCTTACGACCATGATCGTCACCGAGTAGTCGTTGACGCGTCGCTTTTGCCGCTCCACTACCAGAGTCGGTCTTATGTTGTTGATAACACTCGAGAAGTCTTCGTGCGAATGTCCCTAAGGACCAGCGCCCCGAAGCCAAAGTTGTCACCATTAAACTCTTGAATTGATCTGAATCTTCTGACACCAAACCTATAAAACGCGTAGGATGAACAAGATTTACCACTCCATGGGGCAACAACTAGACGATTCTCCTCCCTCCTCGATGCCACGGGCGAGATCACCGCCAACGAGATGGACGAGGAGGCGGCTATACCTTACTCTTCTCGTCCCCCGTAACACGCCGCCGTAGCCACCATAACGACACATCTTTTTGACTAAAATCAAACTTTAGGGACCTTAGAACAGCGCCAAGCATAGGTCTGAGGTCCTCACCCCCTCGTGCCGATGGAGCCGTAAACAGAGGAGGCGAGGACCCGTCAATTCCTGGTCAAAGATGGCACAGAAAAGCAGATTCAATGGCATGGCCTGTTTCTCAAGTCGCGGAAACTTCTCTTGGGTGCCCCTTCACGAAGGCACAATAATTCACATGTAGTTAATGAGTTACAGAAAACATAGATAAATATAAAATCTTTTATCCTTTCTGTACCCAGCACATTATATTTTGTGATCAGTATAATCTATATATCTGAAAAGATAACAGAAACATTGCATTAAACATAATAAAGTTCCGTGGCTTATGAAATATATATCCGCGCATGTACATCAATGTCAATTGTTTACCATAATTGTATAGGGTAGATCATACAATTTCCACCATAATTGTTTACCATAATTATATAGAGTATATGCAAGTCCTTTTCTGAGACTAATTCAGGACTTTCAGTTGTTCATATATTTGTTTTCTAAACAATATTTGTATCTATGTAAACTATTTACTTAGATTCTTTTTTTTGCGAGGTGTTTACTTTACTTAGATTCTCATTATCTACATTGGAGCCTGTCAAAAAAAATTATCTACATTGGAGGATATTACACACATTCAGATTTCTTTTCGAGAAAATGACGGAAACTTGTGTAAGTTTTCTTGCTACTCGTTATTTGTAGCCTTGATAATGTTGCCACGAAAAAACATCAGGTAGTCTAGAGAATAGATAGATAAAAAAAAACATTCAGTTCCAGCGCAAGGTAGTTCAGATCATGTACAGTAGTCGATTTGATGAGATTGAACAAGAGAGCACAAGAGTGAGAAAGGAGAACAAAAACACCAATAGGCAGATGTACCAGTTCATTGCAACCAATGACATTTACATGCGGAAAGGAGTTCAATCACATTCACATCCTAGCTAACAAAAAATGCAGTTTGAACATAACTTCATTTGAAGATTAAAAGCAACACCGGCTTTTCCACAATAACAGAGTTTTGCAACCGCAAAACGACCAAAAAAGAAACTAGACCGAGAAGAAGTTTTTACTACTTTCATTAATCAGTCCATCTTTTTGATAGTTTTCATGCATTCCGTGTATATCAGATGTTATAATCCAACATCAAAACATAGCAGACACACACAGATAAGATAAAAATCCATTAAAAAAAGGAGCAGTGAGCACCAGATGAGTTGTTCCTAGTTAACAAGTTTGAATTATCAGTCAGCAAAAAGACGACTAGACCCGTTCTCCTAGGCATCACCTCGGCTTGTTTATGCCTCGAGCCGAGCCCAAACAAGCCTAACTCAGACAGTGTGATGACCTCGAGCTTTTCTGACAGCCAAACGCTTCCGCTAGGGCTGCTGTTCCACCTCGTTGAACTTGATCAGGCCGGCTGCCGCTGACGCTGATGGGAGTTGCTCACAAGGTCGGGCCACTCCGTCCTGATGCTGAAAAACAGAAGCAAGCAGCACGAATTAATCATCAGATGAGATGTTCTTAAAAGGCAGTAGCTGTGAATGGCCAAGGATGATCAGACCAGCTTCTCCTCCTCGGGCTGCTGTTTCTCCTTCTCCTCAACCTCGATCAGACCAGCTTCTCCTCCCCCGCAACCTCGATCTGACTTCCTATTTCAGCCTGGAGACGTCTAAGAAGACCACGGCCGCCACGGCCCCGACCCCAGAAAATGTATTGGCGCTCAGGCAACCGCTGCAATACACAAAACCAACTCAGAACGGAAACAAGCAAGTGGATTTAATCATCAGATGAGCTGTTCCTAGTTAACAGACATGAATTATGAGTCAGCAAAGACCACTAAACCTGCTCCTGCTTCGGCTGCTGTTCTGCCTCATTGGGCTTGATCAGGTCGGCTGCTGCTGATGCTGACGGTGACGCCGATGGGAGTTGCTCATGAGGCCCGGGTACTCCTTGCGCTCTCTGCAAAACACACAAGACCAATGCAGAACAGAAACACAAGTCAGGAATTAATCATCAGATCACTTGTTCCCAATATGCAGGAGAAAACATAGTTCAATGTGAGCACAACCATGTTACTGGAAACAGGAATATTTACATTTGATACGGAAGAGCCACGCCTGCGCTTCTGACTAGTTTGATCTTGCCCATGTTTTCCTACAGCTGGATCATCTGACTTGGATATTTTATGTGTCGCATTGCTATCCTTGATGTGCCTTAGAACAGACTCAGGGTGCCGAACTTTGAGCCTTTGGATTTTGTCATCTTTCTCCTTCACCAACAAGTGCATTTTCTGTAAGTTCATTTTGGCTTCCACAGCTTCTGCTTGAAATTTGCCAATCTCATCATCCTTCTTTTGCGCCAACACCTTAAGCTCATCTACACTCTGCTGAAGCTTCAGTGCTGCTTGGGTAACTTGTGCAACCTCCACTTTCTTGTTAGCATAATCTTTCTGCATTATACTCAACTGGTCACCCAGAGAATCCTTTTCTGAGAGTAGTGCACAAACTTCCTTGTCCTTCTTAGAGCTCAGAGTCTCATAATCGTGCTTTAATTTTCTGAAGTCGCTTGCAGTGTGATCCACGGTGTTTTGACTTAGCTTTGTGCAACTTTCAACTTCCTTCAGCTATAGGATACAACAATTATGTTAATCAATGAGATGCACAATCTGAACTGTATATTTTGAGCAATGCAGCTTAGGTTTTGGTACTTTCCTTAGAGTTGGGGGTTTCGGCACAGGTTCTGGAATCCTCCATGTCAGCATCTCTGAGTTCTAAATTGAACGCAGAAGCCAATGACTATCAGTAGCTGCACAAACTCATAGATATTTGGTGCTCCGTTCCAACATTAATCTTCATAGATATAGATATTTTCTCTAGCTATAAGTTTCTGTTCGCGCTACCCAACAAAATCGACAGTTAGCAGGACATAAACCCTAAGAAATCTCTAAGAAATCTGAAATATCCTCTGAAGAGCAGCAAGAAACGAGGGCTCCTCACCGGCGAGCTTCTTATTAGCACCGAGAAGCAGCTCGTATGCCGCCTCCCACCTCATCTTCCTGCTCGCATCCGCCTGCTAGCATCAGGAAGAGCGTAAGAAAAACCCAGAGAGGAATTTTTTTTTCGAAACGAAGAGAGGAATTGAAGGAGCTAGGGCGTGAGCGAACCACCTGCAGCTTCTTGTTGGCCTCGGCGGCTTCTGCTCGCAACCTGTCGATCTCGGCGTCCTTCTCCTTCAGCGCCTCCCAGACTCATGGCTGATCTCGGCCGCCTCACGGCGCGCGGTCGGCGGCCAGAGCCTCCGCCAGTGCCTGGCTATTTCTCAGCATTGCCTCCACCAGTTCGTCCATGGGAAGGCCAAAAAGAAACTCGGAACTCCCGCCGCCCTCTCCCTCTCCCCCTCCGCCGCCGCCCTCGCCGTCGGGCATGGGTTCGAACCGGAGCCGCCGTTCTGTCCACGAAACTGAAAAAATGGGCTTTGGTGGGCTTCCACTTCATTTGCTCTTCTTCTACATTGGGCTTAAGATGCCTTTGGGCACATTGATGTCCATTTCTGTTCCGAATCCACGTCATATGATTTGCATTTTTAGATATCCGGCGGATATAGATACGGATACGGATATTTGTCGAGCGGATATCAGACGAATATGCTAGTGGTATTAATGATATCTGACGGGTTTATGCGGATTATCCGAAACATTTAAATAGGATAATCCGATAAATTTAGCACAACCTAATATCTAGACAATGTATCCGCTGGCTATGCATGTTATATTATGTTATTATCAATCTTGCACTTTTATACTACTGCAATCTAGTGTTGGACGCTTTCTTGTCATTTCTTTTCCATAAACTAAATAAAATTTTATTTTTCTATGTGTATTTGTTCGATTATCTTCTTCCGATCCGAGTCCGCTCCGAATTCGCTCCATATCCACAATTCGATATAATCCGCATCCGGCTATTATCCGCTCTGCTCTGAATCCGCCAAAAATAGTAAAGGATATGGTAATAGCAATATCCGATCCAATCTAATCCGTTTACATCCCTACTCGTGCACGTGTCCATATAGACTAGCGCTCTAAAGCTAAAGTCTGTCATCAATAAACTCTTAAATTAATATGAATCTCTGACACCAAACATGTAAAACATGTAAACTGGACAAGATCAACCACTTGATAGGAGCGGCAACAAGCAATTCTCTGCCCTCCTCTAGGCCACAGGCGAGATCATCACCGACGAAGTGGACAATGAGGCAAGAATACCTTATTCTTCTTATCCCGCGTAACACAATCATACTTAGAGCAACTCCATAACGAGCGCTAAAACAATTTCACACGGATGTGTTGCCGCTTTAGATGTGGCGTTGGTTGGCGCTTCATCGGGCACGGTAAATTTTAGCGCTGGAATGTGGGAGTTTATAGCATAAAACCACCATATTTGTGCAAAAATTTCGAAAAACCACAAGTTTACGTTTGAATCGCAGAAAACCACCACCCTACTGCTGATTTTTTGCAATGTGCGCTAACTGGCCGATTCAGGGCGGTTGACGCTGGATCTGATAGACGGGACCCACTAGTCAGGCGCGTCCGTTAACGACCGTTAACGGCTTGTCTGTGTAGGGGTAAAGGGCGGTAGGTTTCAGTTACGGCCTTGTACTTCCCCTCGTCCTGACCCCCCACCCCCCGATGGCGGCGAGTACTCCCGATGGCGGCGGCCCTCTCGTCGCCTCTCGGCGGCGTCCCTCTCGTCGGTGGCGACCCTCTCGGCGGCGGAGAATTCGATTCGTCCGTCAAGGACATGGATTGGAGGAGCCGCGGGTATGAATCTGGAGACGGCACGCGGTCGCCAGCACATGGTGAGGTGGCGGCTCTGGCGCGTGCGGTCCTAGCATCACCGACGAAGAGAAGCCACCGGTGGGGATCTTCCTTTGGAGGCGTTGAGTGAGTTCCCTTCCCTCTCTCTTCTTCTTCCTCTCCCCTGTTATTTCTAAATCACTGTTATGCATAGAAAATTAGGGTTAACTAGATTTTAGGGCCATGAAATTAGTATTGTTAGCACATCTTAATCATTGGAAATCACTACTGTAGTGATTACATTATCCCCTATTTCTTTAATTTCTCATATCCCATATTAACTGAATAAATGAAGCGAATGTGCTTTGGTAACTGAATGTATTTCTGTAATTGTCTATATTCAGTTTGGACGATGACATCTGGGACATCAGGTTTAATATCCTTGGTGAAGATAATTTAGAGAGGACATTGAGCTTATCTGATATCACTGTAATGAATCTGAGAGCACTAATTGAAGGACATGGGTATGATTACAAAGATACAATCTACGATGTTAGAGAGAAAGGAAAAGGAATAGAGGGAATGGAAGCATTGGACAACATGTCAAAGATTGATCAGATGATAGAAATGTATGACAGTAGCAAAGTGTTGAACTTGACATTCATCAAGCACAACTCTGATATTCCTGCTAGACTGAACCGGAATCATTTGGAAGCTGATCTGGCAGTAAATGAGGAAGCCTTTCTCTCTATTGATAAGGATGGAGTGACACACATTAGTGATGATGAAGAAGAAGTGTTCTACCCTGTTGTTGTTGACACTTCAGATGCACTCTTTGTTGGCCCTCAATAGAGTTATAATGGACAAGGGAAAGAATCCAGTGCCATATGATGAAGAAGATCTGTTCTACCCTGTTGCTGTTGACATTTCAGATGCACTCTTTGTTGGCACTCAACAGAGTTGTAATATGGACAAGGGAAAGAATCCAATGCCATATGATTATGTTCAGGTAGATGTGCTTGATGATAACATAACAGTTGTAGAGGAGCTTGATCTGATGAAGAAATTGAGGAGGCAAATGACAGAAGAAGATCCTGAAAATGTGCTGATTAAGGACCTACTTAGACAACAGAAGAGGAAGAGAGAAGACCCAGATCACATTGAAGGGGAAACTGATGTAGAAGAGATTTATGAAGAAGAAGAAGAAGATGATGAAGCCCATGAAGTTGATTTTTTGCTAGAAAAGGTAGTGCCAAAGAGAGCAGGCCCTACTGGAAGATCACATTATGAACCAGACCCAGTAGAGGCAGATTTCTTTGTGCCATCAGGTGATGAGGAGTTCAGTCCTGATGAATTAGCTGACAGTGATGATGATGGATTTGTAGAGAAATTTTCTTTGCCAAGTGGGAACAAGAGGAGGCTGAAGAAGCTTAAGAAGAGGATTTTGTATGATGAGATGAGGGCAGATGCACATGAGCAGTTTGCTTTGAAAGTTTGCTTCAGGGATGTCTATCAGTTTAGAATTGCTCTTAGGAATTTCCATGTAGCTCAACTAAGAAACTTTGCATATCATAGAAACAATCCAGATAGAATCATTGCATGGTGCAGTGAGAGAGCAGCTTCTAAAGTAAAGGGGAAATGTGCTATTGATTGTGCTATTGAATACAAGGCTTGTCCCTTCTTCATTTCAGCTTCTACAATTGGCCATGAGAAAACTTTTTGTATTAGAAAGTTAAATAGTGTACACACATGTATTCCACATGGAGAGAACACTAGGGTAACAATTGATCCTAACACTTTTATTGCACTCTGAGCAAGCAGTGAGAACTAATCCTAACACTTGTGTTGACACACTCATTGACAATGCAAAGCAAAATTTTGGAGTTGAGGTGCCAAGGAGCAAGGCCTACAGGGCAAGGATTAAAGCATTCAGATCTGTCATGGGTGATCAAAAGAAGCAGTACACAAGGTTGAGGGACTATCTACAAGCAATCTTAGACAATAATCCAGGCAGTAGATGTGTTGTCACCACCAAGGAACTGGTGGAGCACCCTAGTCCCAATCCAAGATTTCATGGTCTTTTCATATGTTTGAATGCTTCAAAGGAAGGGTTCTTAAATGGATGCAGGCCTTTTATAGGAATAATTACTATTGATTACTATTGCATCTATTTTAATTATGTTTGCAATGCAGCTACAAATTTTGAATAATCATTTGCTTGTCATTTGAATTAGGTCTGGATGGTTGTTTTGTGAAATTAACCACTGGCCAACAAATCCTTGCTGCCACTGGGAGAGATGGCAATAATAACATTTTCCCAATTTCATATGGTGTTGTTGACAAAGAGGACACGCTAATGGATGTGGTTTCTCACCAGGCTGAAATATTGCATAGGAGAGGCAGGGAAGTTTGGCAGCTTCACTTTCATCTCTGATAGGCAGAAGGTAAGGACATTTTCTGTATTTTCTTTAGTATTTGCCTGCATTTTCTGTATTTTCTTCAGTACATGTTCCTTACACATATCTTTTTTTGTTAGGGTCTGCTTAAAGCAATTGGTAAAACATTCCCATATTCCCCACAAAGGTTCTGTTTGAGGCATATCTATGCAAATTTTGATCAATTTGGGTTTAAAGGGGAAGAGTTGAAAAAACATATATTTGATGCTAGTTACTCATATACCAAATCAGGGTTTCAGAAAGCAATGGAGCTGCTAAGAAGAGATTGTGAGGAAGCTCACAACTGGATGATGAAAATCCCTGTGAAAGCATGGTGCAGACATGCATTTGACACAAATTGCAAGACTGATCTGGTTGTAAACAATCTTAGTGAAGTGTTTAACAAAATGATACTTGATGTGAGGGGTAAGCCTATAAGGACAATGCTTGATGGAATCAAAGACAAGCTCATGGTTAAGTACAGTAAGATTAGGCAGAAAACAGAAACAACCAGGTGGGAAATTACTCCTTTCTATGCTGAGAAGTTAGAGGAGGCAAAGAAACATTTCCAGGGAATGCAAAGCAAAAAATGCTGACATAGGTCTGTGGCAAGTTAGAACAAAGGGGACAAATGTACATGCAGTTGATTTGAGAGCCAGGACTTGTGGATGCAAAGCATGGGATCTCACTGGAATCCCATGCAACCATGCAATCTCTGTTATCTCCAAAATCAAGAAACACCCAGAAGATTATGTACATGACTTCTTCAAAAAGGACATGTATAGAGAAGCATTCAAGCATGTAATATACCCTGTCCCTGGATCTGATGAGTGGCCTAAGACAGATACTAGGGACATTGATCCACCTGTGTTTAGGGAGAAGCCAGGAAGGACGCAAACAGTTAGAAGGAAAGGTGTCCATGAGGTGCCTGCACCTAGGGATAGCTCAAGGATGGGGAGTATCACATGTAGCAACTGCAAATTAGTTGGCCATAGGTTTCCTTCATGTCCTATGCAGTTAAAGCCAGAATTGCAACTTAGAACAAAATCAACACCAAGTAAGTATGCTTCATATGGTCCTATGTTTGTACATCTTGTATACTTCCTATATGTCTTGTACACTAAAATGTTTTCTGCAGTCAAACAGGGAAAACATCACTCCAGGACCATCATCTTCTACAGCACCAAGGGCTCCAGGACCATCATCTTCTCCAGCACTAAGGGCTCCAACACCAAGGGCTTCTCTAGCACCATCATCTTCTACAGCACCAAGGGCAAACCCAGCTGGAAGGGCTTTCTTTGCACCAAGGACTAGTGGAAGAGAGCCCAAACTAACCCATAGGATGCAAGGATACCTCAATGCAGGGAAGCACAACAGCTACAAAGGCTCTAGAATCTCAAAGAAGTGATGGCCTATGCTGTTTGTGCCTTTGAAACTATGCATGTTTCAGCAATGTGTGTAAGACTATGTCATTCTGGTTGGTGTAAGACTATGTTTGTTTAAAACTATCTAGTGGATCCATATTTGTGTAAGACTATGTTGTTCTAAGACTATGTTTGTTTAAAACTATCTGGTGGATCCATATTTGTGTAAGACTATGTTGTTCTAAGACTATGTTTGTTTAAAACTATCCGGTGGATCCATAGCATCTATAGCATCTATAGATAACATACATGATTGTTTGGGCTTTACATATTTATGTATCCATATAGCATCTGGTGGATCCATAGCATCTATAGATAACAACTGGTGGATCCATATTTGTAAGAGGATACCTGCTGCTCAGAACTTAGAATTCAACACATATAGATAACATCTGGTGGAAACATAGCATTCAACACAGGTACTTAGAATTCAACACACATAGTTCACACACTGCTCAGAACTTAATACAGGTACTTAGAAGTCAACAAACATTACACAAACCAGGAAGCTAAATAGATAAAGGACATGCTCCAGCTAAACACAGGTACAATAGATATCACTCATCACACAGTTCCTTTATCTTCTTCACCTTCTTCTTCAGACCATCAGTGAAATTGAACAGATCATACATCACATGCTCTAGCTTGTTCTTCTCTACCTTCAATGCCACCTTTTCCTCATCCCATTTCCTTGCTTCACCTTCATAATGTCTGCTTGAGATTTCTGCACATGCTTTAGCATAGTCACTTCTTTCTTCAAAGCTTTTAGTTCAACCTTTAGCTCATCTCTTTCCTTCACCACAAGCACAACATCCTCCTCACCAGACTGAATTATTTTATAATTCTGCTTCACCACCTTCTTCTCTGTTTGTTGCACACATCATCTAACAGGGCGTTGTGCTTCTTCTCTATCTTTGTTTTCTCATCGGATAGCTTTGCACCAGTTTTGCATTGTCAATCCTGTCTTCAATCCTAAGCATGTTGGCTTCAAAGTACATGTGCCACAACCTATCTAAAGAATTCTTCATTGTGTCTGGCCACTCTTCTTCATCAACCCATGACACAAAACCACAGTTCATAACTTCCTATAAAAAATGTAACCGCAATCAGTGAATAACATTGGAGTGCTATATCCAACAATACAGAAGCAAGCTAAATATATATCCAAGGAAGATAATTTATATACAACAGTATAATAAATCCAAACAAGCTAAATATACATACAAGCAAGCTACTGCAATATATATCCAAATTTTATATACTAGCATATCCATATCCAGCTAACAAATCAAGCATCTATATCTACTTTTCTGGTCTGCTAACCCTATCTCATTTTCAGATATGAAAAAATTGAAGAAGAAAAATGTGTTCAATTCAGTACAACTCACATTCCCTATCTGACACATGTAAAACCTTCTTCCAGTGTTCGTCCCTTCAAAGGCGACACACTGCTGTGGCACCAATCCATGCTCACGACATTTCACCGAGCAGTCCACTGCAATCCCATGAAACTGGGGGTCGTAGCAGGTGTCTGGTGCATAGTCCAGAGCTACGAAGTGCTAAACGAACAGAAATTGCAAAGAAATGAGTTCAAATCCAAAAAAATCGAAGCCAATTCGTAAACCCTAACCCTAACCCTAGATTTGGAGAACTTACCCCTAGCGGAGAAGTGCTCGACGACTCGCCATCGTTCAAACTGGGCATGGCCGGAGTTCGCGGACGGTCCGCCGGCGACGATGGCGATGCGGCGGCGGCGGCAGGTGTGGAGCTCAACGACGCGGTCAGGGTCGGGTTCATTCGAGCTTGAAACTACCCAGGTCGGGGTCCAGCGTCGCGTTCTATGGAAAGAAGAGTGGGGCCCACTATTGTCGTTAACGGTCGTTAATGGACGTGCCTGACTAGTGAGCCCCGTCTGTCAGATCCAGCCAATAATCGCCTGAATCGGCCAAGAAGACATTGCAAAAAATTTGCAAAAAATTAGCAGTAGGGTGGTGGTTTTTTGCGGTTCAAACGTAAACTGGTGGTTTTTTGAAATCTTTGCACAAAAGTGGTGGTTTTATGCTATAAACTCTTTCACAGGGGGTGCTAAAATACAGCATCGGAGGCCGGTTTTGTACCAAAAACGCTTCAAACATAGATCAGATAAACTAAAAAAATAGACTAGATATATTACATAGAACATAGTTTAACATGTGGTGCATAAATTTAAAACATAGTGCAAACATAAACCCTAAAGTATATGCTTCGCCATCATCGGAGGTGGTCTCGTTGGTGTCTACATGTCAAAATCTGAATCATCCTCCATCGAGGACTCCACCGGTGTAGACGAGAACTGGTCCAACTAGTGGTTGCCGTCGGCGGACCAGCTAGCTACGCCTCGATGAATGCCCGACGGTGTTCCTTGTCACCCTTCTCGCCATGCGAGTCACCTTGCACTCCTCCTTCCTCTGCACATAGAAGGCGACCTCGGCATTGACGTCCTCCAGGAAGTGGACGGTGCATTCCGCCCTTATATCCTAGAAATTAAAATAACCAAAGGGGGTTGGGAAATGTGAGATTGGGTGAAATGGAGAGATTCACTGAATCTCCACCATCCCCAAACTTGCCTATCGGGTTTGGGTTTGATTCGTGCAACTGAATGACCATATAGTACTTTCTATGTTTTAAAATATAAGATGTTTTAGCCTTTTTCTAGAACGCATGTATCCAGGTGTATTTTAGTTTGTAGGTTTAGAACAAAACGAGTGAACCTACGCACTAAAAAAATCTAGATACATGTGTTTTCAAAGAATATTTTAAAATGGAGGGAGTAATTGTGATAACTCATGGGAGCCTCTACTGATTTTGCTCGATCTCTCCAATCTGTACACCGGAGAAGTCGAAGAAAAATACTCTTCTGAATTGAAAAAATAAGAAGAGAAATACACACATGAGCACCCCACTTATGAAGTGAAGGCGAGTTTTGGGCGGCGACGATTCCATCGCCTGCGTCTTCAAGTGACTGTCGTGTCGCTCTAGACGAATGGCATAGTCACCGGTACTAAAAGTTAAACACTGAAATTGAATTATCGGTCTGCCTTTGTTGACTGTACTCGCTTTGAAGGTTTCATGAATGAAACAACCTTTGTTGTCTCTAGTCTGTACTCAACACTGAAGGTTTTCCGAATAAAAGTACCTTTGTTGTCTGTAGTCTGTACTAGACATTTAAGCCTTCCAGAACGAATGTACCTTTGTGGTCTGTAATCGACATTGAACGTTTCACAAATGAATGTGCTTAGAAACCACGTACAAGTCTTGGAGTGAATTGTACGCGCAAAATCAATAGATTCCAAGTTGTCTCCATATCACATGGTACAGATTGAGGGAGAGGTCCTGATTTAGATGTGCCAGCAAACTCTGTAAGAGTCTTGGTCCACACAAATACCAGCCTCTAGCTAGCCATTTCCATCTATAATATGTATTGATCTTGGAATATTGAGCGAATTGAAGCACATGTATGTGTAACTAGTAGAGGTTATTTTGTTGTATCACACAAAAATATAAGTTCAAAATAATCATGTGTATCTCATCGGTTGTCATAGAAACACACACACGGAGAGGGGGGAGGGGGGTCATGATTTAGATGTGCAATACTAACTCTAAACGAGTCTTGGAATGCCGACATGGTGTCCAGTTCCCCTCCGTCGCTTTAGGGCCACAATCATTCTGTCCCTATATGTTCTTGTCGTGTGCCTGCAACTACCTCATCTTCGGCATCCATGACTGGGACCGTCTCAGACACTCTAGATGCACTAGTGCACACGTACCCCTCTAACACCGGTTTGGAGGACCCTCTAACAGCGGTTCCCCAACCGCTGTTGAGGGTTCGGTGTTAGAGGGGGGGCCCCTTTAACACCGGTTCCTATACGAACCGGTGTTAAAGGGTGGCGCACGTGGGGCTGCAGCAGAACCCCTTTAACACCGGTTCGTATCTGGAACCGGTGTTAAAATCTTCGTTACAGCGAGATTTAGGCCGTTTTACGCGGCGAGTTCTGGCAGGAAAACGGCCTAATCTCCGCCGCAGACTCTGCCCGTTCTGGGCGTATTTACGCGGAGGGGGGGGAAATCGATCGGGAGCGGTATACTTATAGAATCGTCATCGGTACATACGAGTACATGAATAATTAAGCAACTATTATTATACACAAACATCGTCATCGGCACATACATCGTCATCGGCACATACATCATCATCGTTCATTTTGGTGGATATCTAAAGAGTTCTCCAGGCGTGACGACCTCATCAAGTATGAACCCGCCAATTCCTCTTGAATGGCTCGTATGCGTTCAAATGGTAGGAGTTGGTCCCGCATCCGTTCGATCTGAATATATATGAAGAATGAGCCGTCAATATATATATAAGAATAAAACTCAACACAATTGATGGTAATAAAATAATGTTGTGGACTTTGTTTACTTACTCTAAGTTGTTCTAGTGCGGCTTGGCCTGTCGCACATATCGTGTTCTTGAATGAATTCGCAAACATAGTACCCACATAAGTTATTGCCGTGTCCTTGATGCGCGCACTTTACGAGAATAGAGAGTTCAATCAAAATAATAATCAATAAAGCATGATATAATGGAATTGGAAGCTAGCTAGTATTACTTACATTTTGGTCTACAAATTTTAGTTCTTCTGACCATTCACCCACGGCCCTGCCCGTGAACATTTTCCAAACCCTGTCCGACAAAGAAAATGGATAAAGGAGTAATTAATTACTTATTGTCACGAAAGTTGCCGATCTAGTGCGATAATATGATTGAAATTACCTCTGGAGCATCTCTCTAAAGTTTGCCCATAGCTCTTTTTCTTTTCGTAACGAGTCCATGACAAGGACTTTTCCTGAGTCGGGTTGAATGACTAGCAGAATAAAGTGGAACCTGCGCACGCATAACTCATCATCAGTTACACTTAACATCGAGTAAGCCGAAACAGAATGTGTACAAGAGAGAGGGTAACAGTACTCACGAGAAGTTGTAAGGCAATAGTATTTCCCTTTTGGTTTGTTGTCTCAGTAAAGACTTTAGCAAGTAATCTTCTGTTTTCCCGAGTTTTCTCTTACCACTTCTTCATGAACTCTATTTGGGTCAACGAACCCAATGTCAAAAGGGCCTCCTTTCCTGCATTCCATAACCTTTTTCCTGCATAATAGTATATACATATATGGTGAGCATATATATATACATGCAATTAATGAAGTGAATGAGTTGAGATAAAAATTACAGAAATAGTACTTACACACAATAAAGGCTGATGGCAGCTTTGTCGAGTTCCTTCTGATTGAATAGAAAATGCAAGTCTTGAATGTTGAAGTCGATCGCGTCGTCTCCGCACAAGAAAATCTCATCTCTTATATGCGCCGTGATCCATTCTTCTTTTCTCGTCTTGCAGAAATGAAGGTACCACTTGTGCAATTTTCGCATCTTTGTTGGTAGATTTTTGAGCTCCTCTTTCTTGACTAGATTCTTCCCATACTTCCATGGCTGTATGGGGTTGACATCGCATTTGGGCAAGTTGTCTCCCATGACGTTCAAGTATGCAATGTAAGTCATCCCCATCTCATTGGCCTTTCTTTGTAGCTCGCCTCGTAATCATCTACGGAGGAGCGTCCCGCTTGTCAAACATTTGGAGCGGGCGCATGATTGGTTTTCCTGCTCTCCGAGCATGGGAACTGTTTTGTGGGTGCCTCACGACTGCTACTTTCAGTCTCCCACGCGCCTTGCATCCGCCTTCAAAATCTGGCTCGAGTCCCAAGCACAAGTGGGGTTTCAGGTTTCAAAAGATTTTTGTAAAACTTCTCCACCACCGCCGGATCTATTTTCTCCTTGGCTCGCCCGTCTAGGTGCAAAGAATTTCTTGACCTGTTCTCCCGAGATCCTATTGGTCTCCTCGTCGCTGCGATTCCACGGTAAAACCGCAATGGCTTGGCGGAAGGCTGCGGACGTAGTTTTTGAACTCTTTGGCGACGGTTTCCTGCGGATTTCTTTGTGGCAGTATCTTGATGCTCCTCGTGGCGGTGCTCTTCCGCTTACGCCGAGGAGATGGCTGAAGCACCGGAGATGGCCGACGGGCGGAGATGGCTGCCGCACAGAGATGGCCGACGGCGGAGATGGCTGCAGCAGAGATGGCCGACGGGCCGGAGATGGCTGCCACAGAGATGGCCGACGGGCGAGATGGCTGCCGCAGAGATGGCTGAAGCGGCTCGATCACGACGCCGCGGAGACGGCGGGTGCCAAGTGACCTCCAATTTGGAAGCACAATGTGTTCCTTCTTCCAAAGAATGGTTGTTTTCACCGCAAATTTGAGTTGAGTTTCCCTTCACCGTAGCATGGTCAAGCTGTGCTTCCTCATATTCCTTCACAACCTCATCCACCCCGACAATAGCATAGCCATCCGGAATCGGTCGGCAGTGGTAAGTTCCACCAGCTACAGGAGGTAAGGCATAGCCGACAGCCACCTTAATGGATAAGCCCATTAATCTCACATGCAGCTCAGCGTTCGCTCTCCGTGATCTCATCAACGGGTATCGAGGACCCGTCATTTCAAGCGTTGGCTGCACGTTCTCCGTGGAAGCCACCGCTTCCGCCGCAGAGTCCGGGCCGCGAAGCTTCCAATGCAGGCTCTTCATGCCGCTGAGATGGGCGGTAGCTTGATGGCTCATTGTGCATTCACTTGCGTCCAGCGCCGCAAGTGCATGTTCTATCTGTGTCATCCGATCAGACGCTCTTTTCTTTCTCGCCGCCATCTGTAAGAGTCGCCCGGCAAACCCATCCTTCCACGCCATACCCTGTGCCTCGTGCATGTCCAGTGTTCTTTTTACCGATGGCGTGTGAGCTGGTCATTCTCTCGTCGGGATGGAAGGTCCCCGGATGTTTCCTCGTATGCCGTGATGAGTTCGGTGACGGGTTTGGCAAGGATGGTTGGGAAGATACACAATCCTGCTTCGGGTCCAACCTTGCCCCGATTCAGAGAACCAAGTCTTTGCACGTAGGTCCCACCCATCTGTCTGGGTGTGGTCCCTCTCGCTGAGGCCCTCTCAGCTTCCTCCCACTTAGGCCTCGAGATATGTAGCCACCGACCCGCCCTCCGGTGATATTCCTTCTTGGGCATTAAGCGTATTGGTTTCGACCTCTTTTTAGCTATAGCACTTTCTTTATATGTCTTAAATTCGGGCGTTGAGGTCTTATCTTCGCATAATATGCGTCTTGAAATTTGAGTCTCGCCACTTTGACAAATTTGTTCAATTTTGTCTTCGATTCGGAAAGCATCAGCCATCTTCTTTAGAGTCCACTCTTTGACCTTGTTCTCTATAACCGGGTTGTTTTCATCCTCCTCTGGCGGAAGGGTGAAATTTACCAACAACGAATTCCAAAGCGTTTCTTTGGATCTCATCGACAAAGGTACCGCCGCCTTCTTTGGCTTATTCCAATTTTCAATTGTGATTGGGATTTGGTCCCTAACAAGAACTCCACCGACGTATAAATTTGTCTGCGGCCTTCTTGGGCTCCATCGGCCTGCCATCAACACGATTTGCCGATCGTGAACTTTGCACGATCTTTCAACCGCCGCTCGCGCCTCGCTTGCTCTTTTCGTAGAAGAAGATGGTTGCTGGCTGGTCGATCCAGAGGGCTAAAAGAAGAAAGAAGCGTTAATTAATACATGTAGAAGAAGATTGTTGGTGGAGTTCACCGAGGCTTAATCAATGCATATACCGCCGGACTTTGTAACCATTAAATTGCGTTCACCGAGTCTTCATCTTCTCCATGACTAGTACTTGAGTCTGTCGTCATGTCCCTCCAAGTTCGATATTGTGAGGTGTCCTCATCAATAATGTTCTCCATTATTTCTTCTTCTTCAAGGTTTCTACTAAGTGGATCCATAGTTTCTAAAACAATAATATTATCACGAAATATCGTAATACATCTATTGAAATGCTCAAGCAAGGACGATGATATGACGGTTAAAAGTATTGAAATGTAACCCTAATACATGCTTGGTCATTTCAAACCCTAATTCGGAGAAACCCCGGACTCATATGAGAGGGTACATTTACTTCTTCTAATTAACTTGTCATCAAAGTTGATTAACATAGCATGGTTATTATAATGCTATATTGACAACGAGAGGTGGCGACGCTAGGGCGAGAGCGGGGCCGGGGTGCGTGGGGGTGTGCGTTCGAACCAGCACGACGTGATGGTCTACCTAACATGGGCGACACACCCTCGACGCGTGTGTAGGCTCAGCGAGGACATAGGAGGTCAGGGTCGACGGCATAATGGTGGCGGTGGTCGTCGGCGTGGCACAAAATATACACATGCATATACAATACACATACAATACAAATCCTTTGAATCAAACATGCATAATTTCCTATAGGATTTCCTATAGGATTTAATCCTACAAATTTCCTATAGGATTTAATCCTACAAATTTCCTATACAAATCCTTTGAATCAAACATGCCCTTACTTATATCCCGCGGGATGGCGACGGCGAGGGCGACGACGAGGGTGGTGTGGGCGAGGGCGGCATGAGGCAGACACGGATGCGGTCTCGTCAGGCGGCGGTGCAGAAGGCGTTAGGCGTGGCCTATGAGCTCCAAGCGGCGCGGCGAGACGCCTCTGCGGGAAGAGAGCGAGGTGGTCGTTAGGGTTTAGGCGTGGCCTATTATAATATCTTTGCTATAAGCTATTTTATTTTTACTCCACATGCTTCTAATTCACATGTGCAAGGATTAAGGCCTAGATCGCCGGAGTCGCGAGGCCCGAGGCGGTTCCAGGAGGGCGCCGCGCACCATGGTCGGGCAGTGAGCTCCCGCCAAAAGGGGCACGACCAAGGAAGACGCCTGGATCAAGTGAGCTATGCAGTTCGGGCCGCCCCAGCCCAAGAATTTTTTTCCTAATATCCCTTCATATTTGACAAATTTTGGGTAAAAATAACGTATATTTGGCCCATTTGCCCCCCAATAGTGGCCCAAAGTGTCTCCTTGGCCCATTTGCCCCCCCAATTGGTTGGCCCAAGCTCCGCCAGTGAGTGGGAGGGAGGCGCCGGAACAAGGGGACGGCCACAGGCGGCAGTCATGGACATGGCGGGCGCAGGTCGGGAAGGAGAGGCAGGTCGGTTGAGCGGGTCCGCTGCGGCTTGACGGCCCCGAGGGCGCCAGCAGAGGGTGGAGGGTGGCAGCGAGCCCAAGCGACGGGGACGCGGGGCGAGAGCTCGGGGCGAGAGGCGTCGAGGCGGCCGAGGCGCGCCGGCAGCGGACGGCGCTGGCCGGAGGTGGAACGGGCGGGAAGCGCACGGCGAAGCGGCATTGGGGCGACGGGGCGCAGGGCGCCGCGCCGGGGACGTGAAGGCGACGGAGCAGGTCGGGGCGGTCGCGGTGGATGCGCGAGCGGCGGTCGCGCGCAGCCCGGCGGGCGGGTCGGGCGGAGAGGCGGCGACGCAGAGTCGGGCGAACCTCGGCGGCGGCGAGGCACGGCGCGGGCGGCGGCAAGGCGTGTCGGCGGCGGCTTTCGATCGATCTGGCTGTGTGGGAGGAATAAGGAGGAAGGTGAAATAAATTCGTGCCGGAACCGGTGTTAAGCGTGGCGCTGTTACAGCATTTCTTTAACACCGGTTCCACACGAACCGGTGTTAAAGGGAGAATAATGCTGGCTTTAACACCGTTCCAGCCACGAACCGTGTTAAAGGGGGGTGTTTTCCCCGCATTTATTTCAGGGCTTTTTAATTCAAAATATGATATGAATTTAGAAAATTCATATCTTTTCATTTCAACTCGAAAAATATGAATAATATATCATAATTTTCAGAAAAATAATATCTATCCATTAATGTAAATGATTTTATATTTACTTTACATGAAATTTTTAAAATAAATAAACACTTATTTCATGCATTAAAGGGCTTTTTAATTCAAAAATATGATATGAATTTAGAAAATTCATATCTTTTTCATTTCAACTCAGAAAATATGAATAATATATCATAATTTTCATAAAAATAATATATATCCATTCATGTAAATGATTTTTATATTTACTTTACATGAAATTTTCTAAAATAAATAAACACTTATTTCATGCATTAAAGGTGCTTTTTAAGATATATAAAAGAACTAAAATTAAGATACATGGCCATTAAGTAACAATCGGCGAATCGAACCGAAAATTAAGATACATAAAAGAACTGAAAATCAAGATACATGGCGATTAAGTAACAATCGGAACTTGTTTCGGAATGTTGGAGTGATTTAGTCATGCTCCGCCTACACTGTAATACTCGCCATCGTAGTCGTCTACGCCCGCCGTCATCATCGCTGCCGCTGGGGTCACCGTAATTGAACCTCGGAGAGTACGTGGGCTGGACTTGAGGGTAGCGTGGGCTGGACTTGAGGGTAGCGCAGACGGGGTTAGAGTCGGGCGGCATGTCATAGGCCATGACGCTGGAGAGTCCGATGCGCCACCATAGCCGGCCGGCCTCGTTGAAGTTAGGAGGAGGTGGGCCGTCCTCGTGCTCGGGCGGCGCCTCTCATGCCGATCCACGAAGAAGGCTTCCCAAGTAGAGAAATAGTCGGATGCCATGGGATTCCTCCGCTCGGCGTGAGCTCAAGTAGTAGTGGTTCGTGATGGCCATCCGCGCCACACCTAGAGGGACAGAGGAACTGCACACCTCCGACGCCAGCATCCAAATGACGGGACACAGAGTCCCGGGCAGGGGTAGTTCGAGGCGCAGCGCCCGCCTCCTCAGGGGTTAGTGCTACGTGGAAGCCATGGGAAAGAGTGATGAGGTTGCGATATGAGTCTAGAGATGTGCAATGACAATGGAGGCCAACCCCTACATATATATATAGTGAACTAGCGGGAAGAATCGGAGGGAAGAATCAAGGGAAGAAAAATGGCGGGAAGAAAAATGGCGGGAAGAATGGCGGGAAGAAAAATGGCGGAAGAAAAATGGCGGGAAAAAATGGCGGATGAACCTTTAGTCGGTTGGAGACACCAACCGGGACTAAAGATGAAACTAGTCGTTGGAGACACCAACCGACAAAACACGAGTCGACTAATAATAGAGGTGAGTGCATGTCGACATTATGTCGTGCGGCGTGTACCTTGTCCGGATGGTGTCACCAACCGGGACTAAAGATGAACTTAGTCGGTTGGAGACACCAACCGACTAATAATAGTGAGTGTCGACATTATTTTGTAAGTGTCAACACTATGTCGACCTGCTTGTACTATAAATAGGCATCCTTGTGAGTCCATCCTCCACCGGTTTGAGGCAGGACACCACTACGGCCATTTCGGGGAGATGCCGACGGAGCCTCCCGGCATCTCCGAGAACTGGTCATAGAGGCACTCCTAATATGTGAAATTAGTTAGCTCCCTGGTGTATTGATCTAGTTAGACAAGTTACAAAGCTGCAAGATGGTTTTCGAGAGCAGGACACCACTACGGCCAGTTCGAGGAGATGCCGAGCCTGGGCCTCCGCATCTCCGAGAAACTGGTCATAGAGGCACTCCCTAATATGTGAAATTAGTTAGCTCCCTGGTGTATTGATATAGTTAGACAAGTTACAAAGCTGCAAGATCGTTTTCGAGAGCCGGGACACCACTACGGCCAGTTTCAGGGAGATGCCGACGGAGCCCAGTCCTCCGACATCTCCGAGAAACTGGTCATAGAGGCACTCCTAATATGTGAAATTAGTTAGCTCCTGGTGTATTGATCTAGTTAGACAAGTTACAAAGCTGCAAGATCGTTTTCGAGAGGGACACCACTACGGCCGCAGTGGCGACCGTGCGTGGAGATATGCACACCACTAAAGCTGATCATGAACGCGGCACCCCACCGTAAACCCTCCATGGGGCACCAGCCGCCAAGCAACAGGCCACCCAGACCTGGCGGGAGCGGGTGTGCTGTGGGTACAAGAACTGCGACGCCTGTAAATCAGCGGTTGGGAGAGCGGAGAGGTAGCATCCTGCGAGGAGCGCTGTTGGAACGAAGGCGGTTACGGGTTGAGGCGCGAGAAGGCGCCATTGGTGGTGTGCTCTTTTCTCGCTGAGGACTAGGAATCTTGAGGCGCTCTCTGCAGCACGGTTTATAAATAGCGGGAGGGAGGAAGGAGAACGGAGCGGTGGTCTCGATCCGAAGGATAGAAGGACTTCTCTAGTGTAGTCGATTTTTTTTCTTTTTTTTTCCTCTGTGTGAGATGATGAGCGGTGAGCCGCTTGTCTACTTTAGATCCGGAAAGTTTTTTTAACTGCAACAACGAAAATCTAGTGTGGTTGTGTGCTTACTCGCAATGTACTCGGAAGTGCACGGTTCTGACGGTGAACACACGGACAGCACATAAAACCAACTTCTTCTCATACTCCCGGTCCATCCACAAGACATGTATTAAAAACATGAACTAGAGTTACATAATATGAGCATGAACTTCTTGGCATATGCCCTTCCTTATGATCGCTTCAGTCGTAACCATGGAGCATCTTCTTTACTTAACGGAATGCTTGGGTCAGTTTTCACTGTGAAGGGCGGAATTTCATCAAACTTATTATAATCTTCTGACATGTCTGTCTTGTCCTCGATTCCCACGATGTTTCTTTTCCTGAAAGAACTATGTGACGCTTTGGCTCATCATATGATGTATTCGTTTGCATATTTTTCTTTTTTTTGGTCTGGAGGACATGTCCTTCACATAGAAAACTGAGCCACATCATTGGCTAGACGAATGGTTCGTCTAAGTTCTTCATAAGATTGTTGAGATCCACCGTTGTCATTCCGCACTTCTTGTCTACCTCAACCCTCCTCCTGTTAGCCTGACCCATTTGCATCGAAACAAGGGGACCTTAAAATTAGGTCCATAGTCAAGTTCCCATATCTCCTCTATGAACCCATAATACGTGGTCTTTTGCCCATTTTCTTCTGCTGCATCGAAGCGGACACCACTGTTTTGGTTGGTGCTCTTTTATCTTGGCCTATCGTGTAAAATGTATTCCCATTTATCTCGCACTTGGAAAGTACATACAACGAAGACGGTGTCACGCCAACAAGTACAGCTGATCCCCAACAGTGGTGTTATTCGTGAGAAGTCTTTGCAACCGCCAAAACTCGCCATGTGTTCACTTATAATCCATTCATCGATCGCCCGGTGTTTGAGGCGTATTAAATTCTTGTGTTCATTGATATACGGGCAACCAAGATAGATCTTTGTAGAACCGTGTAGTGTGCTTGATTGAGAGAATTCCCGTCCCTACATATCATTGCTTTACATCCTAGGGTGCCTTTTCCACGCAGTCTCCCCTCATGTCGTGATTCTGGAACACCAATCTCCTTAAGGTCAGGAATAAAATCAACACAGAACTCAATGACCTCCTCTATTACATAGCCCTTGGAGATGCTTCCTTCCGGCCTAGCACGGTTATGAACATATTTCTTTAAGACTCCGATGTACCTCTCAAAGGGGAACATATTGTGTAGAAATACAGACCGAGAATGGCAATCTCTTCTACTAGGTGAACCAGAGATGCGTCATAATATTGAAGAAGGATGGTGGGAACACCAACTCAAAGTCGACAAGACATTGGGCCACATCTGCTTGTAACCGGTAGGCTTCGGATCGATTACCTTCCGAGATATTGCATTGAGGAATGCACATAGCTTCACAATGGGTACTCGAACATTTTCGGTAGAAGCCCCTCAATGCAATCGGAAGCAATTGTGTCATAATCACGTGGCGATCATGAGACTTCAGGTTTTGGAATTTTTTCTCCGCCATATTTATTATTCCTTTATATTCGACGAGAAGCCGACGGGACCTTGATATCGCTCGGACATTCAAAAAGATTTCCTTCTGCTTTGGTAAGAGCGTAATGGCAGGAGTTAAGTGGCATCGTTTACCCTTCTCGTTCTCGGGATGCATAGGCTCTTGAGGGCCTTGACGTTGCTGGTCCCGTGCTTCCTGTATCTTTTGTCTTCCCATACACTCCTAGAAAGCCTAGCAGGTTCACGCAAACATTCTTCGTCACGTGCATCACGTCGATTGAAGAGCGGACCTCTAAGACTTTCCAATAGGGTAGGTCCCAAAATATAGATTGCTTCTTCCACATGGGAGCGTCCGCATCGTCATTCGAATGATAGACTGCCGGACCTTTTCCAAAGATTACTTCTAGGTCCTTGACCATACCAAATACCTCCTCACCGACGGAGGAGGCTTCCTCCGGTTCGCCAGACGTTTGAAATGCTTGCCTTTCTTTCTTCTTTGGATGCGTGTTCGGAAGAAATCGGCGATACCCTAGGTACACAACCTTCTTACATTTATCCAAATATACACTTTCAGTATCATCTAAACAGGTGTGCATGCATTGTATCCCTTGTTTGTCTGCCCTGAAATGTTACTAAGAGCAGCCAATCATTGATGGTTACGAAAAGCAATGCTCGAGGTCAAATGGCTCCCCTTTGTGCTCATCCCACATACGTACACCTGGTTTGGCCCACCTGTAAAAGTTCTTCAACTAATGGCCTTAGGTACACATCAATGTCGTTGCCGGGTTGCCTCGGGCCTTGGATGAGCACTGCATCATAATGAACTTCCTCTTCATACACAACCAAGGAGGAAGGTTATAGATACATAGGGTCACAGGCCAGGTGCTGTGGACGCAGCTCGCTCACCAAAAGGATTCATGCCGTCTGTACTTAGACCAAACCTTAAGTTCCTTGCGTCCACGTGCAAAGTCCGGGTACTCTCGCCGACTTTTCTCCACGTGACCCATCAGCGGGTGTCTCAACATCGCGTCTTTCTTACGGTCTTCCATGTGCCATCGCAACAACTTGGCATGCTCTTTATTTACGAAGAGCGTTTTAACCGTGGTATTATAGGAGCATACCACATAACCTTGGGAACCTTCTTCCTAGGGGCCTCGCCTCAACATCGCCAGGATCGTCGTCGATCTTATACCGAGCAGTGCATACCGGGCATGCATCCAAATTCTCGTACTTCTCACCGGGTAGAGGATGCATCATTAATGCAGGCATGTATCTTACGCACGTCTAATCCTAGAGGGGACAACCTTCTTTGCTTGGTATGTCTTGTCAGGCAACTCATTATTTCTTGGAAGAAGATTCTTCATTTTTACCAACAACTTTGAAAATGCTTGTCGGTCACACCATTCTCGCCTTCCATTGCAGCAAATCCAAGGTGGCACCTAGCTTTTTGTGGCCATCTTCGCAAGTTGGATACAACAATGTTTTGTGATCCTTTAACATCTGCTTCTCCTTCTCCTTTTCAGTTTCACATTCTTCCTTTGCATCAGTAATGGCCCGACCAAGATCGTCATCAGCGGGCCCATCTGCTCCCTCTTGATCTTCATTATCTACCCCCGTTGCAGTATCATCATATTCAGGATACATATTATGATAGTTTTCATCATCCTCTTCTTCTTCGTTGTCTTCCATCACAACCCCTTTTTCTCCGTGCTTGGTCCAACAATTATAGCTGGGCATGAAACCAGATCGAAGCAGGTGGGCGTGAATGGTTCTGGTATTTGAGTAGTCTTTCTTGTTCTGACAGTGAACACACGGACAGCACATAAAACCATTGTGACCACGGTTTGCATTAGCCACAACGATGAAATTTTGGAGGCCCGTAATGTACTCGGAAGTGCGGCGGTCACCGTACATCCATTGCCGATTCATCTGCATTAATATGTAGTATATATCAAAAAATAATAGGGAGATGACCATTTATATATATAGTACATCAATGACACATGAAACTATAGTTGCCGACCTCGACCGAGACGGAAAGAGCAACAAGAAAGCTTATTTTGAGCTCTCGGGCATTTCACTGAACACCTCTAGTGCATATGAAAAAAACAAACTAGCACTCTTCACACCTCTTGCTAGGCTCCAAAATGTGAAAGAATGGAAGAGTGGGGTGTGTGTGGGCTGGGGTGGTGTTATAGTTTCTTTAACACCGGTTCGTGCCACGAACCGGTGTTAAAGGAGGGGTTGTGAGCCATTGGTGGAAAGACCTTTAACACCGGTTCGTGGCACGAACCGGTGTAAGGGGCTCCTTTAATGCCGCAGAGGCCACGCTTGGTTTTTCCCTTTAACACCGGTTCGTAGAAGAACCGGTGTTAAAGCCCATTTTCGGGATCAACAAAAGCCCGCGTTTCCACTAGTGATGAATGGCATGGTGAGTTGAATGTTGACGCTGAATTTTCGCGGTCTGCCTTTCTTGTTTGTACTGAACGTTGGACGTTCAGCCAATGAATGTACTTAAAAAATACATACTAATCTTGGAGTGAATCCCACGCAAAAAATTCAAATCCTAAGGATTGCAACTTTGCCTGCACATCACATGGTACATAAGTGCAATACAAACTTTGAACACGTCTTGGAATTAATTCCAACACGGTTTAGACGGTGTCCACATAAACTCCATATATCTTAGCTTGTAATACATCTATAGTCTGTACTCGTCTGCCTATAAAGACCCTACCTATAGCCACTCACCCACTCACCTCAAAGGAAGGAAGTACTATCTCTCCCAATTATATATCAACCAAAAACACAAGCTACTAACAGAGAACCATGGACCTCACCAAGGGGCCATGGACCTCGCATAACAAAGGTTGTCGACTTAGCAACAGGTTCCATGGGCAGCCTGCTCCTGAAGCTTGGCGAGCTCCTCAAGGAGGAGTACATGCTGCAGACGGTGTCAAGGAAGACATCGAGTATCTCGAGAGAACTGAAGAGCATGCAGGCTGCCCTTCGCAAAGTTGGCGACGTACCACGGGACCAGCTTGACCAGCATGTCAAGCTCTGGGCTGGCGAGGTCAGGAACCTGGCATACAATATGGAGGACGCCATTGACAAGTTCGTGGTGCGTGTTGATGGCTCCGAGCCCACTCTCGAGACACACAACAAGCTCATCATATGGCTCATGAAGAAAATTGGCGAGTTGTTCACCAAAGGCAAGACTCGCCATGAGATCTCCAAAGAGATCAAAGAGATCAAGGCCCGCGTCCAGGAGGTGGCTGACCGGCGTGATAGGTACAGGGTCAACGAGGTGCTTGCTAACCTAGCCGGGGCAACCACGGTTGATCCACGCATGTTGGCTCTTTATAAGGATCAGAAAGAGCTCGTTGGCATTGATATGGCATTGAATGAGCTAACCAAAAAGCTCGATGTTGGGGATGGTGGTGATGATGAGTCCAAGAAACTCAAGATACTATCTATTTTTGGATTCGGAGGCCTCGGAAAGACAACTCTTGCAAAAGCAGTGTATGATAAGCTCCAAGCTCAATTTGATTGCAGAGCTTTTGTTTCCGTGGGAAGGAAACCTAGCATCAAGAAACTGCTCAACGACATTCTCTATGAAATTGAGAAGCAAATGTACCCGATGTTGGATGAAAGACAGTTGATGGACAAACTCCGAGGATTACTTAAGGACAAGAGGTAATGCGACGCATCATATTATGTAGTTTGTTCATATGGATCAAATATTTCAAAACAAAATCACCATACTATATAGTAATATAGAGTATTTTGTAAAATAGCGCCAAAATTCACGATGTTACGCACCCGAACATGTCACTGTGTCCCTCCATGTTGGGGGTGATGCAGCATAATGCTGCCAAATGAGACCTGGCCGGAAGCTTGACAACCAAAGCATCCGACTGGCGCTTTTATAGAACAGAGACCCCGCTTTCCTCATTTGAGGCACCCTGCCAGGGCTAACGATGGCTATGGGCTGCTACAGGTTGGCCTGAACACACCTAAATCCACCTTGTAAAGGACTAGTTCTAGCCTAACTTGGAGACAGTCCAGATTCAACTAAGTTTTTGTCATGTCTCTTTCCTTAACCGTAGAGATTACTTATGACTCGAATGGAGCTGCTCTATAGGAGAAATTGGTTCACCTTGACGAGATGAACAAATCCTATGCATGTTGACCACTTTTCCATCTAAATCCATCATCATGCCGGTCTGACTTCTTTTGAATCACAAACTTGGATTTGGCCCAACATCTTGGCTTCCATCTAACTCCTCCCTTTGGCTTCAGAGGTAGCATACTTACTTGGATCAATATGACTCAAAAACAAAGTTGTACGTCTCGACGGAACACTCAAGTTCCATGTTGCATTGGGCTCTTTGTCATATGTGGTCATTTGTGGTGCTCTGATGATTCCATCTTAAACATTAGTTCAGAGTTGGCAACATAGTAGGCTAGGCCCTATGGGTCTGGTTCCGGCTTTGCTCCACGAATCACCTTGAATTGTTTGTTAAGGCTGACCATGGCATGAATTGGCGCTAGTCAGTGGCCGGGTAAGATCATGTCAAGTAGTGGTCTTCCAGCATAGAAACCCACTTGCTGGCTAGGACATGGGAGTAAGATCACCAATTGAAACATGGGAGGCGGTCCGTCTGCTGAGGCATGGAGGCTACTAATAAGACGGATATGTGTAGTACGACACATTAGGACAATAGGATTTGATCATTGATAGGATTCTCTTTCGTCTTCCTCTTGAGTACCTCATTGCATGATCTTCACGTTGTTTATACCTCCTCGGGTGCGCCTCACCCGAATCATGTGTCGCGGACCGATTTTGTGCTTTTCCGGCTGTGATCCAAAAACGTATGCTAACAAAGACGAGTTTTCAAATTTATTTGAGATATTTGACATAGAGATATGTCTGGGTAGAATATGCTCATTATTTATATTCTTACTAACAAAGTAAATATCATGTCCCTTTTCAAAAAAAAAAGTAAATATCATGTTTGCCTACCTTCTCCAGCTACTTTAGATACATATAAATTTATACTTCAACCAATTTATTATTGATCTCGTGTTATGAATGGGGACAGGTACTTCATTGTCATTGATGATATATGGGAAACAGAAACATGGAAAATAATCAGCTGTGCTTTTATGAATAATAATTGCACAAGCAGGATAGTGACAACTACCCGTATTTTTGATGTCGCCAATGAGAGCGATGAAGTATACAGGCTAAAACCACTTACTCATGATTTATCGATGGAGTTATTTCATACAAGATTGTGTGGTGGTATAAACAAATGCCCTTATAAACACCCAACAATGGTAAACAAAATTTTAAATAAATGTGGTGGTGTGCCGTTGGCTATAATCACTATAGCTAGTGTCCTTGTTGGTAAACCAGTGGAGCATTGGTCAACGGTATACAACTCCATAGGTTTTGGGGATGAACACAACGAAGACGTCGAGAACACGAGAAAAATATTGTTATTTAGTTACTATGACCTACCTTTTCATCTAAGGACTTGTTTATTGTATTTGAGCCAATATCAAGAAGATATTTTGATTGAGAAAGATAGTTTGATATGGAGGTGGGTTGCCGAAGGTTTTGTCCATGAAGAAGAAGGGGTAGGATTATCCGAGATTGCCGAGAGATACTTCAACAGTCTGGTAAATAAAAGCATGATACAGCCTGTAGACCTCTTGAATCATGGTATCATATCTCATTGTCGTGTCCATGATATGATTCTTGACATGATACGTCCATTAGCGAAGGAAGAAAACTTTATGACTCTATTGGCTAGCATGGAGCAACACACACATTCAATATGTTGTGATGTTCGCAGGTTAGTCATTAAAGGCAAAAGCCAAGTGGTCAACACGTGCATGTCCCAAGTAAGGTCATTTAATGCCATGTGCACCGATGAATTCTGGCCGTCTCTTTCATCCTTTCAAGCTTTACGTGTTCTAGTTCTAGATGCTGGTGATTCTAATTTGAACAACAGAGGTCATCTTGAAAATCTAGGGAAGTTAGTTCACTTGAGGTACCTTGGACTAAGAGGGGTGGATACCCTTGAGCTCCCTATGGAAATAGGGAATTTGAAGTTTTTACAGGCATTAGATATGAGAGATCACAAAATAAAGGAACTGCCACAGAGTGTCGGTCAATTAAGTCACCTCAAGCTTCTGCGTGCCGGGGAAACAGATACTAGAATGCCAGACTGGATTGGAAACCTTACATCTCTAGAAGAGCTATGGATGAGCGAGGCTAACGAGTCTTCAAACTTTAGTAATGAGCTCGGCAAGCTGACAGAGTTGAGGAAACTATGCATAACTAAAAGTTTATATTTGACCAGTGCGAGCTCTGTGAAAGCTTGGGCAGAGTCTATAGCCAAACTGCAGAAAATCCAAGACATACAGATTGGTCGGATTGAGTCAAACATAAATGATGATGATGCCACCTCTTGCTGGGATGGCTATGTTCCCCCTAGACAACTTCGGGTTCTTAGCATGCTGTCCAGACAACCAGTTGGACTGCTAGCAAGGACGAATCCATGGCTTCTTCCGAATCTCACCTATTTAGCACTTCAGGTGGACACTCCAGACATGGTGACCTTTGGGAGGTTTCCAGAGCTTGTTACTCTACGGCTGACCATGGGAGCTTTAGGTCACCAACATGATGTCATGGGAACTTCATCAGGTGCATTCCCTAGATTGAGGTTTTTCGCCACAAGTGGAACGCCCGGCCGTTTTATTGAGGGAGATATGCCAAGGCTTGAGTACCTCGAGTTCCGCCTCAACTTGGTGCATGACACCAACCTTCACTTTGACTTTGGTAGCCTGGCGAACCTCCCTTTGCTCCAGAAAGTCAGTGTCATTATATTGTATGAACCTTCTCGCCCTCGTGCGGACCTTCAAGAGGCAGCAAACGGAGTGATCCATGCAATCAACATCCTTCCCAACCGTCCCATACTTGCCTTATTTGGGGTAAGTATATATGCATGTGTCCATTAATTGCGGGTAATGATGCAGGTTCTATATTTAATGTGTGTAATGTCTCTTTTTTACAGAGGCCAATTAATCATGAGAGCTAAGCAAGCTCGTTGTGCATCAAGGTACGCTAGCTCTCCCTCTCCTTGTGTATTTTCCCATGTATTTACAGCCTGCAATTTTGCAAACCATACATGTATACTTTCAGTGACAGATATTCCATATTTATACGCTTGTGTAGGAAGGCATTCGGTGTTAACAAGTCGCCGCAGATAAAAGTTAAATGGACTCCATTTGTTTGCTTTACTGGTTTTTCAGCAAAGGAAAAAGAATCACAAAAAATGGGTATATTTTTGTATTATTCTCTTTCGTGAAAAAGGAAAGGAAAATAGCAAAAAAGAGTGGTTGTTTGCTTTATTGTCTTCTCTAGCAAATGAAAAAACCGAAATATAAAAATTGTTTGTTTCTCTTTTTGCCTTCCATGCGACGAAAATCACCAAAAAAATGTTTACTTGCTTTGTTGAATTGAGTGTCCTATTGCTTCTTCTTCTTTTACTTTAAAAAACAAAAAAAGTTCTTTTTTTTTACTTACAAAAAACAAAAAAAAACAATGTTCTGCTCTTTTTCGTATCATTTGTTTTGTGTGTGTAGTTAGGCTTGTTTCTTGGGTTTTGGTTTGGGCTTTGGTGGTAGGATTTCTGTTATTTCTCTGGGTTTTTTGGGTGGGGTGGTGTAACTCCGCCTATGCATTACACTCTATGTTGCATAGCCGGTCCCAAGCCCGGAACAAGGAGGAGGGGCCAAACATCGACTCATTATGAAATGACGTGGCCGTTTTATGTTCTTATAGTTGATTGCATATGTCCTTTCCTTGTAGTGTTTGCTTTAGATTTTCCTTATTACCGTGTTCATATAACATCATAGTTTGCTATGTATTGTGGTTCAAGTTTGACTACTTTGGAATGCGAAAGGGCTTATTTCTAAACGTATCATTCCCCGAGAAATTTGGGTAGGAATGCAAACACCCGGTCTTTTGCAAAAAGTTTACAGATCTATTAATAATCATTGCAGTACATGGAACTCCAAAATTAAAAAATTACAAACACCTAGTTTTGAGTGTAGGCTTTCACTGCTAAACAAATCCTTGACTCCTTCAAGTCTCGGATAGAGCATCTCAGCTAGGAAAATTTTATATATGTCTAGTAGTCTCAGGGAGAAAAAAATACTTGTGCCGTTTTCTTGAAAACTAACTTCATGATAATTTATTAGTCTCACTCTAGGAGGTTTTAGCGGTTTTACGAGATTAGTTGCAATAGTCTCAGGGAGAAAAAAATACTCGTGCCGTCTTCTTGAAAACTAACTTCATGATAATTTATTAGTCTCACTCTAGGAGGTTTTAGCGGTTTTACAAGATTAGTTGCAAGCCACATATTTGTTGAGTATATGCATAATAGGTAACACCATAGCATGGACTTAATTCAGCTAACCTGGGTGGCCCACTGATGGTGTCCAGGCGGCCGAGTTAGAGGATTCCACAATGGCAACCCATGTCGGATATAGAAAGGATACGGATGCCACATACGTGAAGCTAGAGACATGGAGTACAAGACGCAAATACTAGTTGTATTAGTATAGGAATCTCCCTATAACCTTAGGTCCTGGCTAATAGTTGGGCTGATCGCATGTGTAAGTAGGGAATCACACGGCTCAATCATAGGCCGGCTGTTGTATTAATATATGGGTAAATTACATGGTAGTGTACAATACAGACACGGTAGTCACATACTGGTACAAATAAATGTTAGCCTAATACTACAATTAGATAGTGTATCACCCTCACTCAATCTCAGCCAGAGCACAAAGGTTGAGATTGCGAACACAAGGCTGGAACAATGGAAATGGTAGAGGCTTCGTAAAAATGTCAGCGAATTGATCCTAAGAAGATATAAACCTTATTATTTGGAGAAACTTCTGAGTAACTCGTTCACGAATAAAGTAAAAGTCAACCTCAATATGCTTAATATGAGCATGGAAAACGGGATTGGATGAAAGAAACGTCGATCCAATATTATCACTAAAGAACAGGAGGATTAATCTGAGAGACTTCAAGTTCATCAAGAAGAGCTTGTACCCATATGAGTTCTCCAGTGACATTAACAAGTGCTTTGTATTCAGATTCTATGCTGGATCGTGAAACTGTAGATTCAGGAGACGTGGGTGAGTGTGGCAACGGCCCAACGCTAGTCGAGGAGGCCGACCCAGTTGAAGAGGAAGCCGAACCAGTTGAAGAGGAAGCCGAACCGGTCGACATTGGCAGGTTGCTTTTTTTTATAACGGTAAAAGCCCATGTCAAAGTAAAGCTGGCTACCAGGTCTGGCTTCGCCGGTTCAACCACTATGAAACACATGCCAATGCCCATGTCTATCAGTCGACACAACCCTGTCCATGAACAATCACACCCATGCACATATTTTGTGATCGTTAAGGCCGAGGCTAAGCTTTGTTGGGTCACCACGGGTGCCGAGCACTTGAGTTTTGTAATTTTGGGAGAGTAGTCCATTCATCCTTTGTGATACCCCTTTTATTTTTTGTGCCCACGATATCCAGAAAAGACTTTGTGCTAACTGTTTGCTTACTTTTTTAACAGCGTTCATAATTATCTTCTCTACTGATAAGTGATAGTATGATCTATCAGGATTCAGAAAACAGGTATTCATTACTTTATGCCACAAAGATCAGACTATCTGTTCACACTGATGTGTTCTCTCAACCTTCTCCATTTGTAAGTTCTTTTCGAAATTGACTTTTTGGGGAGCAAGTTAGGCTAGATACTTCGTATTAACATATGTTCCTGTTCCTGAGCAAAGTGGGACTTATCTTTCCCCTCAACTTTCTGGATTTCAGTTCAATACAGGTTGAAATGAAAGAATTCAAGAACATCGCTAGTAGTGCTACTTTCCTGTTGTAACTTAAGTTCCCGTGTGTTACTGTTATAATAAAATACGCATCCATTTCGATTTGTGTCAGTTTGAGAAGCATGGCGATTTTTTTGTCTTGTTGAGATCAACTCTGCTATTACAGGAATAACTTCTTGGAGCATTGAAGCTTCCGGAGAGCTAGAATATCTCTGGAGGAAAGAAGATTGGCTGGAAGAGAAGGTGTTTTCCTGTTTTTCTTCTGGATTTTCATTACGGAAGAAGAAAGAATAAATTTACAAGGGGCCAATGCACATGAAGGGTGCAGTGTTTCCAAGAAATTAAGTTGTTTCATGGTGTGTGTATTATTATTAAAGACTGCGAGTGGCATTAGATGCCAGGTTGTGCTGCATGTAATTAGTTGTCAACTTTGACAAAGAGTTCTGATACCACTTATTAGTCAATAGCTAACAAAGGTCTAATTTTTGGAAATCGACTATGGCCAAATGAACGCTCTACATACCATTGTAAAAAATATATACCTTGCAGCAGAAGTTGATTACTTACCCATTGCTTTTACCATGGCTTTGCAATTGGTGACCCTTGCATTACAAGAATCTCTCTTTCTCTTGGGGTTCCCAAGAGGCTTTTGAACTGGATCATTCATTGCTTCATCGTCATAACTTACACTCTGCTTATCCTCATCATGCTCATTGCATCTACAGAGAGTTAGAACATCTCATGAGGAAGGAAGAATGGCTGGAACTAAGAGGAGGTGTTCGCCTGATCATGTGCCAGATTTTCATCGCCAAAGACAAATAGTAAAATAGCAACGGTCCAAATGCCAATACACATCTTAAAAGGGTGCAATGTTTCCATCAGCTTAAGTCGTTTCATGTTGCATGTATTTAAGGAGTGGGTTGTGTTAGATGCCATGGTAAGCTGCACGTAATTAGATGTCAGCTTTGACAAGGTGTTCACATATAAAATACACTAGCTGACAATGGTCTAAATTCATGTAGTTGACTATGGTGAAATACAGGTGCTAAAAACTATTTAAAAATAAACTTTCAACAGTAGTTGAGTATTTACCCCTTGCGTTCATTATTGTACCATTTGCCGTTAGTGACTTGGGCAGTATAAGTGCCTCTCTTGCTCTTGGGGTTTCCGAGAGGCTTTTTAACTTGATTATGTGTTGTTTCCTCGTCACCTCCACTCTGTTTGTCATTGTCACCATCACCCTCATCGTCAATTCCACTCTGCTCATCACCATCCTGGTCACTACCAGTCTGCCTGTCACCATCCTCATCACTTCTAGTCTGCTTGTCACCATCCTCATCACTTCCATTCTGCTTCTCACCATCCTCGTCACTCTCAATCTTCTCATCATCATCCTCATTGCTTCCACTCTTCTTATCGTCCTAATGAGCACATAGATTGTTCAGCTAAAGCTCAAGAACAGAAAAACTCATAAGAGACCAACAAAATGGCAAACATTACCCAAAAGGAAGAGAATGCTGAAAATCAAGATAAGCACAAGTTCATGTAATAAAATCCTAGAAATCAAATCGTACTGGAACAGGATGAAAGACCTTGCCTACCAATTTGGTACCATACTACAAAATGTTAATCAATGCGATGCACAAGCTGGACTGCATATTTTGAGCTTTACAGCTTAGTTTTCGGTAAGTACCTTAGAGTTGGGGGTTTCTGCACAATTTCTGGAATCCTCCATGTCAGCATCTCTGAGTTCTAAATTGAACGCAGAAGGCAATGATTATCAGTTGAGTAGCAGAACAAACCTATAAATATTTGGTCCAACATTAATCTTCTTAGATATTTTCGCTAGCTACCCATCAAAATCGACAATTAGCAGGGCATAAACCCTAAGAAATCTGATATATCCTCACACGAGCAGCAAGAAACGAGGGCTCCTCACCGGCGAGCTTCTGATTAGCACCGAGAAGCAGATCGTATGCCGCCTCCCACCTTATCTTCCTGCTAGCATCAGGAAGAGCGTAAGAGAAACCCAGAGAGGAATTGAAGGTGCTAGGGCGTGAGCGAACCACCTGCAGCTTCTTGTTGGCCTCGGCGGCTTCTGCTCGCAACCTGTCGATCTCGGCGTCCTTCTCCTTCAGCGCTGCCTCCCAGGACTCGCGCTGGATCCTGTCGGCCGCCTCCCGGCGCGTGCGGTCGAATGCCAGAGCCTCCGCCAGTGCCTGGCTATTTCTCAGCATTGCCTCCACCAGGTCGTCCATGGGGAGGCACTCGGAACTCCCGCCGCCCTCTCCCTCTCCCCCTACGCCGCCGCCCTCGCCGTCGGCCATGGGTTCGAACCGGAGAGGCGGAGACGATGGACAGCGGGTTTTTTTTTTTTTTGAGAATGACGGGCGGCGGCCGCTCTGTTCACGAAGCTGAAGAAGACGGGCTTTGGTGGGCTTCGACTTCATTTGCTCTTCTTCTACATTGAGCTTATGATGCCGACCCTTCCATCGGGTAGATAGAGAAAAAAACGAAAAAAAGAGTACTTAATAATACGGTGAAACATTTATACAAAACACCTATCTCTAGCACACACAAGGAAACCATAGACATGCAAGTGAAATCCAATCCATGAAATAATTTGATCCATGAACGGCACCATTGTGATAAAGGTCGTAATTCCAAAAGAATCATTACCGCAATGCATAGAGGGGGAGGTCAGCCAACGCGTCGCTTTCGTCGCGCCACTACTAGAGTCAGTCTTATGCTATTGATGACAGTTGAGAAGTCTTCGTGCGTATATCCCTAAGTTATTGATGACAGTCGAGAAGTCTTCGTGCGCATATCCCTAAGGACCAGCGCCCTAGAGCTAAAGTCGTCACCATTAAACTCTTGAATTGATCCGAATCTTCTTACACCAAACCTGTAAAACGTGTAGGATGAACAAGATTCACCACTCCATGGGGCAACGACCAGACGATTCTCCCCCCTCCTCGATGCCACGGGAGAGATCGCCGCCAACGAGGTGGCTCGTTCCCCGTAACACGCCGCTATAGCCACCATAACGACACATTTGTTCGACTAAACTCAGACTGTAGGGACTTTAGAACAACGTCGAGCGCAGGTCTGAGGTCCCCACCCCCTCGTGCCGCCGGAGCCGTAAACAGAGGAGGCGGAGACCTGTCAATTCCCTGTCAAAGACAACAGAGAAAAGCAGATTCAATGGCTTGGCCTTTTTCTCAAGTGGCGGGAACTTCTCTTGTGGGCCCCTTCGCGAAGGCACAATAATTTACATGTAGTTAATGAGTTACAGACAACATAGATAAATATGAAATCTTTTATCCTCTCTGTAGCCAGCACATTATATTTTGTGACCAGTATAAACTATATATCTGAAAAGATAACAGAAACATTGCATTAAACATAATAAAGTTCCATGGCTTATGAAATATATATCCGCGCATGTACATCAATGTCAATTGTTTACCATAATTGTATAGGGTAGATCATACAATTTCCACCATAATTGTTTACCATAATTATATAGAGTATATGCAAGTCCTTTTCTGAGACTAATTCAGGACTTTCAGTTGTTCATATATTTGTTTTCTCAAACAATATTTGTATCTATGTAAACTATTTACTTAGATTCTTTTTTTTGCGAGGTGTTTACTTTACTTAGATTCTCATTATCTACATTGGAGCCTGTCAAAAAAAATTATCTACATTGGAGGATATTACACACATTCAGATTTCTTTTCGAGAAAATGACGGAAACTTGTGTAAGTTTTCTTGCTACTTGTTATTTGTAGCCTTGATAATGTTGCCACGAAAAAACATCAGGTAGTCTAGAGAATAGATAGATAAAAAAACATTCAGTTCCAGCGCAAGGTAGTTCAGATCATGTAGTGGATTTGATGAGACAATGATTGAACAAGAGAACACAAGAGTGAGAAAGGAAAAGAAAAACACTAATAGGAAGATGTACCAGTTCATTGCAGCCAATGACTTTTACATGCGGAAAGGGGTTCAATCACATCCTAGCTAACAAAAAATACAGTTCGAACATAACTTCATTTGTTGATTAAAAGCAACACCGGCTTTTCCACAACAACAGAGTTTTGCGACCGCAAAACGACCAAAAAAGAAACTAGACCGAGAAGAAGTTTTTACTACTTTCATTAATCAGTCCATCTTTTGATAGTTTTCATGCATTCCGTGTATATATCAGATGTTCTAATCCAACATCAAAACATAGCAGACACACACAGATAAGATAAAAATCCATTAAAAAAAAGGAGCAGTGAGCACCAGATGAGTTGTTCCTAGTTAACAAGTTTGAATTATCAGTCAGCAAAGACGACTAGACCCGTTCTCCTAGGCATCACCTCGGCTTGTTTATGCCTCGAGCCGAGCCCAAACAAGCCTAACTCAGACAGTGTGATGACCTCGAGCTTTTCTGACAGCCAAACGCTTCCGCTAGGGCTGCTGTTCCACCTCGTTGAGCTTGATCAGGCCGGCTGCCGCTGACGCTGATGGGAGTTGCTCACAAGGTCGGGCCACTCCGTCCTGATGCTGAAAAACAGAAGCAAGCAGCACGAATTAATCATCAGATGAGATGTTCTTAAAAGGCAGTAGCTGTGAATGGCCAAGGATGATCAGACCAGCTTCTCCTCCTCGGGCTGCTGTTTCTCCTTCTCCTCAACCTCGATCAGACCAGCTTCTCCTCCCCCGCAACCTCGATCTGACTTCCTATTTCAGCCTGGAGACGTCTAAGAAGACCACGGCCGCCACGGCCCCGACCCCAGAAAATGTATTGGCGCTCAGGCAACCGCTGCAATACACAAAACCAACTCAGAACGGAAACAAGCAAGTGGATTTAATCATCAGATGAGCTGTTCCTAGTTAACAGACATGAATTATGAGTCAGCAAAGACCACTAAACCTGCTCCTGCTTCGGCTGCTGTTCTGCCTCATTGGGCTTGATCAGGTCGGCTGCTGCTGATGCTGACGGTGACGCCGATGGGAGTTGCTCATGAGGCCCGGGTACTCCTTGCGCTCTCTGCAAAACACACAAGACCAATGCAGAACAGAAACACAAGTCAGGAATTAATCATCAGATCACTTGTTCCCAATATGCAGGAGAAAACATAGTTCAATGTGAGCACAACCATGTTACTGGAAACAGGAATATTTACATTTGATACGGAAGAGCCACGCCTGCGCTTCTGACTAGTTTGATCTTGCCCATGTTTTCCTACAGCTGGATCATCTGACTTGGATATTTTATGTGTCGCATTGCTATCCTTGATGTGCCTTAGAACAGACTCAGGGTGCCGAACTTTGAGCCTTTGGATTTTGTCATCTTTCTCCTTCACCAACAAGTGCATTTTCTGTAAGTTCATTTTGGCTTCCACAGCTTCTGCTTGAAATTTGCCAATCTCATCATCCTTCTTTTGCGCCAACACCTTAAGCTCATCTACACTCTGCTGAAGCTTCAGTGCTGCTTGGGTAACTTGTGCAACCTCCACTTTCTTGTTAGCATAATCTTTCTGCATTATACTCAACTGGTCACCCAGAGAATCCTTTTCTGAGAGTAGTGCACAAACTTCCTTGTCCTTCTTAGAGCTCGAGTCTCATAATCGTGCTTTAATTTTCTGAAGTCGCTTGCAGTGTGATCCACGGTGTTTTGACTTAGCTTTGTGCAACTTTCAACTTCCTTCAGCTATAGGATACAACAATTATGTTAATCAATGAGATGCACAATCTGAACTGTATATTTTGAGCAATGCAGCTTAGGTTTTGGTACTTTCCTTAGAGTTGGGGGTTTCGCACAGGTTCGAATCCTCCATGTCAAGATCTCTGAGTTCTAAATTGAACGCAGAAGCCAATGACTATCAGTAGCTGCACAAACTCATAGATATTTGGTGCTCCAACATTAATCTTCATAGATATAGATATTTTCTCTAGCTATAAGTTTCGTTCGCTACCCAACAAAATCGACAGTTAGCAGGACATAAACCCTAAGAAATCTCTAAGAAATCTGAAATATCCTCTCAAGAGCAGCAAGAAACGAGGGCTCACCGGCGAGCTTCTTATTAGCATCGAGAAGCAGCTCAGATGCCGCCTCCCACCTCATCTTCCTGCTCGCATCCGCCTGCTAGCATCGGGAAGAGCGTAAGAAAACCCAGAGAGGAATTTTTTTCAAACGAAGAGAGGAATTGAAGGAGCTAGGCGTGAGCGAACCACCTGCAGCTTCTTGTTGGCCTCGGCGGCTTCGCCGCAACCCGTCGATCTCGGCGTCCTTCTCCTTCAGCGCCTCCTGTGACTCGGCTGGATCTCGCCGCCTCACGGCGCAGCGGTCGGACGAGCCTCCGCCAGTGCCTGGCTATTTCTCAGCATTGCCTCCACCAGTTCGTCCATGGGAAGGCCAAAAAGAAACTCGTAACTCCCGCCGCCCTCTCCCTCTCCCCCTCCGCCGCCGCCCTCGCCGTCGGGCATGGGTTCGAACCGGAGCCGCCGTTCTGTCCACGAAACTGAAAAATGGGCTTTGGTGGGCTTCCACTTCATTTGCTCTTCTTCTACATTGGGCTTAAGATGCCTTTGGGCACATTGATGTCCATTTCTGTTCCGAATCCACGTCATATGATTTGCATTTTTAGATATCCGGCGGATATAGATACGGATACGGATATTTGTCGAGCGGATATCAGACGAATATGCTAGTGGTATTAATGATATCTGACGGGTTTATGCGGATTATCCGAAACATTTAAATAGGATAATCCGATAAATTTAGCACAACCTAATATCTAGACAATGTATCCGCTGGCTATGCATGTTATATTATGTTATTATCAATCTTGCACTTTTATACTACTGCAATCTAGTGTTGGACGCTTTCTTGTCATTTCTTTTCCATAAACTAAATAAAATTTTATTTTTCTATGTGTATTTGTTCGATTATCTTCTTCCGATCCGAGTCCGCTCGAATTCGCTCCATATCCACAATTCGATATAATCCGCATCCGCTATTATCCGCTCGCTCGAATCCGCCAAAAATAGTAAAGGATATGGTAATAGCAATATCCGATCCAATCTAATCCGTTTACATCCCTACTGCACGTGTCCATATAGACTAGCGCCTAAAGCTAAAGTCTGTCATCAATAAACTCTTAAATTAATATGAATCTCGACACCAAACATGTAAAACATGTAAACTGGACAAGATCAACCACTTGATAGGAGCGGCAACAAGCAATTCTCTGCCTCCTCTAGGCCAAAGTAGATCATCACCGACGAAGTGGACAATGAGGCAAGAATACCTTATTCTTCTTATCCCGCGTAACACAATCATACTTAGAGCAACTCCATAACGAGCGCTAAAACAATTTCACACCAGATGTGTTGCCGCTTTCGTGCGCGGCGTTGGTTGGCGCTTCATCGGGCACGGTAAATTTTAGCGCTGGAATGTGGGAGTTTATAGCATAAAACCACCACTTTTGTGCAAAAATTTCGAAAAACCACCAGTTTACGTTTGAATCGCAGAAAACCACCACCCTACTGCTAATTTTTTGCAATGTGCGCTAACTGGCTGATTCAGGGCGATTGACGCTAGATCTGACAGACGGGGCCCACTAGTCAGGCACGTCTGTTAACGACCGTTAACGGCTTGTCTGTGTAGGGGTAAAGGGCGGTAGGTTTCGCCATCACTACTGCCCCGACTCCCCCACCCCCCGATGGCGGCGAGTACTCCCGGCGGCGGCGGCCCTCTCGTCGGCGGCGACCCTCTCGGCGGCGGCCCTCTCGTCGGCGGTGACCCTCTCGACGACGGAGAATTCGATTCGTCCGTCAAGGACATGGATTGGAGGAGCCGCGGGTATGAATCTGGAGACGGCACGCGGTCGCCAGCACATGGTGAGGTGGCGGCTCTGGCGCGTGCGGTCCTAGCATCACCGACGAAGAGAAGCCACCGGTGGGGATCTTCCTTTGGAGGCGTTGAGTGAGTTCCCTTCCCTCTCTCTTCTTCTTCCTCTCCCCTGTTATTTCTAAATCACTGTTATGCATAGAAAATTAGGGTTAACTAGATTTTAGGGCCATGAAATTAGTATTGTTAGCACATCTTAATCATTGGAAATCACTACTGTAGTGATTACATTATCCCCTATTTCTTTAATTTCTCATATCCCATATTAACTGAATAAATGAAGCGAATGTGCTTTGGTAACTGAATGTATTTCTGTAATTGTCTATATTCAGTTTGGACGATGACATCTGGGACATCAGGTTTAATATCCTTGGTGAAGATAATTTAGAGAGGACATTGAGCTTATCTGATATCACTGTAATGAATCTGAGAGCACTAATTGAAGGACATGGGTATGATTACAAAGATACAATCTACTATGTTAGAGAGAAAGGAAAAGGAATAGAGGGAATGGAAGCATTGGACAACATGTCAAAGATTGATCAGATGATAGAAATGTATGACAGTAGCAAAGTGTTGAACTTGACATTCATCAAGCACAACTCTGATATTCCTGCTAGACTGAACCGGAATCATTTGGAAGCTGATCTGGCAGTAAATGAGGAAGCCTTTCTCTCTATTGATAAGGATGGAGTGACACACATTAGTGATGATGAAAAAGAAGTGTTCTACCCTGTTATTGTTGACACTTCAGATGCACTCTTTGTTGGCCCTCAACAGAGTTATAATGTACAAGGGAAAGAATCCAGTGCCATATGATGAAGAAGATCTGTTCTACCCTGTTGCTGTTGACATTTCAGATGCACTCTTTGTTGGCACTCAATAGAGCTGTAATATGGACAAGGGAAAGAATCCAATGCCATATGATTATGTTCAGGTAGATGTGCTTGATGATAACATAACAGTTGTAGAGGAGCTTGATCTGATGAAGAAATTGAGGAGGCAAATGACAGAAGAAGATCCTGAAAATGTGCTGATTAAGGACCTACTTAGACAGCAAAAGAGGAAGAGAGAAGACCCAGATCACATTGAAGGGGAAACTGATGTAGAAGAGATTTATGAAGAAGAAGAAGAAGATGATGATGAAGAAGAAGAAGAAGAAGAAGAAGATGAAGCCCATGAAGTTGATTTTTTGCTAGAAAAGGTAGTGCCAAAGAGAGCAGGCCCTACTGGAAGATCACATTATGAACCAGACCCAGTAGAGGCAGATTTCTTTGTGCCATCAGGTGATGAGGAGTTCAGTCCTGATGAATTAGCTGGCAGTGATAATGATGGATTTGTAGAGAAATTTTCTTTGCCAAGTGGGAACAAGAGGAGGCTGAAGAAGCTTAAGAAGAGGATTTTGTATGATGAGATGAGGGCAGATGCACATGAGCAGTTTGCTTTGAAAGTTTGCTTCAGGGATGTCTATCAGTTTAGAATTGCTCTTAGAAATTTCCATGTAGCTCAACTAAGAAACTTTGCATATCATAGAAACAATCCAGATAGAATCATTGCATGGTGCAGTGAGAGAGCAACTTCTAAAGTAAAGGGGAAATGTGCTATTGACTGTGCTATTGAATACAAGGCTTGTCCCTTCTTCATTTCAGCTTCTACAATTGGCCATGAGAAAACTTTTTGTATTAGAAAGTTAAATAGTGTGCACACATGTATTCCACATGGAGAGAACACTAGGGTAACAATTGATCCTAACACTTTTATTGCACTCTGAGCAAGCAGTGAGAACTCCTAACACTTGTGTTGACACACTCATTGACAATGCAAAGCAAAATTTTGGAGTTGAGGTGCCAAGGAGCAAGGCCTACAGGGCAAGGATTAAAGCATTCAGATCTATCATGGGTGATCAAAAGAAGCAGTACACAAGGTTGAGGGACTATCTACAAGCAATCTTAGACAATAATCCAGGCAGTAGATGTGTTGTCACCACCAAGGAACTGGTGGAGCACCCTAGTCCCAATCCAAGATTTCATGGTCTTTTCATATGTTTGAATGCTTCAAAGGAAGGGTTCTTAAATGGATGCAGGCCTTTTATAGGTATAATTACTATTGATTACTATTGCATCTATTTTAATTATGTTTGCAATGCAGCTACAAATTGTGAATAATTATTTGCTTGTCATTTGAATTAGGTCTGGATGGTTGTTTTGTGAAATTAACCACTGGCCAACAAATCCTTGCTGCCACTGGGAGAGATGGCAATAATAACATTTTCCTAATTGCATATGGTGTTGTTGACAAAGAGGACACTGCTAGCTGGATGTGGTTTCTCACCAGGCTGAAATATTGCATAGGAGAGGCAGGGAAGTTTGGCAGCTTCACTTTCATCTCTGATAGGCAGAAGGTAAGGACATTTTCTGTATTTTCTTCAGTATTTGCCTGCATTTTCTGTATTTTCTTCAGTACATGTTCCTTACACATATCTTTGTTTGTTAGGGTCTGCTTAAAGCAATTGGTAAAACATTCCCATATTCCCCACAAAGGTTCTGTTTGAGGCATATCTATGCCAATTTTCAGTCAGCTGGGTTTAAAGGGGAAGAGTTGAAAAAACATATATTTGATGCTAGTTACTCATATACCAAATCAGGGTTTCAGAAAGCAATGGAGCTGCTAAGAAGAGATTGTGAGGAAGCTCACAACTGGATGATGAAAATCCCTGTGGAAGCATGGTGCAGACATGCATTTGACACAAATTGCAAGACTGATCTGGTTGTAAACAATATTAGTGAAGTGTTTAACAAAATGATACTTGATGTGAGGGGTAAGCCTATAAGGACAATGCTTGATGGAATCAAAGACAAGCTCATGGTTAAGTACAGTAAGATTAGGCAGAAAACAGAAACAACCATGTGGGAAATTACTCCTTTCTATGCTGAGAAGTTAGAGGAGGCAAAGAAACATTCCAGGGAATGCAAAGCAAAAAATGCTGACATAGGTCTGTGGCAAGTTAGAACAAAGGGGACAAATGTACATGCAGTTTATTTGAGAGCCAGGACTTATGGATGCAAAGCATGGGATCTCACTGGAATCCCATGCAACCATGCAATCTCTGTTATCTCCAAAATCAAGAAACACCTAGAAGATTATGTACATGACTTCTTCAAAAATGACATGTATAGAGAAGCATTCAAGCATGTAATATACCCTGTCCCTGGACCTGATGAGTGGCCTAAGACAGATACTAGGGACATTGATCCACCTGTGTTTAGGGAGAAGCCAGGAAGGAAGCAAACAGTTAGAAGGAAAGGTGTCCATGAGGTGCCTGCACCTAGGGATAGCTCAAGGATGGGGAGTATCATATGTAGCAACTGCAAATTAGTTGGCCATAGGTTTCCTTCATGTCCTATGCAGTTAAAGCCAGAATTGCAACTTAGAACAAAATCAACACCAAGTAAGTATGCTTCATATGGTCCTATGTTTGTACATCTTGTATACTTCCTATATGTCTTGTACACTAAAATGTTTTCTGCAGTCAAACAGGGAAAACATCACTCCAGGACCATCATCTTCTACAGCACCAAGGGCTCCAGGACCATCATCTTCTCCAGCACTAAGGGCTCCAACACCAAGGGCTTCTCTAGCACCATCATCTTCTACAACACCAAGGGCAAACCCAGCTGGAAGGCCTTTCTTTGCACCAAGGACTAGTGGAAGAGAGCCCAAACTAACTCATAGGATGCAAGGATACCTCAATGCAGGGAAGCACAACAACTACAAAGGCTCTAGAATCTCAAAGAAGTGATGGCCTATGCTGTTTGTGCCTTTGAAACTATGCATGTTTCAGCAATGTGTGTAAGACTATGTCGTTCTGGTTGGTGTAAGACTATGTTTGTTTAAAACTATCTAGTGGATCCATATTTGTGTAAGACTATGTTGTTCTAAGACTATGTTTGTTTAAAACTATCTGGTGGATCCATATTTGTGTAAGACTATGTTGTTCTAAGACTATGTTTGTTTAAAACTATCCGGTGGATCCATAACATCTATAGCATCTATAGATAACATACATGATTGTTTGGGCTTTACATATTTATGTATCCATATAGCATCTGGTGGATCCATAGCATCTATAGATAACAACTGGTGGATCCATATTTGTAAGAGGATACCTGCTGCTCAGAACTTAGAATTCAACACATATAGATAACATCTGGTGGAAACATAGCATTCAACACATGTACTTAGAATTCAACACACATAGTTCACACACTGCTCAGAACTTAATACATGTACTTAGAAGTCAACAAACATTACACAAACCAGGAAGCTAAATAGATAAAGGACATGCTCTAGCTAAACACAGGTACAATAGATATCACTCATCACACAGTTCCTTTATCTTCTTCACCTTCTTCTTCAGACCATCAGTGAAATTGAACAGATCATACAACACATGCTCTAGCTTGTTCTTCTCTACCTTCAATGCCACCTTTTCCTCATCCCATTTCCTTGCTTCACCTTCATAATGTCTGCTTGAGATTTCTGCACATGCTTTAGCATAGTCACTTCTTTCTTCAAAGCTTTTAGTTCAACCTTTAGCTCATCTCTTTCCTTCACCACAAGCATAACATCCTCCTCACCAGACTGAATTATTTTATAATTCTGCTTCACCACCTTCTTCTCTGTTTGTTCCATGAACTTGCACACATCATCTAACAGGGCGTTGTGCTTCTTCTCTATCTTTGTTTTCTCATCAGATAGCTGCTGCACCAGTTTTGCATTGTCAATCCTGTCTTCAATCCTAAGCCTGTTGGCTTCAAAGTACATGTGCCACAACCTATCTAAAGAATTCTTCATTGTGTCTGGCCACTCTTCTTCATCAACCCATGACACAAAACCACAGTTCATAACTTCCTATAAAAAATGTAACCGCAATCAGTGAATAGCATTGGACTGCTATATCCAACAATACAGAAGCAAGCTAAATATATATCCAAGGAAGATAATTTATATACAACAGTATAATAAATCCAAACAAGCTAAATATACATACAAGCAAGCTACTGCAATATATATCCAAATTTTATATACTAGCATATCCATATCCAGCTAACAAATCAAGCATCTATATCTACTTTTCTGGTCTGCTAACCCTATCTCATTTTCAGATATGAAAAAATTGAAGAAGAAAAATGTGTTCAATTCAGTACAACTCACATTCCCTATCTGACACATGTAAAACCTTCTTCCAGTGTTCGTCCCTTCAAAGGCGACACACTGCTGTGGCACCAATCCATGCTCACGACATTTCACCGAGCAGTCCACTGCAATCCCATGAAACTGGGGGTCGTAGCAGGTGTCTGGTGCATAGTCCAGAGCTACGAAGTGCTAAACGAACAGAAATTGCAAATAAATGAGTTCAAATCCAAAAAAATCGAAGCCAATTCGTAAACCCTAACCCTAACCCTAGATTTGGAGAACTTACCCCTAGCGGAGAAGTGCTCGACGACTCGCCATCGTTCAAACTGGGCATGGCCGGAGTTCGCAGACGGTCCGCCGGCGGCGATGGCGATGCGGCGGCGGCGGCAGGTGTGGAGCTCAACGACGCGGTCAGGGTCGGGTTCAGGGTCGGGTTCATTCGGGCTTGAAACTGCCCAGGTCGGGGTCCAGCTTCGCGTTCTATGGAAAGAAGAGTGGGGCCCACTATTGCCGTTAACGGTCATTAATGGACGTGCCTGACTAGTGGGCCCTGTCTGTCAGATCCAGCGTCAATCGCCCTGAACCGGCCAGTTAGCGCACATTGCAAAAAATTTGCAAAAAATTAGCAGTAGGGTGGTGTTTTTTTGCGGTTCAAACGTAAACTGGTGGTTTTTTGAAATCTTTGCACAAAAGTGGTGGTTTTATGCTATAAACTCGTTCACAGGGGCGTGCTAAAATACAGCATCGGAGGCCGGTTTTGTACCAAAAACGCTTCAAACATAGATCAGATAAACTAAAAGAAATAGACTAGATATATTACATAGAACATAGTTTAACATGTGGTGCATAAATTTAAAACATAGTGCAAACATAAACCCTAAATTATACGCTTCGCCATCGTCGGAGGTGGTCTCGTTGGTGTCTACATGTCAAAATCTGAATCATCCTCCATCGAGGACTCCACCGGTGTAGACGAGAACTGGTCCAACTAGTGGTTGCCGTCGTCGATCATCTGCGGACCAGCTAGCTACGCCTCGATGAATGCCCGACGGTGTTCCTTGTCACCCTTCTCGCCATGCGAGTCACCTTGCACTCCTCCTTCCTCTGCACATAGAAGGCGACCTCGGCATTGACGTCCTCCGGGAAGTGGACGGTGCATTCCGCCCTTATATCCTAGAAATTAAAATAACCAAAGGGGGTTGGGAAATGTGAGATTGGGTGAAATGGAGAGATTCACTGAATCTCCACCATCCCCAAACTTGCCTATCGGGTTTGGGTTTGATTCGTGCAACTGAATGACCATATAGTACTTTCTATGTTTTAAAATATAAGATGTTTTAGCCTTTTTCTAGAACGCATGTATCCAGGTGTATTTTAGTTTGTAGGTTTAGAAAAAAACGAGTGAACCTACGCACTAAAAAAATCTAGATACATGTGTTATAAAAGAATATTTTAAAATGGAGGGAGTAATTGTGATAACTCATGGGAGCCTCTACTGATTTTGCTCGATCTCTCCAATCTGTACACCGGAGAAGTCGAAGAAAAATACTCTTCTGAATTGAAAAAATAAGAAGAGAAATACACACATGAGCACCCCACTTATGAAGTGAAGGCGAGTTTTGGGCGGCGACGATTCCATCGCCTGCGTCTTCAAGAGACTGTCTGTGTCGCTCTAGACGAATGGCGTAGTCACCAGTGCTAAAAGTTAAACACTAAAATTGAATTATCGGTCTGCCTTTGTTGAATCTACTCAGCTTTGAAGGTTTCCTGAATAAACAAACTTTGTTGTCTCTAGTGTGTACTCAGCACTTAAGGTTTTCAGAATGAAAGTACCTTTGTTGTCTGTAGTCTGTATTAGACATTCAGGGCTTTCTGGAACGAATGTACCTTTGTGGTCTGTAATCGACATTGAACGTTTCGCAAATGAATGTGCTTAGAAACCACGTACAAGTCTTGGAGTGAATTGTACACACAAAATCAGTAGATTCCAAGTTGTCTCCACATCACATGGTACAGATTGAAGGAGAGGTCCTGATTTAGATGTGCCAGCAAACTCCGTAAAAGTCTTGGAACGATGACTCGGTTTGGACAGTGTCCACACAAATACCAGCCGCTAGCTAGCCATTTTCATCTATAATATGTACCTATCTTGGAATATTGAGCGAATTGAAACACAGGTATGTGTAATTAGTAGAGGTTCTTTTATTGCATCACACAAAAATATAAGTTCAAAATAATCATGTGTATCTCATCGATTGTCATAGAAAAACACACACACACAGAGGGGGAGGGGGTCATGATTTAGATGCGCAATACTAACTCTAAAAAAGTCTTGGAATGTCGACATGGTGTCCAGTTCCCCTCCGTTGCTTTAGGGCCACATGGTCAGTTGAATGTTGACGCTGAATTTTCGGTCTGCCTTTCTTGTTTGTACTGAACGTTGGACGTTCAGCCAATGAATATACTTAAAAAATATATACTAATCTTGGAGTGGATCCCACGCACAAATGAATGACCGTATAGTAATTGTGATAACTCATAGAAGCCTTTGCTGATTTTGCTTGATCTCTCCAATCTGTACACCGGAGAAGTCGAAGGAAAATACTCTTCTAAATTAAAAAAATAAGAAGAGAAATACACACATGAGCACCCCACTTATGAAGTGAAGGCGAGTTTTGGGCAGCGACGATTCCATCGCCTGCGTCTTCAAGTGACTGTCGTGTCGCTCTAGACGAATGGCATAGTCACCGGTACTAAAAGTTAAACACTGAAATTGAATTATCGGTCTGCCTTTGTTGACTGTACTCGCTTTGAAGGTTTCATGAATGAAACAACCTTTGTTGTCTCTAGTCTGTACTCAACACTGAAGGTTTTCCGAATAAAAGTACCTTTGTTGTCTGTAGTCTGTACTAGACATTTAAGCCTTCCAGAACGAATGTACCTTTGTGGTCTGTAATCGACATTGAACGTTTCACAAATGAATGTGCTTAGAAACCACGTACAAGTCTTGGAGTGAATTGTACGCGCAAAATCAATAGATTCCAAGTTGTCTCCATATCACATGGTACAGATTGAGGGAGAGGTCCTGATTTAGATGTGCCAGCAAACTCTGTAAGAGTCTTGGTCCACACAAATACCAGCCTCTAGCTAGCCATTTCCATCTATAATATGTATTGATCTTGGAATATTGAGCGAATTGAAGCACATGTATGTGTAACTAGTAGAGGTTATTTTGTTGTATCACACAAAAATATAAGTTCAAAATAATCATGTGTATCTCATCGGTTGTCATAGAAACACACACACGGAGAGGGGGGAAGGGGGTCATGATTTAGATGTGCAATACTAACTCTAAACGAGTCTTGGAATGCCGACATGGTGTCCAGTTCCCCTCCGTCGCTTTAGGGCCACAGTCATTCTGTCCCTATGTTCTTGTCGTGTGCCTGCAACTACCTCGTCTTCGGCATCCATGACTGGGACCGTCTCAGACACTCTAGATGAATGGCATGGTGAGTTGAATGTTGACCCTGAATTTTTGCGGTCTGCCTTTCTTGTTTGTACTGAACGTTGGACGTTCAGCCAATGAATGTACTTAAAAAATACATACTAATCTTGGAGTGAATCCCACGCACAAATTCAAATCCTAAGGATTGCAACTTTGCCTGCACATCACATGGTACATAAGTGCAATAATTCCAACACGGTTTAGACGGTGTCCACATAAACTCCATATATCTTAGCTTGTAATACATCTATAGACTGTACTCGTCTGCCTATAAAGACCCTACCTATAGCCACTCACCCACTCACCTCAAAGGAAGGAAGTACTATCTCTCCCAATTATATATCAACCAAAAACACAAGCTACTAACAGAGAACCATGGACCTCACCAAGGGGGCCATGGACCTCGCAACAAAGGTTGTGGACTTCGCAACAGGTTCCATGGGCAGCCTGCTCCTGAAGCTTGGCGAGCTCCTCAAGGAGGAGTACATGCTGCAGACGGGTGTCAAGGAAGACATCGAGTATCTCGAGAGAGAACTGAAGAGCATGCAGGCTGCCCTTCGCAAAGTTGGCGACGTACCACGGGACCAGCTTGACCAGCATGTCAAGCTCTGGGCTGGCGAGGTCAAGAACCTGGCGTACAATATGGAGGACGCCATTGACAAGTTCGTGGTGCGTGTTGATGGCTCCGAGCCCACTCTCGAGACACACAACAAGCTCATCGTATGGCTCATGAAGAAAATTGGCGAGTTGTTCACCAAAGGCAAGACTCGCCATGAGATCTCCAAAGAGATCAAAGAGATCAAGGCCCGCGTCCAGGAGGTGGCTGACCGGCGTGATAGGTACAGGGTCAACGAGGTGCTTGCTAACCCAGCCGGGGCAACCACGGTTGATCCACGCATGTTGGCTCTTTATAAGGATCAGAAAGAGCTCGTTGGCATTGATATGGCATTGAATGAGCTAACCAAAAAGCTCGATGTTGGGGATGGTGGTGATGACGAGTCCAAGAAACTCAAGATACTATCTATTTTTGGATTCGGAGGCCTCGGAAAGACAACTCTTGCAAAAGCAGTGTATGATAAGCTCCAAGCTCAATTTGATTGCAGAGCTTTTGTTTCCGTGGGAAGGAAACCTAGCATCAAGAAACTGCTCAACGACATTCTCTATGAAATTGAGAAGCAAATGTACCCGATGTTGGATGAAAGACAGTTGATGGACAAACTCCGAGGATTACTTAAGGACAAGAGGTACGTACGCATCATATTATGTAGTTGTTCATATGGATCAAATATTTCAAAAAAAAATCGCCATATACTATATAGTAATATAGAGTACTTTGTAAAATAGCACGAAAATTCACGATGTTACGAGTTTGAGACTGTTCGCGCCCGAACATGTCACTGTGTCCCTCCAAATGAGACCTGGCCGGAAGCTTGACAACCAAAGCATCCGGTGGACGCTTTTATAGAACAGAGACCCCGCTTTCCTCCTTTGAGGCACCCTGCCAGGGCTAACGATGGCTATGGGCTGCTACAGGTTGGTCTGAACACACCTAGAGCCTCGTGCATTCGCATTCCTCCGACATGAGGAACTAAGGAAAAACGAGAAGCGTGATCTAAGGGTAAATCCACCTTGTAAAGGACTAGTTCTAGCCTAACTTGGACACAGTCCAGATTCAACTAAGTTTTTGTCATGTCTCTTTCCTTAACCGTAGAGATTACTTATGACTCGAATGGAGCTACTCTATAGGAGAAATTGGTTCACCTTGACGAGATGAACAAATCCTATGTTGACCACTTTTCCATCTAAATCCATCGTCATGCCGGTCTGACTTCGTTTTAATCATAAACTTGGATTTGGCCCAACATCTTGGCTTCCATATAATTCCTCCCTTTGGCTTCAGAGGTAGCATACTTACTTGGATCAATATGACTCAAAAAAAAAGTTGTACGTCTCGACGGAACACTCAAGTTCCATGTTGGGCTCTTTGTCATATGTGGTCATCCGTGGTGCTCTGATGATTCCATCTTAAACATTAGTTCAGAGTTGGCAACATAGTAGGCTAGGCCCTATGACTCTTGTTCCGGCTTTGCTCCATGAATCACCTTGAATTGTTTGTTAAGCCTGACCATGGCATGAACTGGCGCTAAGCATGGTCAGTGGCCGGGTAAGATCATGTCAAGTAGTGGTCTTCCAGCATAGCAACCCACTTGCTGGCTAGGACATGGGAGTAAGATCACCAATTGAAACATGGGAGGCGGTCCGTCTGCTAAGGCAAGGAGAGGCTACTAATAAGACGTATATGTGTGTAGTACGACACATTAGGACAATAGGATTTGATCATTGATAGGATTCTCTTTCGTCTTCCTCTTGAGTACCTCATTGCATGATCTTCACGTTGTTTATACCTCCTCGGGTGTGCCTCACCCGAATCATGTGTCGCGGACCGATTCCGTGCTTTTCCGGCTGTGATCCAAAAACGTATGCTAACAAAGATGAGTTTTCAAATTTATTTGAGATATTTGACATAGAGATATGTCTGGGTAGAATATGCTCGTTATTTATATTCTTACTAACAAAGTAAATATCATGCCCTTTAAAAAAAAGTAAATATCATGTTTGCCTACCTTCTCCAGCTACTTTAGATACATATAAATTTATAGTTCAACCAATTTATTATTGATCTTGTGTTATGAATGGCGGACAGGTACTTCGTTGTCATTGATGATATATGGGAAACAGAAACATGGAAAATAATCCGATGTGCTTTTATGAATAATAATTGCACAAGCAGGATAGTGACAACTACCCGTATTTTTGATGTCGCCGATGAGAGCGATGAAGTATACAGGATAAAACCACTTACTCATGATTTATCGATGGAGTTATTTCATACAAGATTGTGTGGTGGTATAAACAAATGCCCTTATGAACACCCAACAATGGTAAACAAAATTTTAAATAAATGTGGTGGTGTGCCGTTGGCTATAATCACTATAGCTAGTGTCCTTGTTGGTAAACCAGTGGAGCTTTGGTCAACGGTATACAACTCCATAGGTTTTGGGGATGAACACAACGAAGACGTCGAGAACACGAGAAAAATATTGCTATTTAGTTACTATGACCTACCTTTTCATCTAAGGACTTGTTTATTGTATTTGAGCCAATATCAAGAAGATATTTTGATTGAGAAAGATAGTTTGATATGGAGGTGGGTTGCCGAAGGTTTTGTCCATGAAGAAGAAGGGGTAGGATTATCTGAGATTGCCGAGAGATACTTCAACAGTTTGGTAAATAAAAGCATGATACAGCCTATAGACCTCTTGAATCATGGTATCATATCTCATTGTCGTGTCCATGATATGATTCTTGACATGATACGTCCATTAGCGAAGGAAGAAAACTTTATGACTCTATTGGCTAGCATGGAGCAACACACACATTCAATATGTTGTGATGTTCGCAGGTTAGTCATTAAAGGCAAAAGCCAAGTGGTCAACACGTGTATGTCCCAAGTAAGGTCATTTAATGCCGTGTGCACCGATGAATTCTGGCTGCCTCTTTCATCCTTTCAAGCTTTACGTGTCCTAGTTCTAGATGCCGGTGATTCTAATTTGAACAACAGAGGTCATCTTGAAAATCTAGGGAAGTTAGTTCACTTGAGGTACCTTGGACTAAGAGGGGTGGATACCCTTGAGCTCCCTATGGAAATAGGGAATTTGAAGTTTTTACAGGCATTAGATATGAGAGATCACAAAATAAAGGAACTGCCACAGAGTGTCGGTCAATTAAGTCACCTCAAGCTTCTGCATGCCGGGGAACAGATACTAGAATGCCACTGGATTGGAAACCTTACATCTCTAGAAGAGCTATGGATGAGCGAGGCTAACGAGTCTTCAAACTTTAGTAATGAGCTCGGCAAGCTGACAGAGTTGAGGAAACTATGCATAACTAAAAGTTTATATTTGACCAGTGCGAGCTATGTGAAAGCTTGGGCAGAGTCTATAGCCAAACTGCAGAAAATCCAAGACATACAGATTGGTCGGATTGAGTCAAACATAAATGATGATGATGCCACCTCTTGCTGGGATGGCTATGTTCCCCCTAGACAACTTCGGTTCTTAGCATGCTGTCCAGACAACCAGTTGGACTGCTAGCAAGGATTTAATCCATGGCTTCTTCCGAATCTCACCTATTTAGCACTTCAGGTGGACACCTGGACATGGTGACCTTTGGGAGGTTTCCAGAGCTTGTTACTCTACGGCTGACCATGGGAGCTTTAGGTCACCAACATGATGTCATGGGAACTTCATCAGGTGCATTCCCTAGATTGAGGTTTTTCGCCACAAGTGGAACGCCCGGCCGTTTTATTGAGGGAGATATGCCAAGGCTTGAGTACCTCGAGTTCCGCCTCAACTTGGTGCATGACACCAACCTTCACTTTGACTTTGGTAGCCTGGCGAACCTCCCTTTGCTCCAGAAAGTCAAAGTCATTATATTGTATGAACCTTCTCGCCCTCGTGCGGACCTTCAAGAGGCAGCAAACGGAGTGATCCATGCAATCAACATCCTTCCCAACCGTCCCATACTTGCCTTATTTGGGGTAAGTATATATGCATGTGTCCATTAATAGCGGGTGATGATGCAGGTTCTATATTTAATGTGTGTAATGTCTCTTTTTTACAGAGGCCAATTAATCATGAGAGCTAAGCAAGCTCGTTGTGCATCAAGGTACGCTAGCTCTCCCTCTCCTTGTGTATTTTCCCATGTATTTACAGCCTGCAATTTTGCAAACCATACATGTATACTTTCAGTGACAGATATTCCATATTTATACGCTTGTGTAGGAAGGCATTCGGTGTTAACAAGTCGCCGCAGATAAAAGTTAAATGGACTCCATTTGTTTGCTTTACTGGTTTTTCAGCAAAGGAAAAAGAATCACAAAAATGGGTATATTTTGTATTATTCTCTTCGTGAAAAAGGAAAGGAAAATAGCAAAAAGAGTGGTTGTTTGCTTTATTGTCTTCTCTAGCAAATGAAAAACCGAAATATAAAAATTGTTTGTTTCTCTTTTGCCTTCCATGCGTTAAAATCACCAAAAAAATGTTTACTTGCTTTGTTGAATTGAGTGTCCTATTGCTTCTTCTTCTTTTACTTTAAAAAACAAAAAAAGTTCTTTTTTTTTACTTACAAAAAACAAAAAAAAACAATGTTCTGCTCTTTTTCGTATCATTTGTTTTGTGTGTGTAGTTAGGCTTGTTTCTTGGGTTTTGGTTTGGGCTTTGGTGGTAGGATTTCTGTTATTTCTCTGGGTTTTTTGGGTGGGGTGGTGTAACTCCGCCTATGCATTACACTCTATGTTGCATAGCCGGTCCCAAGCCCGGAACAAGGAGGAGGGGCCAAACATCGACTCATTATGAAATGACCTTGTAGTGTTTTCTTTAGATTTTCCTTATTACCGTGTTCATATAACATCATAGTTTGCTATGTATTGTGGTTCAAGTTTGACTACTTTGGAATGCGAAAGGGCTTATTTCTAAACGTATCATTCCCTGAGAAATTTGGGTAGGAATGCAAACACCCGGTCTTTTGCAAAAAGTTTACAGATCTATTAATAATCATTGCAGTACATGGAACTCCAAAATTAAAAAATTACAAACACCTAGTTTTGAGTGTAGGCTTTCACTGCTAAACAAATCCTTGACTCCTTCAAGTCTCGGATAGAGCATCTCAGCTAGGCAAATTTTATATATGTCTAGTAGTCTCAGGGAGAAAAAAATACTTGTGCCGTTTTCTTAAAAACTAACTTCATGATAATTTATTAGTCTCACTCTAGGAGGTTTTAGCGGTTTTACGAGATTAGTTGCAATAGTCTCAGGGAGAAAAAAATACTTGTGCCGTCTTCTTGAAAACTAACTTCATGATAATTTATTAGTCTCACTCTAGGAGGTTTTAGCGGTTTTACGAGATTAGTTGCAAGCCACATATTTGTTGAGTATATGCATAATAGGTAACACCATAGCATGGACTTAATTCAGCTAACCTGGGTGGCCCACTGATGGTGTCCAGGCGGCCGAGTTAGAGGATTCCACAATGGCAACCCATGTCGGATATAGAAAGGATACGGATGCCGACATACGTGAAGCTAGAGACATGGAGTACAAGACGCAAATACTAGTTGTATTAGTATAGGAATCTCCCTATAACCTTAGGTCCTGGCTAATAGTTGGGCTGATCGCATGTGTAAGTAGGGAATCGCACGGCTCAATCATAGGCCGGCTGTTGTATTAATATATGGGTAAATTACATGGTAGTGTACAATACAGACACGGTAGTCACATACCGGTACAAATAAATGTTAGCCTAATACTACAATTAGATAGTGTATCACCCTCACTCAATCTCAGCCAGAGCACAAAGGTTGAGATTGCGAACACAAGCCTGGAACAATGGAAATGGTAGAGGCTTCGTAAAAATGTCAGCCAATTGATCCTTAGAAGATATAAACCTTATTATTTGGAGAAACTTCTGAGTAACCCGTTCACGAATAAAGTAAAAGTCAACCTCAATATGCTTAATATGAGCATGGAAAACGGGATTGGATGAAAGAAACGTCGATCCAATATTATCACTAAAGAACAGGAGGGTTACTCTGAGAGACTTCAAGTTCATCAAGAAGAGCTTGTACCGATATGAGTTCTCCAGTGACATTAACAAGTGCTTTGTATTCAGATTCTATGCTGGATCGTGAAACTGTAGATTCAGGAGACGTGGGCGAGTGTGGCAACGGCCCAACGCTAGTCGAGGAGGCCGACCCAGTTGAAGAGGAAGCCGAACCAGTTGAAGAGGAAGCCGAACCGGTCGACATTGGCAGGTTGCTTTTTTTTATAACGGTAAAAGCCCATGTCAAAGTAAAGCTGGCTACCAGGTCTGGCTTCGCCGGTTCAACCACTATGAAACACATGCCAATGCCCATGTCTATCAGTCGACACAACCCTGTCCATGAACAATCACACCCATGCACATATTTTGTGATCGTTAAGGCCGAGGCTAAGCTTTGTTGGGTCACCACGGGTGCCGAGCACTTGAGTTTTGTAATTTTGGGAGAGTAGTCCATTCATCCTTTGTGATACCCCTTTTATTTTTTGTGCCCACGATATCCAGAAAAGACTTTGTGCTAACTGTTTGCTTACTTTTTTAACAGCGTTCATAATTATCTTCTCTACTGATAAGTGATAGTATGATCTATCAGGATTCAGAAAATAGGTATTCATTACTTTATGACACAAAGATCAAACTATCTGTTCACACTGATGTGTTCTCTCAACCTTCTCCATTTGTAAGTTCTTTTCGAAATTGACTTTTTGGGGAGCAAGTTAGGCTAGATACTTCGTATTCACATATGTTCCTGTTCCTGAGCAAAGTGGGACTTATCTTTCCCCTCAACTTTCTGGATTTCAGTTCAATACAGGTTGAAATGAAAGAATTCAAGAACATCGCTAGTAGTGCTACTTTCATGTTGTAACTTAAGTTCCTGTGTGTTACTGTTATAATAAAATACGCACCCATTTCGATTTGTGTCAGTTTGAGAAGCATGGCGATTTTTTTGTCTTGTTGAGATCAACTCTGCTATTACAGGAATAACTTCTTGGAGCATTGAAGCTTCCGGAGAGCTAGAATATCTCTGGAGGAAAGAAGATTGGCTGGAAGAGAAGGTGTTTTCCTGTTTTTCTTCTGGATTTTCATTACGGAAGAAGAAAGAATAAATTTACAAGGGGCCAATGCACATGAAGGGTGCAGTGTTTCCAAGAAATTAAGTTGTTTCATGGTGTGTGTATTATTATTAAAGATTGCGAGTGGCATTAGATGCCAGGTTGTGCTGCATGTAATTAGTTGTCAACTTTGACAAAGAGTTCTGATACCACTTATTAGTCAATAGCTAACAAAGGTCTAATTTTTGGAAATCGACTATGGCCAAATGAACGCTCTACATACCATTGTAAAAAATATATACCTTGCAGCAGAAGTTGATTACTTACCCATTGCTTTTACCGTGGCTTTGCAATTGGTGACCCTTGCATTACAAGAATCTCTCTTTCTCTTGGGGTTCCCAAGAGGCTTTTGAACTGGATCATTCATTGCTTCATCGTCATAACTTACACTCTGCTTATCCTCATCATGCCCATTGCATCTACAGAGAGTTAGAACATCTCATGAGGAAGGAAGAATGGCTGGAACTAAGAGGAGGTGTTCGCCTGATCATGTGCCAGATTTTCATCGCCAAAGACAAATAGTAAAATAGCAACGGTCCAAATGCCAATACACATCTTAAAAGGGTGCAATGTTTCCATCAGCTTAAGTCGTTTCATGTTGCATGTATTTAAGGAGTGGGTTGTGTTAGATGCCATGGTAAGCTGCACGTAATTAGATGTCAGCTTTGACAAGGTGTTCACATATAAAAGACAGTAGCTGAGAATGGTCTAAATTCCTGTAGTTGACTATGGTGAAATACAGGTGCTAAAAACTATTTAAAAATAAACTTTCAATAGTAGTTGAGTATTTACCCCTTGCGTTCATTATTGTACCATTTGCCGTTAGTGACTTGGGCAGTATAAGTGCCTCTCTTGCTCTTGGGGTTTCCGAGAGGCTTTTTAACTTGATTATGTGTTGTTTCCTCGTCACCTCCACTCTGTTTGTCATTGTCACCATCACCCTCATCGCCAATTCCACTCTGCTCATCACCATCCTGGTCACTACCAGTCTGCCTGTCACCATCCTCATCACTTCTAGTCTGCTTGTCACCATCCTCATCACTTCCATTCTGCTTCTCACCATCCTCGTCACTCTCAATCTTCTCATCATCATCCTCATTGCTTCCACTCTTCTTATCGTCCTAATGAGCACATAGATTGTTCAGCTAAAGCTCAAGAACAGAAAAACTCATAAGAGACCAACAAAATGGCAAACATTACCCAAAAGGAAGAGAATGCTGAAAATCAAGATAAGCACAAGTTCATGTAATAAAATTCTAGAAATCAAATCGTACTGGAACAGGATGAAAGACCTTGCCTACCAATTTGGTACCATACTACAAAATGTTAATCAATGCGATGCACAAGCTGGACTGCATATTTTGAGCTTTACAGCTTAGTTTTCGGTAAGTACCTTAGAGTTGGGGGTTTCTGCACAATTTCTGGAATCCTCCATGTCAGCATCTCTGAGTTCTAAATTGAACGCAGAAGGCAATGATTATCAGTTGAGTAGCAGAACAAACCTATAAATATTTGGTCCAACATTAATCTTCTTAGATATTTTCGCTAGCTACCCATCAAAATCGACAATTAGCAGGGCATAAACCCTAAGAAATCTGATATATCCTCACACGAGCAGCAAGAAACGAGGGCTCCTCACCGGCGAGCTTCTGATTAGCACCGAGAAGCAGATCGTATGCCGCCTCCCACCTTATCTTCCTGCTAGCATCAGGAAGAGTGTAAGAGAAACCCAGAGAGGAATTGAAGGTGCTAGGGCGTGAGCGAACCACCTGCAGCTTCTTGTTGGCCTCGGCGGCTTCTGCTCGCAACCTGTCGATCTCGGCGTCCTTCTCCTTCAGCGCCGCCTCCCAGGACTCGCGCTGGATCCTGTCGGCCGCCTCCCGGCGCGTGCGGTCGAATGCCAGAGCCTCCGCCAGTGCCTGGCTATTTCTCAGCATTGCCTCCACCAGGTCGTCCATGGGGAGGCACTCGGAACTCCCGCCGCCCTCTCCCTCTCCCCCTACGCCGCCGCCTGCGTCGGCCATGGGTTCGAACCGGAGAGGCGGAGACGATGGACAGCGGGTTTTTTTTTTTTTGAGAATGACGGGCGGCGGCCGCTCTGTTCACGAAGCTGAAGAAGACGGGCTTTGGTGGGCTTCGACTTCATTTGCTCTTCTTCTACATTGAGCTTATGATGCCGACCCTTCCATCGGGTAGATAGAGAAAAAAACGAAAAAAAGAGTACTTAATAATACGGTGAAACATTTATACAAAACACCTATCTCTAGCACACGCAAGGAAACCATAGACATGCAAGTGAAATCCAATCCATGAAATAATTTGATCCATGAACGGCACCATTGTGATAAAGGTCGTAATTCCAAAAGAATCATTACCGCAATGCATAGAGGGGGAGGTTAGCGAACGCGTCGCTTTCGTCGCTCCACTACTAGAGTCAGTCTTATGCTATTGATGACAGTTGAGAAGTCTTCGTGCGTATATCCCTAAGTTATTGATGACAGTCGAGAAGTCTTCGTGCGCATATCCCTAAGGACCAGCGCCCTAGAGCTAAAGTCGTCACCATTAAACTCTTGAATTGATCCGAATCTTCTTACACCAAACCTGTAAAACGTGTAGGATGAACAAGATTCACCACTCCATGGGGCAACGACCAGACGATTCTCCCCCCTCCTCGATGCCACGGGAGAGATCGCCGCCAACGAGGTGGCTCGTTCCCCGTAACACGCCGCTATAGCCACCATAACGACACATTTGTTCGACTAAACTCAGACTGTAGGGACTTTAGAACAACGTCGAGCGCAGGTCTGAGGTCCCCACCCCCTCGTGCCGCCGGAGCCGTAAACAGAGGAGGCGGAGACCTGTCAATTCCCTGTCAAAGACAACAGAGAAAAGCAGATTCAATGGCTTGGCCTTTTTCTCAAGTGGCGGGAACTTCTCTTGTGGGCCCCTTCGCGAAGGCACAATAATTTACATGTAGTTAATGAGTTACAGACAACATAGATAAATATGAAATCTTTTATCCTCTCTGTAGCCAGCACATTATATTTTGTGACCAGTATAAACTATATATCTGAAAAGATAACAGAAACATTGCATTAAACATAATAAAGTTCCATGGCTTATGAAATATATATCCGCGCATGTACATCAATGTCAATTGTTTACCATAATTGTATAGGGTAGATCATACAATTTCCACCATAATTGTTTACCATAATTATATAGAGTATATGCAAGTCCTTTTCTGAGACTAATTCAGGACTTTCAGTTGTTCATATATTTGTTTTCTCAAACAATATTTGTATCTATGTAAACTATTTACTTAGATTCTTTTTTTTGCGAGGTGTTTACTTTACTTAGATTCTCATTATCTACATTGGAGCCTGTCAAAAAAAATTATCTACATTGGAGGATATTACACACATTCAGATTTCTTTTCGAGAAAATGACGGAAACTTGTGTAAGTTTTCTTGCTACTTGTTATTTGTAGCCTTGATAATGTTGCCACGAAAAAACATCAGGTAGTCTAGAGAATAGATAGATAAAAAAACATTCAGTTCCAGCGCAAGGTAGTTCAGATCATGTAGTGGATTTGATGAGACAATGATTGAACAAGAGAACACAAGAGTGAGAAAGGAAAAGAAAAACACTAATAGGCAGATGTACCAGTTCATTGCAGCCAATGACTTTTACATGCGGAAAGGGGTTCAATCACATCCTAGCTAACAAAAAATGCAGTTCGAACATAACTTCATTTGTTGATTAAAAGCAACACCGGCTTTTCCACAACAACAGAGTTTTGCGACCGCAAAACGACCAAAAAAGAAACTAGACCGAGAAGAAGTTTTTACTACTTTCATTAATCAGTCCATCTTTTGATAGTTTTCATGCATTCCGTGTATATATCAGATGTTCTAATCCAACATCAAAACATAGCAGACACACACAGATAAGATAAAAATCCATTAAAAAAAAGGAGCAGTGAGCACCAGATGAGTTGTTCCTAGTTAACAAGTTTGAATTATCAGTCAGCAAAGACGACTAGACCCGTTCTCCTAGGCATCACCTCGGCTTGTTTATGCCTCGAGCCGAGCCCAAACAAGCCTAACTCAGACAGTGTGATGACCTCGAGCTTTTCTGACAGCCAAACGCTTCCGCTAGGGCTGCTGTTCCACCTCGTTGAGCTTGATCAGGCCGGCTGCCGCTGACGCTGATGGGAGTTGCTCACAAGGTCGGGCCACTCCGTCCTGATGCTGAAAAACAGAAGCAAGCAGCACGAATTAATCATCAGATGAGATGTTCTTAAAAGGCAGTAGCTTTGAATGGCCAAGGATGATCAGACCAGCTTCTCCTCCTCGGGCTGCTGTTTCTCCTTCTCCTCAACCTCGATCAGACCAGCTTCTCCTCCCCCGCAACCTCGATCTGACTTCCTATTTCAGCCTGGAGACGTCTAAGAAGACCACGGCCCCGACCCCAGAAAATGTATTGGCGCTCAGGCAACCGCTGCAATACACAAAACCAACTCAGAACGGAAACAAGCAAGTGGATTTAATCATCAGATGAGCTGTTCCTAGTTAACAGACATGAATTATGAGTCAGCAAAGACCACTAAACCTGCTCCTGCTTCGGCTGCTGTTCTGCCTCATTGGGCTTGATCAGGTCGGCTGCTGCTGATGCTGACGGTGACGCCGATGGGAGTTGCTCATGAGGTCCGGGTACTCCTTGCGCTCTCTGCAAAACACACAAGACCAATGCAGAACAGAAACACAAGTCAGGAATTAATCATCAGATCACTTGTTCCCAATATGCAGGAGAAAACATAGTTCAATGTGAGCACAACCATGTTACTGGAAACAGGAATATTTACATTTGATACGGAAGAGCCACGCCTGCGCTTCTGACTAGTTTGATCTTGCCCATGTTTTCCTACAGCTGGATCATCTGACTTGGATATTTTATGTGTCGCATTGCTATCCTTGATGTGCCTTAGAACAGACTCAGGGTGCCGAACTTTGAGCCTTTGGATTTTGTCATCTTTCTCCTTCACCAACAAGTGCATTTTCTGTAAGTTCATTTTGGCTTCCACAGCTTCTGCTTGAAATTTGCCAATCTCATCATCCTTCTTTTGCGCCAACACCTTAAGCTCATCTACACTCTGCTGAAGCTTCAGTGCTGCTTGGGTAACTTGTGCAACCTCCACTTTCTTGTTAGCATAATCTTTCTGCATTATACTCAACTGGTCACCCAGAGAATCCTTTTCTGAGAGTAGTGCACAAACTTCCTTGTCCTTCTTAGAGCTCAGAGTCTCATAATCGTGCTTTAATTTTCTGAAGTCGCTTGCAGTGTGATCCACGGTGTTTTGACTTAGCTTTGTGCAACTTTCAACTTCCTTCAGCTATAGGATACAACAATTATGTTAATCAATGAGATGCACAATCTGAACTGTATATTTTGAGCAATGCAGCTTAGGTTTTGGTACTTTCCTTAGAGTTGGGGGTTTCGGCACAGGTTCTGGAATCCTCCATGTCAGCATCTCTGAGTTCTAAATTGAACGCAGAAGCCAATGACTATCAGTAGCTGCACAAACTCATAGATATTTGGTGCTCCGTTCCAACATTAATCTTCATAGATATAGATATTTTCTCTAGCTATAAGTTTCTGTTCGCGCTACCCAACAAAATCGACAGTTAGCAGGACATAAACCCTAAGAAATCTCTAAGAAATCTGAAATATCCTCTGAAGAGCAGCAAGAAACGAGGGCTCCTCACCGGCGAGCTTCTTATTAGCACCGAGAAGCAGCTCGTATGCCGCCTCCCACCTCATCTTCCTGCTCGCATCCGCCTGCTAGCATCAGGAAGAGCGTAAGAAAAACCCAGAGAGGAATTTTTTTGAAGCGAAGAGGAATTGAAGGAGCTAGGGCGTGAGCGAACCACCTGCAGCTTCTTGTTGGCCTCGGCGGCTTCTGCTCGCAACCTGTCGATCTCGGCGTCCTTCTCCTTCAGCGCCGCCTCCCAGGACTCGCGCTGGATCCTGTCGGCCGCCTCACGGCGCGCGGTCGGCGGCCAGAGCCTCCGCCAGTGCCTGGCTATTTCTCAGCATTGCCTCCACCAGTTCGTCCATGGGAAGGCCAAAAAGAAACTCGGAACTCCCGCCGCCCTCTCCCTCTCCCCCTCCGCCGCCGCCCTCGCCGTCGGGCATGGGTTCGAACCGGAGCCGCCGTTCTGTCCACGAAACTGAAAAAATGGGCTTTGGTGGGCTTCCACTTCATTTGCTCTTCTTCTACATTGGGCTTAAGATGCCTTTGGGCACATTGATGTCCATTTCTGTTCCGAATCCACGTCATATGATTTGCATTTTTAGATATCCGGCGGATATAGATACGGATACGGATATTTGTCGAGCGGATATCAGACGAATATGCTAGTGGTATTAATGATATCTGACGGGTTTATGCGGATTATCCGAAACATTTAAATAGGATAATCCGATAAATTTAGCACAACCTAATATCTAGACAATGTATCCGCTGGCTATGCATGTTATATTATGTTATTATCAATCTTGCACTTTTATACTACTGCAATCTAGTGTTGGACGCTTTCTTGTCATTTCTTTTCCATAAACTAAATAAAATTTTATTTTTCTATGTGTATTTGTTCGATTATCTTCTTCCGATCCGAGTCCGCTCCGAATTCGCTCCATATCCACAATTCGATATAATCCGCATCCGGCTATTATCCGCTCTGCTCTGAATCCGCCAAAAATAGTAAAGGATATGGTAATAGCAATATCCGATCCAATCTAATCCGTTTACATCCCTACTCGTGCACGTGTCCATATAGACTAGCGCTCTAAAGCTAAATTCTGTCATCAATAAACTCTTAAATTAATATGAATCTCTGACACCAAACATGTAAAACATGTAAACTGGACAAGATCAACCACTTGATAGGAGCGGCAACAAGCAATTCTCTGCCCTCCTCTAGGCCACAGGCGAGATCATCACCGACGAAGTGGACAATGAGGCAAGAATACCTTATTCTTCTTATCCCGCGTAACACAATCATACTTAGAGCAACTCCATAACGAGCGCTAAAACAATTTCACACCAGATGTGTTGCCGCTTTCGTGCGCGGCGTTGGTTGGCGCTTCATCGGGCACGGTAAATTTTAGCGCTGGAATGTGGGAGTTTATAGCATAAAACCACCACTTTTGTGCAAAAATTTCGAAAAACCACCAGTTTACGTTTGAATCGCAGAAAACCACCACCCTACTGCTAATTTTTTGCAATGTGCGCTAACTGGCTGATTCAGGGCGATTGACGCTAGATCTGACAGACGGGGCCCACTAGTCAGGCACGTCTGTTAACGACCGTTAACGGCTTGTCTGTGTAGGGGTAAAGGGCGGTAGGTTTCAGTTACCGCCTCGTACTTCCCCTCGTCCTGACCCCCCACCCCCCGATGGCGGCGAGTACTCCCGGCGGCGGCGGCCCTCTCGTCGGCGGCGACCCTCTCGGCGGCGGCCCTCTCGTCGGCGGTGACCCTCTCGACGACGGAGAATTCGATTCGTCCGTCAAGGACATGGATTGGAGGAGCCGCGGGTATGAATCTGGAGACGGCACGCGGTCGCCAGCACATGGTGAGGTGGCGGCTCTGGCGCGTGCGGTCCTAGCATCACCGACGAAGAGAAGCCACCGGTGGGGATCTTCCTTTGGAGGCGTTGAGTGAGTTCCCTTCCCTCTCTCTTCTTCTTCCTCTCCCCTGTTATTTCTAAATCAACATTATGCATAGAAAATTAGGGTTAACTAGATTTTAGGGCCATGAAATTAGTATTGTTAGCACATCTTAATCATTGGAAATCACTACTGTAGTGATTACATTATCCCCTATTTCTTTAATTTCTCATATCCCATATTAACTGAATAAATGAAGCGAATGTGCTTTGGTAACTGAATGTATTTCTGTAATTGTCTATATTCAGTTTGGACGATGACATCGGGACATCAGGTTTAATATCCTTGGTGAAGATAATTTAGAGAGGACATTGAGCTTATCTGATATCACTGTAATGAATCTGAGAGCACTAATTGAAGGACATGGGTATGATTACAAAGATACAATCTACTATGTTAGAGAGAAAGGAAAAGGAATAGAGGGAATGGAAGCATTGGACAACATGTCAAAGATTGATCAGATGATAGAAATGTATGACAGTAGCAAAGTGTTGAACTTGACATTCATCAAGCACAACTCTGATATTCCTGCTAGACTGAACCGGAATCATTTGGAAGCTGATCTGGCAGTAAATGAGGAAGCCTTTCTCTCTATTGATAAGGATGGAGTGACACACATTAGTGATGATGAAAAAGAAGTGTTCTACCCTGTTATTGTTGACACTTCAGATGCACTCTTTGTTGGCCCTCAACAGAGTTATAATGTACAAGGGAAAGAATCCAGTGCCATATGATGAAGAAGATCTGTTCTACCCTGTTGCTGTTGACATTTCAGATGCACTCTTTGTTGGCACTCAACAGAGCTGTAATATGGACAAGGGAAAGAATCCAATGCCATATGATTATGTTCAGGTAGATGTGCTTGATGATAACATAACAATTGTAGAGGAGCTTGATCTGATGAAGAAATTGAGGAGGCAAATGACAGAAGAAGATCCTGAAAATGTGCTGATTAAGGACCTACTTAGACAGCAGAAGAGGAAGAGAGAATACCCAGATCACATTGAAGGGGAAACTGATGTAGAAGAGATTTATGAAGAAGAAGAAGAAGATGATGATGAAGAAGAAGAAGAAGAAGATGAAGCCCATGAAGTTGATTTTTTGCTAGAAAAGGTAGTGCCAAAGAGAGCAGGCCCTACTGCAAGATCACATTATGAACCAGACCCAGTAGAGGCAGATTTCTTTGTGCCATCAGGTGATGAGGAGTTCAGTCCTGATGAATTAGCTGACAGTGATGATGATGGATTTGTAGAGAAATTTTCTTTGCCAAGTGGGAACAAGAGGAGGCTGAAGAAGCTTAAGAAGAGGATTTTGTATGATGAGATGAGGGCAGATGCACATGAGCAGTTTGCTTTGAAAGTTTGCTTCAGGGATGTCTATCAGTTTAGAATTGCTCTTAGGAATTTCCATGTAGCTCAACTAAGAAACTTTGCATATCATAGAAACAATCCAGATAGAATCATTGCATGGTGCAGTGAGAGAGAAGCTTCTAAAGTAAAGGGGAAATGTGCTATTGATTGTGCTATTGAATACAAGGCTTGTCCCTTCTTCATTTCAGCTTCTACAATTGGCCATGAGAAAACGTTTTGTATTAGAAAGTTAAATAGTGTGCACACATGTATTCCACATGGAGATAACACTAGGGTAACAATTGATCCTAACACTTTTATTGCACTCTGAGCAAGCAGTGAGAACTAATCCTAACACTTGTGTTGACACACTCATTGACAATGCAAAGCAAAATTTTGGAGTTGAGGTGCCAAGGAGCAAGGCCTACAGGGCAAGGATTAAAGCATTCAGATCTGTCATGGGTGATCAAAAGAAGCAGTACACAAGGTTGAGGGACTATCTACAAGCAATCTTAGACAATAATCCAGGCAGTAGATGTGTTGTCACCACCAAGGAACTGGTGGAGCACCCTAGTCCCAATCCAAGATTTCATGGTCTTTTCATATGTTTGAATGCTTCAAAGGAAGGGTTCTTAAATGGATGCAGGCCTTTTATAGGAATAATTACTATTGATTACTATTGCATCTATTTTAATTATGTTTGCAATGCAGCTACAAATTTTGAATAATCATTTGCTTGTCATTTGAATTAGGTCTGGATGGTTGTTTTGTGAAATTAACCACTGGCCAACAAATCCTTGCTGCCACTGGGAGAGATGGCAATAATAACATTTTCCCAATTTCATATGGTGTTGTTGACAAAGAGGACACTGCTAGCTGGATGTGGTTTCTCACCAGGCTGAAATATTGCATAGGAGAGGCAGGGAAGTTTGGCAGCTTCACTTTCATCTCTGATAGGCAGAAGGTAAGGACATTTTCTGTATTTTCTTTAGTATTTGCCTGCATTTTCTGTATTTTCTTCAGTACATGTTCCTTACACATATCTTTTTTTGTTAGGGTCTGCTTAAAGCAATTGGTAAAACATTCCCATATTCCCCACAAAGGTTCTGTTTGAGGCATATCTATGCCAATTTTCAGTCAGCTGGGTTTAAAGGGGAAGAGTTGAAAAAACATATATTTGATGCTAGTTACTCATATACCAAATCAGGGTTTCAGAAAGCAATGGAGCTGCTAAGAAGAGATTGTGAGGAAGCTCACAACTGGATGATGAAAATCCCTGTGAAAGCATGGTGCAGACATGCATTTGACACAAATTGCAAGACTGATCTGGTTGTAAACAATCTTAGTGAAGTGTTTAACAAAATGATACTTGATGTGAGGGGTAAGCCTATAAGGACAATGCTTGATGGAATCAAAGACAAGCTCATGGTTAAGTACAATAAGATTAGGCGAAGCAAAACAACCGGTGGGAAATTACTCCTTTCTATCTTTGAGAAGTTAGAGGAGGCAAAGAAACATTTCAGGAATGCAAAGCAAAAAATCTTGACATAGGTCTGCAGCAAGTTAGAACAAAGGGACAAATGTACATGCAGTTGATTTGAGAGCCAGACTTGTGGATGCAAAGCATGGGATCTCACTGAATCCCATGCAACCATGCAATCTCTGTTATCTCCAAAATCAAGAAACACCCAGAAGATTATGTACATGACTTCTTCAAAAAGGACATGTATAGAGAAGCATTCAAGCATGTAATATACCCTGTCCCTGGATCTGATGAGTGGCCTAAGACAAATACTAGGGACATTGATCCACCTGTGTTTAGGGAGAAGCCAGGAAGGACGCAAACAGTTAGAAGGAAAGGTGTCCATGAGGTGCCTGCACCTAGGGATAGCTCAAGGATGGGGAGTATCACATGTAGCAACTGCAAATTAGTTGGCCATAGGTTTCCTTCATGTCCTATGCAGTTAAAGCCAGAATTGCAACTTAGAACAAAATCAACACCAAGTAAGTATGCTTCATATGGTCCTATGTTTGTACATCTTGTATACTTCCTATATGTCTTGTACACTAAAATGTTTTCTGCAGTCAAACAGGGAAAACATCACTCCAGGACCATCATCTTCTACAGCACCAAGGGCTCCAGGACCATCATCTTCTCCAGCACTAAGGGCTCCAACACCAAGGGCTTCTCTAGCACCATCATCTTCTACAGCACCAAGGGCAAACCCAGCTGGAAGGGCTTTCTTTGCACCAAGGACTAGTGGAAGAGAGCCCAAACTAACCCATAGGATGCAAGGATACCTCAATGCAGGGAAGCACAACTACAAAGGCTCTAGAATCTCAAAGAAGTGATGGCCTATCTTTGTTGTGCCTTTGAAACTATGCATGTTTCAGCAATGTGTGTAAGACTATGTCGTTCTGGTTGGTGTAAGACTATGTTTGTTTAAAACTATCTAGTGGATCCATATTTGTGTAAGACTATGTTGTTCTAAGACTATGTTTGTTTAAAACTATCTGGTGGATCCATATTTGTGTAAGACTATGTTGTTCTAAGACTATGTTTGTTTAAAACTATCCGGTGGATCCATAGCATCTATAGCATCTATAGATAACATACATGATTGTTTGGGCTTTACATATTTATGTATCCATATAGCATCTGGTGGATCCATAGCATCTATAGATAACAACTGGTGGATCCATATTTGTAAGAGGATACCTGCTGCTCAGAACTTAGAATTCAACACATATAGATAACATCTGGTGGAAACATAGCATTCAACACAGGTACTTAGAATTCAACACACATAGTTCACACATCGCTTTCGAGAACTTAATCTGTACTTAGAAGTCAACAAACATTACACAAACCAGAAGCTAAATAGATAAAGGACATGCTCCACTAAACACAGTACAATAGATATCACTCATCACACAGTTCCTTTATCTTCTTCACCTTCTTCTTCAGACCATCAGTGAAATTGAACAGATCATACATCACATGCTCTAGCTTGTTCTTCTCTACCTTCAATGCCACCTTTTCCTCATCCCATTTCCTTGCTTCACCTTCATAATGTCTGCTTGAGATTTCTGCACATGCTTTAGCATAGTCACTTCTTTCTTCAAAGCTTTTAGTTCAACCTTTAGCTCATCTCTTTCCTTCACCACAAGCACAACATCCTCCTCACCAGACTGAATTATTTTATAATTCTGCTTCACCACCTTCTTCTCTGTTTGTTGCACACATCATCTAACAGGGCGTTGTGCTTCTTCTCTATCTTTGTTTTCTCATCAGATAGCTGCTGCACCAGTTTTGCATTGTCAATCCTGTCTTCAATCCTAAGCATGTTGGCTTCAAAGTACATGTGCCACAACCTATCTAAAGAATTCTTCATTGTGTCTGGCCACTCTTCTTCATCAACCCATGACACAAAACCACAGTTCATAACTTCCTATAAAAAATGTAACCGCAATCAGTGAATAACATTGGAGTGCTATATCCAACAATACAGAAGCAAGCTAAATATATATCCAAGGAAGATAATTTATATACAACAGTATAATAAATCCAAACAAGCTAAATATACATACAAGCAAGCTACTGCAATATATATCCAAATTTTATATACTAGCATATCCATATCCAGCTAACAAATCAAGCATCTATATCTACTTTTCTGGTCTGCTAACCCTATCTCATTTTCAGATATGAAAAAATTGAAGAAGAAAAATGTGTTCAATTCAGTACAACTCACATTCCCTATCTGACACATGTAAAACCTTCTTCCAGTGTTCGTCCCTTCAAAGGCGACACACTGCTGTGGCACCAATCCATGCTCACGACATTTCACCGAGCAGTCCACTGCAATCCCATGAAACTGGGGGTCGTAGCAGGTGTCTGGTGCATAGTCCAGAGCTACGAAGTGCTAAACCACTACAAGGAATGTGTTATTCTATGACCTTCTAATAGTGACTGTGGACAAAATCGTCATAGAATTATGACGATTTTGCACTAAATGGTCGTAAGCTATTCAGGAGGTTCAAAACCTTAGAAAATTACGACGATCTTGCTTAAAATCGTCATGGTTTTATTAGCTCAAATCGTCATAACCCAGTAAATGCATCTCGGGAGGTATTGGTAGCTCACTATGACGATTTTAAATCGTCATATCATCTAAATTAGAAAATAAGAGATTGGCCACGTCAACAATTGTGCCTACATGTCATGTCTGCGTGTCACTTTTTAACTATATATCATATTAATGTATTAATATCCGCCTAGGTGGCACTACCGAGACCAAAGTGACTTGACGTGCTTGCCTTGTGAATTATTTCCAAAAAAGAATCAAGCCAGCGATTCGAACTCGCAACCTCCCTCCGTCTGCGAGCGCACCTTACCACCAGGCCACAAGTTTCTTTGTGGCATATTACTACGATGACAGCTTATAAACATTCCTCATCTCTCCGCCGCCACCCCCACCCCACCGCACCCACAAAACAAACCCTAACCTCACCGCACCCACAAAACAAACCCTAACCTCACCTCGCGCTGCCGATTCTCCCCTCTCCCTTCCTCATCTCTCCGCCGCCACCCCCACCCACCCCCATCAGTCCTCATCGCCATCCAACGCACCCCACCCACCCCATTGCGTAGCCACACCCAACCCTAGCTCTCTGCAGTACCCCGCCGCCACCCACCCTCAGATCCCCAACAACCTTCACATCTCGCCGATTCCATCCCTCCTCATCTCCCTCCGACACGGCCCTGCCCTCTTTCTTTCTGGCACGGCATCCCGCGGGCGCAAGGAACGTCGTCGACATAGTGGAGCTGGAGGAGGCCGGAGGACAGACATGTGACGGAGGCGGGTTGGTGTGTTCAAGTCCACTTGGCGGTAGGGAGGTGGCCGTGAAGAAGCTCAAGGGCGGCGGCGGGCATGGGGAGCAGGAGTTCCAGGTGGAGGTGGAGATCATCAGCTGCATCCACCACCACCACCTCATCTCCCTCCTCGGCTACTGCATCTCCGAGGACCACCGCCGTTGCTACACCTATCATCTACCTCCATGGTAAGCGCCCCTGTTGCCCTCTCTACTCTGTTTCTCGTGTCAGTCGTTGGGAAAGATTCGTGCCTCGTTCTGATTTGGATTTGGTTTGTGGACGGCATGCTTCGGAGAGCATTCAGGAGCTCTGCACACCACCGCAATTCGCACACGCCAAGACCGACCCCGACGGCCTATGCCACCTCCACTGCTGCATCACCTCGTGTGCGACAACACCAGATCCACCAGCTGCCCCTCTTCATCATGATCTCTATGGTGTAGGTAAGTCGCCGACTCCACCTTTCTTTTCGACTGCAAATCTATGACCAGATCAGCTGGATATATATTGTAGATATTGGCTTGAATTTGTGGTTATCCATGCACAGTTATATTAGTTGAAACCTGGTATATATTGAAATATAAGAGTGAGACTCTTATCCTGTAGTAATTTGTTGCCATTGAGTAGCATATTATCAATTTATGGCCGTTCAACGTCTGTTTTCATTTTACAACCTCAAATAGGTAGGATCAGTGGCTATCTTTTGTCTTCTTTAGATTTCACTGCTTAATGAGCATCGATGAGGTAGATCTGTTTTTATGTACTATCTATCTATTGTCTATTCTAAATCTCACTACTTGGTTGTTCTTTCCTGTGTCTCAACATAGGTGATGTCTCAACATAGGTGATGCAGAATCAGCAGGTGTCCTAAACGCCTTTGTCCCTCCCCACTCTCTGCTAAATACATATCGTAGTTGTAATATGATGATGTATAAACAGCTGAATGGATGCCATGTTCAGTTTTCTAGCATGTTATTAGTAAGGTCTTTGCCCCTTTTCGTTCTGAAATCAGTGCATGTTGTACTGAGTGCTATTTTTAGATGGTGGTCACTGCGGATGCAGAACTGAATGGTAGTTGGTGGACTATAGTATAGATCCTAATGAGGGTGAGTTACAGCAAGGGTTGAAGCTTCTTGGCATGCTTGATGAGTGTTTACAGAATAAATCATTCTGTCTCACATGTTAAACCACACTTATTAACTTAAGGCATCATGCTACTTGGGGCATGATGATTCTGAATTTTGAATAAAAATAACCCTAGTCCTTTAGGGGTCCTTCTGAGATATGCCCCCTTTACACTGCCTAAAATTATTTTTTTACTACTAGTTTCTTATCAAATACTCGTGGCTTCTTCTATTTGTACACAATGGCCATTTAGAAGGGATTATTAAGTCATTTCTCTGTCAATGTTCATTTGTTTCATATTTGGGAAACTTGGAAACTTGGACAGTAGCTGTGATGACATAGATGCTTACCACCACTAGATGTTCTGATTCCTGTCATTACTTAGATGCTTATGAGCAGAAGCATGTGTTCCAATTTTATTTATGTACCCTAAAACTCATTATATGCTAGACCTACCACGAAAATCATTGCTGTTGCATGTACTTGTGTTTAGCATCCTTACACTAACCATATTTATGCTAGATGTACCTGCATTTTGATCTCGTGTTGTTCATGTGTGATAAATGAGATCTTGGAGCACTCATGTCTTTGCCTTGGTAGCATCAACATCTTGCCAAGAATTTTGATAATCTACGAAATGTTCTTGTATATCTAGTTTAGCTAAGACTAACTTGATTTTTACGCATTCTTGATGCATGTACACACGAGGACGTTTGGCTGTATCATCTACACTTGCTAGTGATTACCGAGAGGCATTTGGGGATCAATTATTATACAAAAGCTTGGTGATCGCTTCTTGCCGTGAGGCTAGTGATTACTAAACCGAGGCTAGTGATTCTCGAATCGAGGCATTTGCCTTATTTCTTATTGCCGAGGGATGCACTTGGTACTTGCTTCACCTATCTTGCCACCAACAATCACTATCTAGGATAGCGAAGACCTAGCAAAGACCTTGGTGAGTACCGCTTCTTTGCATGGTGTTTTCTTCCTGCGTCTAGCTATTGTGTTAGTGTAGTAGGTATAAGTTTTGTCGATATTCATTAAGTCCGATGAGTACTAGGCATTCTAAGAAGTGCTACTAGTATTAGTTGTGTCTAATGTTCATTATGTTTATACGATTACATAGCGAGGGTGGGCTTGTTCTTTTGTAAATTCTTATGAGTTGTGAACCAAGGCATTTGTTGCTACTAATGAAATTACCACTTGAGTACTTGACTTATTGTTATGTGTCCTGTTCATGATTTCTTGATTTAGTGCTTTGTACTCCATCGAGTAATTGACTTGTATGTGTCCTATCATCTGTTGTGTCTTGGGGACAAGTAGAAACAAATGATAGTAGTATCTTGGGGACAAGTAATTGTCTTGTTGATTACAATTGGCTTCTTGAGTAAATTTTCCAGTAGTCGAATCGGTGGGTGACATGGCTACCGATGGCGCCATCGACGACATCCTACACTTCGCCCGACGGCATCCTGCACCTTCATCACCCTCAAGCCATGGTGAGACCCAATCTAGCTTATATAGATCATCATATTTGTCTTCCGATAGCATTACTAGTTGATCTTGACTTTTAAAGTACAAGCTGAACCTAGTTGTTCCTACTCCTAAAATTTTCTTGCTGAAATCTTCAATGTAGCAATGCTCTGAAGTAATAAATACAACCGAGCCTTCTAAATCTGTGGTCGAGCAGGGCTCACTTTGCTTGATGATAGGCATGGTGTGCTTTGGGGCTGAAATCTGTGTAGTGTAGATTTTTTTTATGATAGGCATTTGTGTAGTGCATATTGTCTCTAGTTGATAACTTAACTGCCTTCATCCATATGGGGGAATATAGAACATGTTTTTCTTACTGATAGGCTTATTCCAAGTACTAGTAAGAACATATGTTGTTGCTTGTTCTAAGTACTACTACTAGTAAGAACATATGCACTTATGCTTTTATTTTAGTACTAGTACTTGTGTGCTTATGGTAAACACTACAGTTATTCAACTAGTCTAGACTTCCTAAGTTTCCATTATCCTTATGAATTATTCTACATTTTAGGTCACCATGGGCATGAACAATACATGCTGAGCTCGTCGAGATTAGTTCGGAAGATGAAGTTGTTGTTGTTGCTAAGGAATTTGCTTGCTAGGCGGCTCTCCTCAGGTCACTCTCTCTCCCTGACCTAGTCTGCGTGAGTAGATCAAGAACATGGAGGTCTCCCATAACTCCAAGTACTTGTGTTGTTCTTAAAGTTGTGAAAGGTCTGCTAGCTTGTGTTTGTGTGTTTTAACTTGCATCATTATCAGATTGTTTGTGTGTTTTGTGTCTGTAGGGAGGGGTTTAGGAAGGACTACAAGCAGAAGCACCCCAACAACAAGCTGGTCCCTGTGGTAAGCGACTCTTTTACCCTTGCATCTATATATTCTTGTTGGTTGATTGATGCATCTGGAAACTTAATCTCTTAGGCAGTTAGATACTATTTTGATTCATTATGAGAAGAAGAAATATATGGTTAGTAGTGTGTTATTGATAGTAATCTGCCTAGGTGGAATTCGTAGCAGCTTTTACTTGGAGTTTTAGACCATAAGTCTATGCAGTTTGCAACTATAAGTAGTCAATAGTCTATGCAGTTTGGATATGACGCAAAAAGTCTATGCAGTTTGCAACTATAAGTAGTCAATAGTTGGATATGACTCATTATTGGTTGTATAGCTTTGGTACATCATTTTGAAGCTAGGCATGCATGTTTTGTGCATGTACAAGACTGTCTATTGTTTTTTATTTGAATACATGTTTTTGTACTTGAAAACTGTTATGAAAATGGACTTACCATAGCTAATATGCTGCTATTTATTTATCCAATTCGTATCACTTATGCTAGTTTTTCTGTTTGATGAAATAATAAGAAGGTCAAGGAGGATATTTGAAGTTCTTGGATGTGGTATAGGCCGCAACAAGGACGCCATAAGGAGTAGTAGGAGCTATGCTCCGTGCCACCAGAGCTAACTGGAATGTTCTTGGATTTGGTTATTGTGTATCGTTTTGGCTGCTGTTTCTTTGTATCTCATTGTCATGTGTATATCTACTATATCGGCTATTTATATACATTATAGTGTTATATGATGATCTGGTGTCATGTCTGTTATATCGAGGTCTGTTATACTGCTACCTCGTGTTGTCATATTTAAATTCTAGATGTTAAATTGTTGTGTTGTGTAAAATATATATTTGGAAATGTTCTTTGGGATGGTTTGGTAGTAGCTTCGAGCCTGTTCTGGATATAAAAAAGGCTACATGGAATTAGAAAAAAAGGCTGAAAAATAAAAGAGAAATCTGATGTACAGAATAAAGGCCCAAAAGGGAATACATCCTAATAAAGCCATGGCCCATAGAAGAAATGTACCATAAAAGGCCACGACATAAAAAAGAAAAAGGCCAGAATTATTGGGCTGGCCCATATAGACCACCATAATGGATTGGGCTGATTCCGATTTAAGACAATTTAATTTCGTCACAATTTTGCCACGTAGGATCAGCCACGTAGGATCTGACATGGCATGGCTAGATGGCCCGTGACGATATTGAATCGTCATAGACGTTATGACGATCCAATATCGTCATAGACAGTTATGACGATTTTATCAAAAACGTCGTTATAGTTCATTTGCGACGCTCAGCTTTCGACGATCTCAAAATCGTCATAGAATCGTCATAAATAGACTACTATGACGATTTTGTGACGAAAATGGAGGGTCATATATTGCCATATTCCTTGTAGTGAACGAACAGAAATTGCAAAGAAATGAGTTCAAATCCAAAAAAATCGAAGCCAATTCGTAAACCCTAACCCTAACCCTAGATTTGGAGAACTTACCCCTAGCGGAGAAGTGCTCGACGACTCGCCATCGTTCAAACTGGGCATGGCCGGAGTTCGCGGACGGTCCGCCGGCGACGATGGCGATGGGCGGCGGCAGGTGTGGAGCTCAACGACGCGGTCAGGGTCGGGTTCATTCGAGCTTGAAACTACCCAGGTCGGGGTCCAGCGTCGCGTTCTATGGAAAGAAGAGTGGGGCCCACTATTGTCGTTAACGGTCGTTAATGGACGTGCCTGACTAGTGAGCCCCGTCTGTCAGATCCAGCGTCAATCGCCCTGAATCGGCCAGTTAGCGCATATTGCAAAAAATTTGCAAAAAATTAGCAGTAGGGTGGTGGTTTTTTGCGGTTCAAACGTAAACTGGTGGTTTTTTGAAATCTTTGCACAAAAGTGGTGGTTTTATGCTATAAACTCGTTCACAGGGGGTGCTAAAATACAGCATCGGAGGCCGGTTTTGTACCAAAAACGCTTCAAACATAGATCAGATAAACTAAAAAAATAGACTAGATATATTACATAGAACATAGTTTAACATGTGGTGCATAAATTTAAAACATAGTGCAAACATAAACCCTAAAGTATACGCTTCGCCATCATCGGAGGTGGTCTCGTTGGTGTCTACATGTCAAAATCTGAATCATCCTCCATCGAGGACTCCACCGGTGTAGACGAGAACTGGTCCAACTAGTGGTTGCCGTCGGCGGACCAGCTAGCTACGCCTCGATGAATGCCCGACGGTGTTCCTTGTCACCCTTCTCGCCATGCGAGTCACCTTGCACTCCTCCTTCCTCTGCACATAGAAGGCGACCTCGGCATTGACGTCCCTCAGAAGTGGACGGTGCATTCCGCCCTTATATCCTAGAAATTAAAATAACCAAAGGGGGTTGGGAAATGTGAGATTGGGTGAAATGGAGAGATTCACTGAATCTCCACCATCCCCAAACTTGCCTATCGGGTTTGGGTTTGATTCGTGCAACTGAATGACCATATAGTACTTTCTATGTTTTAAAATATAAGATGTTTTAGCCTTTTTCTAGAACGCATGTATCCAGGTGTATTTTAGTTTGTAGGTTTAGAACAAAACGAGTGAACCTACGCACTAAAAAAATCTAGATACATGTGTTTTCAAAGAATATTTTAAAATGGAGGGAGTAATTGTGATAACTCATGGGAGCCTCTACTGATTTTGCTCGATCTCTCCAATCTGTACACCGGAGAAGTCGAAGAAAAATACTCTTCTGAATTGAAAAAATAAGAAGAGAAATACACACATGAGCACCCCACTTATGAAGTGAAGGCGAGTTTTGGGCGGCGACGATTCCATCGCCTGCGTCTTCAAGTGACTGTCGTGTCGCTCTAGACGAATGGCATAGTCACCGGTACTAAAAGTTAAACACTGAAATTGAATTATCGGTCTGCCTTTGTTGACTGTACTCGCTTTGAAGGTTTCATGAATGAAACAACCTTTGTTGTCTCTAGTCTGTACTCAACACTGAAGGTTTTCCGAATAAAAGTACCTTTGTTGTCTGTAGTCTGTACTAGACATTTAAGCCTTCCAGAACGAATGTACCTTTGTGGTCTGTAATCGACATTGAACGTTTCACAAATGAATGTGCTTAGAAACCACGTACAAGTCTTGGAGTGAATTGTACGCGCAAAATCAATAGATTCCAAGTTGTCTCCATATCACATGGTACAGATTGAGGGAGAGGTCCTGATTTAGATGTGCCAGCAAACTCTGTAAGAGTCTTGGTCCACACAAATACCAGCCTCTAGCTAGCCATTTCCATCTATAATATGTATTGATCTTGGAATATTGAGCGAATTGAAGCACATGTATGTGTAACTAGTAGAGGTTATTTTGTTGTATCACACAAAAATATAAGTTCAAAATAATCATGTGTATCTCATCGGTTGTCATAGAAACACACACACGGAGAGGGGGGAGGGGGGTCATGATTTAGATGTGCAATACTAACTCTAAACGAGTCTTGGAATGCCGACATGGTGTCCAGTTCCCCTCCGTCGCTTTAGGGCCACAATCATTCTGTCCCTATATGTTCTTGTCGTGTGCCTGCAACTACCTCATCTTCGGCATCCATGACTGGGACCGTCTCAGACACTCTAGATGAATGGCATGGTGAGTTGAATGTTGACGCTGAATTTTCGCGGTCTGCCTTTCTTGTTTGTACTGAACGTTGGACGTTCAGCCAATGAATGTACTTAAAAAATACATACTAATCTTGGAGTGAATCCCACGCAAAAATTCAAATCCTAAGGATTGCAACTTTGCCTGCACATCACATGGTACATAAGTGCAATACAAACTTTGAACACGTCTTGGAATTAATTCCAACACGGTTTAGACGGTGTCCACATAAACTCCATATATCTTAGCTTGTAATACATCTATAGTCTGTACTCGTCTGCCTATAAAGACCCTACCTATAGCCACTCACCCACTCACCTCAAAGGAAGGAAGTACTATCTCTCCCAATTATATATCAACCAAAAACACAAGCTACTAACAGAGAACCATGGACCTCACCAAGGGGGCCATGGACCTCGCAACAAAGGTTGTCGACTTCGCAACAGGTTCCATGGGCAGCCTGCTCCTGAAGCTTGGCGAGCTCCTCAAGGAGGAGTACATGCTGCAGACGGGTGTCAAGGAAGACATCGAGTATCTCGAGAGAGAACTGAAGAGCATGCAGGCTGCCCTTCGCAAAGTTGGCGACGTACCACGGGACCAGCTTGACCAGCATGTCAAGCTCTGGGCTGGCGAGGTCAGGAACCTGGCATACAATATGGAGGACGCCATTGACAAGTTCGTGGTGCGTGTTGATGGCTCCGAGCCCACTCTCGAGACACACAACAAGCTCATCATATGGCTCATGAAGAAAATTGGCGAGTTGTTCACCAAAGGCAAGACTCGCCATGAGATCTCCAAAGAGATCAAAGAGATCAAGGCCAGCGTCCAGGAGGTGGCTGACCGGGCGTGATAGGTACAGGGTCAACGAGGTGCTTGCTAACCCAGCCGGGGCAACCACGGTTGATCCACGCATGTTGGCTCTTTATAAGGATCAGAAAGAGCTCGTTGGCATTGATATGGCATTGAATGAGCTAACCAAAAAGCTCGATGTTGGGGATGGTGGTGATGATGAGTCCAAGAAACTCAAGATACTATCTATTTTTGGATTCGGAGGCCTCGGAAAGACAACTCTTGCAAAAGCAGTGTATGATAAGCTCCAAGCTCAATTTGATTGCAGAGCTTTTGTTTCCGTGGGAAGGAAACCTAGCATCAAGAAACTGCTCAACGACATTCTCTATGAAATTGAGAAGCAAATGTACCCGATGTTGGATGAAAGACAGTTGATGGACAAACTCCGAGGATTACTTAAGGACAAGAGGTACGTACGCATCATATTATGTAGTTTGTTCATATGGATCAAATATTTCAAAACAAAATCACCATACTATATAGTAATATAGAGTATTTTGTAAAATAGCGCCAAAATTCACGATGTTACGCACCCGAACATGTCACTGTGTCCCTCCATGTTGGGGGTGATGCAGCATAATGCTGCCAAATGAGACCTGGCCGGAAGCTTGACAACCAAAGCATCCGACTGGCGCTTTTATAGAACAGAGACCCCGCTTTCCTCATTTGAGGCACCCTGCCAGGGCTAACGATGGCTATGGGCTGCTACAGGTTGGCCTGAACACACCTAAATCCACCTTGTAAAGGACTAGTTCTAGCCTAACTTGGAGACAGTCCAGATTCAACTAAGTTTTTGTCATGTCTCTTTCCTTAACCGTAGAGATTACTTATGACTCGAATGGAGCTGCTCTATAGGAGAAATTGGTTCACCTTGACGAGATGAACAAATCCTATGCATGTTGACCACTTTTCCATCTAAATCCATCATCATGCCGGTCTGACTTCTTTTGAATCACAAACTTGGATTTGGCCCAACATCTTGGCTTCCATCTAACTCCTCCCTTTGGCTTCAGAGGTAGCATACTTACTTGGATCAATATGACTCAAAAACAAAGTTGTACGTCTCGACGGAACACTCAAGTTCCATGTTGCATTGGGCTCTTTGTCATATGTGGTCATTTGTGGTGCTCTGATGATTCCATCTTAAACATTAGTTCAGAGTTGGCAACATAGTAGGCTAGGCCCTATGGGTCTGGTTCCGGCTTTGCTCCACGAATCACCTTGAATTGTTTGTTAAGGCTGACCATGGCATGAATTGGCGCTAGTCAGTGGCCGGGTAAGATCATGTCAAGTAGTGGTCTTCCAGCATAGAAACCCACTTGCTGGCTAGGACATGGGAGTAAGATCACCAATTGAAACATGGGAGGCGGTCCGTCTGCTGAGGCATGGAGGCTACTAATAAGACGGATATGTGTGTAGTACGACACATTAGGACAATAGGATTTGATCATTGATAGGATTCTCTTTCGTCTTCCTCTTGAGTACCTCATTGCATGATCTTCACGTTGTTTATACCTCCTCGGGTGCGCCTCACCCGAATCATGTGTCGCGGACCGATTTTGTGCTTTTCCGGCTGTGATCCAAAAACGTATGCTAACAAAGACGAGTTTTCAAATTTATTTGAGATATTTGACATAGAGATATGTCTGGGTAGAATATGCTCATTATTTATATTCTTACTAACAAAGTAAATATCATGTCCCTTTTCAAAAAAAAAAGTAAATATCATGTTTGCCTACCTTCTCCAGCTACTTTAGATACATATAAATTTATACTTCAACCAATTTATTATTGATCTCGTGTTATGAATGGGGACAGGTACTTCATTGTCATTGATGATATATGGGAAACAGAAACATGGAAAATAATCAGCTGTGCTTTTATGAATAATAATTGCACAAGCAGGATAGTGACAACTACCCGTATTTTTGATGTCGCCAATGAGAGCGATGAAGTATACAGGCTAAAACCACTTACTCATGATTTATCGATGGAGTTATTTCATACAAGATTGTGTGGTGGTATAAACAAATGCCCTTATAAACACCCAACAATGGTAAACAAAATTTTAAATAAATGTGGTGGTGTGCCGTTGGCTATAATCACTATAGCTAGTGTCCTTGTTGGTAAACCAGTGGAGCATTGGTCAACGGTATACAACTCCATAGGTTTTGGGGATGAACACAACGAAGGCGTCGAGAACACGAGAAAAATATTGTTATTTAGTTACTATGACCTACCTTTTCATCTAAGGACTTGTTTATTGTATTTGAGCCAATATCAAGAAGATATTTTGATTGAGAAAGATAGTTTGATATGGAGGTGGGTTGCCGAAGGTTTTGTCCATGAAGAAGAAGGGGTAGGATTATCCGAGATTGCCGAGAGATACTTCAACAGTCTGGTAAATAAAAGCATGATACAGCTCAGACCTCTTGAATCATGGTATCATATCTCATTGTCGTGTCCATGATATGATTCTTGACATGATATCGTCCATTAGCGAAGGAAGAAAACTTTATGACTCTATTGGCTAGCATGGAGCAACACACACATTCAATATGTTGTGATGTTCGCAGGTTAGTCATTAAAGGCAAAAGCCAAGTGGTCAACACGTGCATGTCCCAAGTAAGGTCATTTAATGCCATGTGCACCGATGAATTCTGGCCGTCTCTTTCATCCTTTCAAGCTTTACGTGTTCTAGTTCTAGATGCTGGTGATTCTAATTTGAACAAGAGGTCCTCTTGAAAATCTAGGGAAGTTAGTTCACTTGAGGTACCTTGGACTAAGAGGGGTGGATACCCTTGAGCTCCCTATGGAAATAGGGAATTTGAAGTTTTTACAGGCATTAGATATGAGAGATCACAAAATAAAGGAACTGCCACAGTGTCGGTCAATTAAGTCACCTCAAGCTTCTGCGTGCGGAAAGCAGATACTAGAATGCGGATGGATTGGAAACCTTACATCTCTAGAAGAGCTATGGATGAGCGAGGCTAACGAGTCTTCAAACTTTAGTAATGAGCTCGGCAAGCTGTGAGTTGAGGAAACTATGCATAACTAAAAGTTTATATTTGACCGGTGCGAGCTCTGTGAAAGCTTGGGCAGAGTCTATAGCCAAACTGCAGAAAATCCAAGACATACAGATTGGTCGGATTGAGTCAAACATAAATGATGATGATGCCACCTCTTGCTGGGATGGCTATGTTCACCCTAGACAACCGGGTTCTTAGCATGCTGTCCGGACAACCAGTTGGACTGCTAGCAAGGACGAATCCATGGCTTCTTCGAATCTCACCTATTTAGCACTTCAGGTGGACACTCGGACATGGTGACCTTTGGGAGGTTTCGAGCTTGTTACTCTCTGGTGACCATGGGAGCTTTAGGTCACCAACATGATGTCATGGGAACTTCATCAGGTGCATTCCCTAGATTGAGGTTTTTCGCCACAAGTGGAACGCCCGGCCGTTTATTGAGGAGATATGCCAAGGCTTGAGTACCTCGAGTTCCGCCTCAACTTGGTGCATGACACCAACCTTCACTTTGACTTTGGTAGCTGGCGAACCTCCCTTTGCTCCAGAAAGTCGGTGTCATTATATTGTATGAACCTTCTCGCCCTCGTGCGGACCTTCAAGAGGCAGCAAACGGAGTGATCCATGCAATCAACATCCTTCCCAACCGTCCCATACTTGCCTTATTTGGGGTAAGTATATATGCATGTGTCCATTAATTGCGGGTAATGATGCAGGTTCTATATTTAATGTGTGTAATGTCTCTTTTTTACAGAGGCCAATTAATCATGAGAGCTAAGCAAGCTCGTTGTGCATCAAGGTACGCTAGCTCTCCCTCTCCTTGTGTATTTTCCCATGTATTTACAGCCTGCAATTTTGCAAACCATACATGTATACTTTCAGTGACAGATATTCCATATTTATACGCTTGTGTAGGAAGGCATTCGGTGTTAACAAGTCGCCGCAGATAAAAGTTAAATGGACTCCATTTGTTTGCTTTACTGGTTTTTCAGCAAAGGAAAAAGAATCACAAAAAATGGGTATATTTTTGTATTATTCTCTTTCGTGAAAAAGGAAAGGAAAATAGCAAAAAAGAGTGGTTGTTTGCTTTATTGTCTTCTCTAGCAAATGAAAAAACCGAAATATAAAAAATGTTTGTTTCTCTTTTTGCCTTCCATGCGACGAAAATCACCAAAAAAATGTTTACTTGCTTTGTTGAATTGAGTGTCCTATTGCTTCTTCTTTTTTTACTTTAAAAAACAAAAAAAAGTTCTTTGTTTTTTTACTTACAAAAAACAAAAAAAAAACAATGTTCTGCTCTTTTTCGTATCATTTGTTTTGTGTGTGTAGTTAGGCTTGTTTCTTGGGTTTTGGTTTGGGCTTTGGTGGTAGGATTTCTGTTATTTCTCTGGGTTTTTTGGGTGGGGTGGTGTAACTCCGCCTATGCATTACACTCTATGTTGCATAGCCGGTCCCAAGCCCGGAACAAGGAGGAGGGGCCAAACATCGACTCATTATGAAATGACGTGGCCGTTTTATGTTCTTATAGTTGATTGCATATGTCCTTTCCTTGTAGTGTTTGCTTTAGATTTTCCTTATTACCGTGTTCATATAACATCATAGTTTGCTATGTATTGTGGTTCAAGTTTGACTACTTTGGAATGCGAAAGGGCTTATTTCTAAACGTATCATTCCCCGAGAAATTTGGGTAGGAATGCAAACACCCGGTCTTTTGCAAAAAGTTTACAGATCTATTAATAATCATTGCAATACATGGAAATCCAAAATTAAAAAATTACAAACACCTAGTTTTGAGTGTAGGCTTTCACTGCTAAACAAATCCTTGACTCCTTCAAGTCTCGGATAGAGCATCTCAGCTAGGCAAATTTTATATATGTCTAGTAGTCTCAGGGAGAAAAAAATACTTGTGCCGTTTTCTTGAAAACTAACTTCATGATAATTTATTAGTCTCACTCTAGGAGGTTTTAGCGGTTTTACGAGATTAGTTGCAAGTCTCAGGGAGAAAAAAATACTTGTGCCGTCTTCTTGAAAACTAACTTCATGATAATTTATTAGTCTCACTCTAGGAGGTTTTAGCGGTTTTACGAGATTAGTTGCAAGCCACATATTTGTTGAGTATATGCATAATAGGTAACACCATAGCATGGACTTAATTCAGCTAACCTGGATGGCCCACTGATGGTGTCCAGGCGGCCGAGTTAGAGGATTCCACAATGGCAACCCATGTCGGATATAGAAAGGATACAGATGCCGACATACGTGAAGCTAGAGACATGGAGTACAAGACGCAAATACTAGTTGTATTAGTATAGGAATCTCCCTATAACCTTAGGTCCTGGCTAATAGTTGGGCTGATCGCATGTGTAAGTAGGGAATCACACGGCTCAATCATAGGCCGGCTGTTGTATTAATATATGGGTAAATTACATGGTAGTGTACAATACAGACACGGTAGTCACATACTGGTACAAATAAATGTTAGCCTAATACTACAATTAGATAGTGTATCACCCTCACTCAATCTCAGCCAGAGCACAAAGGTTGAGATTGCGAACACAAGGCTGGAACAATGGAAATGGTAGAGGCTTCGTAAAAATGTCAGCCAATTGATCCTTAGAAGATATAAACCTTATTATTTGGAGAAACTTCTGAGTAACCCGTTCACGAATAAAGTAAAAGTCAACCTCAATATGCTTAATATGAGCATGGAAAATGGGATTGGATGAAAGAAACGTCGATCCAATATTATCACTAAAGAACAAGAGGATTACTCTGAGAGACTTCAAGTTCATCAAGAAGAGCTTGTACCCATATGAGTTCTCCAGTGACATTAACAAGTGCTTTGTATTCAGATTCTATGCTGGATCGTGAAACTGTAGATTCAGGAGACGTGGGCGAGTGTGGCAACGGCCCAACGCTAGTCGAGGAGGCCGACCCAGTTGAAGAGGAAGCCGAACCAGTTGAAGAGGAAGCCGAACCGGTCGACATTGGCAGGTTGCTTTTTTTTTATAACGGTAAAAGCCCATGTCAAAGTAAAGCTGGCTACCAGGTCTGGCCGCGGTTCAACCACTATGAAACACATGCCAATGCCCATGTCTATCAGTCGACACAACCCTGTCCATGAACAATCACACCCATGCACATATTTTGTGATCGTTAAGGCCGAGGCTAAGCTTTGTTGGGTCACCACGGGTGCCGAGCACTTGAGTTTTGTAATTTTGGGAGAGTAGTCCATTCATCCTTTGTGATACCCCTTTTATTTTTTGTGCCCACGATATCCAGAAAAGACTTTGTGCTAACTGTTTGCTTACTTTTTTAACAGCGTTCATAATTATCTTCTCTACTGATAAGTGATAGTATGATCTATCAGGATTCAGAAAACAGGTATCCATTACTTTATGCCACAAAGATCAGACTATCTGTTCACACTGATGTGTTCTCTCAACCTTCTCCATTTGTAAGTTCTTTTCGAAATTGACTTTTTGGGGAGCAAGTTAGGCTAGATACTTCGTATTCACATATGTTCCTGTTCCTGAGCAAAGTGGGACTTATCTTTCCCCTCAACTTTCTGGATTTCAGTTCAATACAGGTTGAAATGAAAGAATTCAAGAACATCGCTAGTAGTGCTACTTTCCTGTTGTAACTTAAGTTCCCGTGTGTTACTGTTATAATAAAATACGCACCCATTTCGATTTGTGTCAGTTTGAGAAGCATGGCGATTTTTTTTGTCTTGTTGAGATCAACTCTGCTATTACAGGAATAACTTCTTGGAGCATTGAAGCTTCCGGAGAGCTAGAATATCTCTGGAGGAAAGAAGATTGGCTGGAAGAGAAGGTGTTTTCCTGTTTTTCTTCTGAATATCTTCTGATAGTATTCATGCATGCCGCATGTATCAGATGTTCTGATCCAACATCGGAGATTGGTACGGAGTAAATCATTCAGCAACTGACATCTGAGCAGACCAGACACAAGCATGACATAAGTATCAATTTACAAGGAGCGGCAGTGATCATCAGATGAGCTATTCATAGTTAACAGGCATGAATTATCAGTCAGCAAAGACCACTAAACCTTCTCCCGCTTCGGTTCCTGTTCTGCCTCCTTGAGCTTGATAAGGCTGGCTGCTGCTGATGCTGACGCTGACAGTGACGCTGATGGGAGTTGCTCATGAGGTCGGGGTACTCCTTGCGAACTCTGCAAAACACACAAGGCCAGTGCAGAACAGAAACAAGCGGTAGGAATTAATCATAAGATCAGTTGTTCCCAATATGCAGGAGCAAACATAGTTCAATGTGAGCAAGACCATGTTACTGGAAACAGAATATTTACATTTGATACAGAAGAGACACATCTGCGCTTCTGACTAGTTTCATCTTTCCCATCTTTTCCTACATTCTTTTTTGATTTGCCATATACAACTGGATCATCAGATCTGGATTTTTTATGTGTCGCGTTGCTAGCCTTGATGGGCGTCAGAAAAAAGTCATCGAACTCATGGATCTCTTCGAGTCTTAGGGTATTATCACCTTTCTTCTTCACTAAGGTTTTCTGTAAGTTCATTTTGGCTCCCACGGCTTCTGCTTGAAATTTGCCAATCTCATCATCCTTCTTTTGGACCAACACCTTAAGCTCATCTACAGTCTGCTGAAGCTTTAGTGCAGCTTCAGTAGCTTGTGCTGCCTCCATTTTCTTGTTAGCATATTCTTTCTGCATTATACTCAACTGGTTACTCAAGGAATCCTTTTCTGAGATCAGTGCAGAAACTTCATTGTCCTTCTTTGAGCTCAGAGTCTCGTAAGCCTGCTTTAGTTTTCTTAGCTCCGTACTTAAATCGCTTCCAATGTAATCCGCAACGTTTTGGCTGAGCCTTGAGCAACTTCCAGCTTCCTTCAACAATTATGAAAATCAGTGAGAAGCACAAGCTGGACTGCATGTTTTGAGCTACGAGCTTAGCTTTTGGTAATTATATAAGTACCTTAGGTTTAGGGGGTTCTGCACGAGTTCTGGAATCCTCCAAGTCACCATCTCTGAGTTCTAAATTCAATGAAGGCAATGACTATCAGTAGCAGGCTAGCAGCATAAGTTCATAGATATCTGGTGCTACGTTCCAACATTAATCTTCATTTAACAGAAAACAAAATGAGAACCTGATATCTAGCTATGAGTTTTGCTTGGCGCTAACCAACAAAATCAACACACAGAAATCGAGCCAAACCAAGAAACAAGGGCTCCTCACCGGCGAGCTTCTGACTAGCACCGAGAAGCAGGTCCACGTAGGCCGCCTCCCACCTCATCTTCCTGCTCACATCCGCCTTCTTTCCACAACAACACAATCTAGCATCAGGAAGGGCTATCCCGGGATGAATCCGAAGAGGAATGGAGATAGAAATCGATTGAATCACCTGGTGCGCTTCCTGCAGCTCCTTCCTGGCGTCGCAGGCTTCTGACCGAAGCCTTTCGATCTCGCCGTCCTTCTCCCGCGCCGCCGCTTGCAGCTCCTCCACGGTCCGTTGAAGCCTCCGCGCCGCCTCCCGGGACTCGCGCTGGACCATGTCGGCTGCCTCCAGTCGGGCGCGGTCGGTGGCGAGCGCCTCAGCCTCCGCCTGGCTCTTGCTCAGCATCGCCTCCACGCGGTCGTATATCGGCAGCCAGTCGGCGCTTCCGCCGCCCTCGCCGTCGGCGTCGGCCATGGATTCGTACCGGAGAGACAGGTGGAGCCGCCGGGGCTGTACCGTTCAGTTCAGGAAACACAAGTGCTTTGGTGGGCTTTAAAATGGCTTTCAACCCACTAATGCTGAACCCGCAAATAAAAAGTTGTACAATACAACATACTACAATTTGCTGGAAAATGTGCAAAAAAAAAAAAAAAAAAAAAAATCTGAGCATCCCAGTGATAATTACCCGATCTCCACCTTGAGAGTGCGACACGTGTCCGATCAGCAACTCATCATAGCCTAGCGTAGCAAAAACACCCTGGCCATCATCTGCCCTGCTTGACAGCATCACTTGTCTTGATTCGCACCACCACCACACACTGGCTTTCTAGCAACAACAATGTTGGTCCTTGCAACATGGTGGTCTTCCTTTGACAACAACATCGCCACTGGCTTAATGGCAATGTTTGCGGTGGTCCTCGCAGCATAGTGGTCTTCCTTTGGTAGCACCACTGCCGCCTCTGACGTTGTAGCACCGACAACCCTCCTTGGCAGTGTCGACGTCATTAGCTCTCCCTCGCAACATCCCTACACCACCACCTTCAACATCCCACTCCCTGCTTGCAGCAGCGTCGTCGCTCCTCGCATCACTGGTGAACCACCGACCCATGCCTAGCAACTGTGTTGGTCGCCGCCAACAGCATCGCCGCCCCCGTGTAGCACCTCTGCACCGGCTGCTTGCAGTTGTCGTCCACGGGGTAGTACTTGATTTTCCTCGTTGCATCTCCATGTCATAAGGTCATCAGAGAGAGGTAGAGAGAGGGAAAGGAGTTCAACTACCGAGATATGGAGGAGATCTTCCGTGGAGCTTCGTGGCTGGGACAACAGCAATACGATGGCGGGGCGGCTGTTGAGACGGTGGCCTGAGCTATCCATGGCGAATGGAAGCTCTTGTGCGCGAGATGAAGAAGGGAAGGCAAAACCAGACATGTGGATGAGAAGAACTCGAAGGAGATAAGGCTCATGGTGGACCCCCCCAACCCTCGTTGTCTCACGACGCGTGGCACACACACATCCAGGAAGGAAGGGTGTCAAATCCCCCTACCCCGTACAGTCCAGCCGTATTGAGAGGTACCAATTATCAGACGTCGCAAGTTTTTTTATACTCAACATCGGGAAAAAAATGAACCGAGAGACCTGAGGGGATAACAACCATCAGTATGTGGGTGTTGCCCCGTATGGCCGGGTCGTACAGACTCTGGCAACCAGAGAAAGAAACTTATTGCATGCATAACGACCACTGGTACGGGCGCACGCGATCGTACTGTCCTCCCGTACCAGTGCAACTAGTGCCTTACTTTAGAAAAAATGCAAGGATTTCAAAAACAGCGAAAACACAACTAAAGATTGAAAGAAAGTAATTCTAAACTTGCCTCACTTACCAAGAGTTCTAAGAACTATTTCAGATGTCTTACTTACTTTAAGTTCTTATATCAATTTTATTTTCCCTTCGTATATGATTGGTTGCAAAATATTTCTAAGACCGTTACACAGAGTTGGAGAAAAATTCTTCTCGGAGCAAAGTGTACGTGGGAGAATGTAGATGGGTGCCACGCTCTCTTGCGTTTTCACTTCTTCCAATGGCCCCTATGATGCATGCGGTTCTTCCCTCCGTTGCAGAATCTGCAACTCAAATTCTTATAAAAGCAAAGTCCAACGAATCATTCTATTCTTAACATCGGTCCTTTTAAGGATTCTTAACCTATCGCAATCAGTATGCACTTTAACTTTTGAGTCAATCATATAGGATCTAAAATTATATAGGAAATACAACAACAAAGAGTTCCTTTTCAGCCATAGGGTAGTTCTTTTGTGCTTTATTAAGAGTACGACTAGCATGATGAATGATATTAAATTCATCACCATCACGCTGTTAAAGAACAGTCCCGACAGCTTCAGTACTAGCTTCATAGAATAAATCAAAGGGTTTCCTCATATTCAGTGGTTTAATAATATGAGCATTTAAGAGTGCTTGTTTTAGAATATTGAAAGCAGTAAAAAAAATCATAAAATTTAAAACATATATTCTTTTGTAGGAGGTTGGTTAATGGTCTAGAAAATTTAGAGAAGTTCTTAATGAATTTTCTATAAAACCCTGCATGACTAAGAAAACTTCTTATACCTTTAACATCTCGTGGAGCTGGTAACTTATCTATTGCTTCAATCTTTGCTTTGTCAACCTCTATACCTTTACCTGAGATTTTATGAACAAGCACTATACCTTCTTAAACCATGAAGTGGCACTTCTCCCAATTCAAGATAGATTAGTTTCTTCACACTGCTGCACTATATCCCAATTTGCCACTCATATGAAAAACTAAATGTGTGATAAAGCAAAAGGTTTTTGCTTGGCTGCTTGTTGTGGATAGACTGAACATGTGAGATGTGTTATGTTGCCGACAATGCCCTGTACCTGATGTCAAATGTATAATGTGTCATCAGATTAGAGCATGTTGGTCTATATTGGATATTCACTGGGACAATTCTCTTGGTTTGAGCGACAGAATTGAGGCAGCTGCAAACACTTGGAGGGGGCCTTTCTTCCTATAAGATGTGAACATAAGTGCATGGAATATATGGAAACAGAGGAACATGAAGTATTTTGATGGCATAGTCCCATGGACTCAAAGCTGGCTAGTTAATTTATCAGTAGATTATAATTTACTAAGTTGCGGGTTCAAGCCTGAGCTTAGAGAGACCATAAACTCTTTTGTTGCTACCTTGAGAGTCTGGTCTATTCGCTTAGGAACCATGTCCTAACCATGGTACATTTGTAACAACTATGTAAATATCTTGTTCTTTTTTAACATATGAGCGATAGGAGCCTCTCCTGTTGTATTTCCTTAAAAAACTTTATAAAGATTATGGAGACAATGGTTAAATGAAGTTCCATAGATAGAGAAGTCGTCCATGAATACTTTCATTATATTTTCAACATAGTCAACAAAAATAGTAGTCATACATCTTTGAAAGGTAGCAGGTGCATTGCATAAACCAATGACATGCGAAGATAAGCATAAAGACCAAAAGGGAAAGTAAAAGTTTTTTTTAGTCGATCTTCTGGATGAACACCTATCTGAGGAAAACCGGAATATCCATCTAAATAATAAAAATGTGAATTCTTAGCAAGCTTCTCTAGTGTTTGATCTATAAATGTTAAGGTATAATGATCATTTTTTGTTTTGTTATTCTGTTTTCTATAGTCAATACACATTCTATGCCCGACTATAGTGCGAGTAGGGATTGGTTCATTGTTTTCATTTAGAACAGCAGTAAATCCATATTTCTTTCGAACACAGTGAATAGGACTTACCCAATCTCTTTCCTCCACATGATAAATGATGCCTGAATCTTAGAGACGAATTATTTCTTTCCTTACCACTTATTTCATTTGTGGTTTGAGTCTTCCTTGAAAGTCTACAACCGGTTGAGCTCCTTCTTCCATGAATATTCTATTGGTGGCTATTGAGAGACTAATCCCTTTCAAGTCATCCAGAGAATATCCGAAGGCTGTACGATGCATTTGAATACAATAATTAATATTCTTTTCTTCCTTTTGCAAGATTAGCACTCATAATAACAGGATATTTATTTGTATCATCTAAGAACCTGTATTTTAATTCTTTTTGAAGAAGTTTAAGCTCAGGTGGTGGAAGTTTCTCATCTCCTTTTCTTTCTAGAACTTCATACACATCATTCATTTGAGAATCAACTATAGGAGCGGAGTCAAGATATTCATCAATTTCCCTTTTACCAATATCCTCAGGGACACTATTATTTTCTACTAGGCTTCTTTCAAGATCATCATTAGGAGTTTCACAAATCAAGGTGACAAGGCAAATGATATTACCTTCCTCTTCTTGCTCTTCAAAGTAATCCTCGATGGGTTTGGGTCGAAATTTTGAGAGGTGGAATTACATCATGTCTTCTCCAAACTTGAGGGAGATTGTTTCCATTTTGCATTCAATATTTTCCCTGTGGTATTTAAAAATGTTCTCCCAAATATAATTGGACAATAGGTGTCAGTTGGCATATCAACTACTACAAAGTCAATAGGATACTCATAAAGCCCAAAGTCAATAGGATACTCATAAGGCCCAATTATACCCATAAGGTCTCTAAGTGTTTTATCTACAAGAATGATTGTTATTTCAGTATTTTATAATTCAGATGGTTCAAGATCGGCTTGAATCTTTTGATAAAATCTAAAAGGAATAACATTAACAATAGTTCAAGGCCATAGTAAGAGATTTCACCAAAAGTAAAAGGAAGTATAGGTTTACCAATATTTTTAGCTTTTACTTTTACTTCAACGAATTTAGAAGCTTCAGAATAGAATACAACTACATTGCAGTGTGCAAACATAGCTAGTACACCTTCTTTAGTTACTTATCCTTCTTCTTTTGTGTTCTCACAACTCACCTCTTCTATCTCTGCCTCTTCTTCTTGTTTCCTCAGAATTTCTTTTTGTTTCTCCAATTAACATGCAAGAAGTTGAGATCTCATGTTCTTTTCGAATGTCCTTGGGAAGGGAAGTGGTTCAACATATGGAGATATTTCCCTTGATGGCTTCTTTGGGACTTCAACCATCGTTTGCACTTCTTTGACTGGTTCAGGCGATGGAGTATATTGAATCCATTCCTTTTTTGGTGCTTCGATAAATTCTATAAAGACTAAAGAAATTGCAATACAATATCATCATCAAGTTGAAGTTCCTCGGCAAATTATTTTCTTTATAAGCATTTAAGCAATCATATTATATTTCTATACCACATTCGCCTTCTAAGTCAAATCCCCAAGTTTCCCTATTACATCGATTTTTTGCTAGAAGTTTCCAAGCTTGATCGGTGGTGAGGTCCATAAAAGACCCTTTGGAGCATAAATGAATTTCATGTTTAATACCTTGGTTGAGTCCTCCGCAGAAAACATGTAAGACATACCATGGTTTTAAATCATGATGGAGACATTTATCAACCATACCTTTATACCTGATATAGGCCCTTACCAATCCTTCGCCTGGGCGATTATTTACACTTGTAATTACCCATCTTGCTTCAGCGGCCTTAACCTTGGGATAACAACGAAATGCAAACTCTTTTTTAGTTTCTCCCATGTATCGATTTTCTCTACAGGACAAGTTATATACCAAGCCAAAGCTATGTTAGATAGAGACTACTTAAACATTTTAAGTTTTAGTTCATCATCAGAGTGGCGTATCAACTTAATAGTCCAACATAACTCAGTAAAGAAACTTAAATTAGGATAAGGATCTTTGTTGGGATCATCTCCTGCAATTTTTTTCATTCATAATATCAATTAAGCAAGGGTGAATAACATATTCTTCATTTCTCTCCCTCGGAAATTCCTTGACAAATCTTCTATTAAACCTCCCGAGGTATTCATTTGCATCGAGCCTGTTCATAAGCCCGAGCCTAGTCATGGTGTTTTTACCTGAAATAAATAAACAACTTTAGTATAAAAATAAAAATTAACAACTAAGGACAAAGACCAAAAGCACTTAGCTCTCCGACAACGACGCCATAAAATAGCTTGATGACTTCAAGTGTACATATCAATTGTAGCTAGATTCAAAAGTAAGAGTATCGAACCATAGAGAGATATTTGGTTAAGTTCTTTATGCCCCTCATCACTATCTATCAAAGAATACTTAGAGCTGTGAGTGTTTTAAGATATTTTAGTTTGGTTGTAGAAGAGTAAAGAATGCAGTAAAATAAACGAGTGCGGTGAGAACTGTAATGGAACTTTAGTAGGGCGAAATATTCTCGGGGTTTTAGGATCCACCACTAGCATTGGTATTAACTACGAGTAGGATAAATCTATATAATTTGTTATGGTATGTATGGAGAGAGCTCCATAATAAGATGTACCCAACAAACTAATACGTCCATTTTGCATCACTATTTTATATCATAATTTGTTGTTATTCATTGATATATTCCATATTAAGAGGTGATATTTATGTTATTTCATCTATTTTGCATGTTGGATGAATTTTGGAGGATGAACTGCCGAAGTGAGGATTCTGATGGAAAAAGCGGTGTCCAGATGCAATATTCGTGAAGATTAGAAAATCCCAAAAAATATATGGAAAATCCTATTTTTATAAAAGACGAAGGAAGCCAGAAGGGGAAGCGGAGATGGGCCAAAGGGGGCCCACACCACCCCTGGCGCGGGCCCTCCTGGGCCGCGCCAGCAGGTGGTGTGGCCACCCTGGCCGACCTCTGGCTTCGCCCTTTCGCCTATATCTTCTCCTCGAAACCCTAAGACGAGGAGAGGGGCCACAGAAAGATTCCATCGCCTTTGCGGGGCGGAAACTACAGAGAGAGAAAGAGCTTTCCGGCAGGCAGATTTCTGCCGGGGAAATTCCCTCCCGGAGAGGGGAGATCCGTTGGAATTATGCCCTAGAGACAATAATAAAGATGTTATTATTATAATTCTTGTTCATGATAATGTTTATATTCCATGCTAGAATTGTATTAAGCGGAAACTTTAATACTTGTGTGGTTTGTGAACAACACCGTGTCCCTAGTACGCCTCTATGGACTAGCTCATTGATCAATGATGGTTAAGGTTTCCTAACCATAGACATGAGTTGTCAATTGATAATGAGATCATATCATTGGGAGAATGATATGATGGGCGGACCAAACTAAGCGAAGCAATTAGATCGTGTCATCGTGTTCGTCTTTGAAGCTTTTCTTATGTCAAATATTGTATTCCTTAGACCATGAGATAATACAACTCCACGGTATCGGAAGAAAGCTTTGAGGTCATCAAACGTCATCCTATGAGAGGGTGATCATAAAGGTGTCTCTCGGTGATCGGAAAGTATCATTGGGTTGTATGTATCGAGATGGGATTTGTCCCTCCCAAGTCGGAGAGATATACTTGGCCCACTCGGTAATCGATATCAACACCGCTTGCAAGCATGTGGTTAAGGAGTTACTCACAAAGTGATATCAGATTACAGCAGTAAAGTACTTGCGTGAGCGAGATTGAACTAGGTATGATGCACCGACGATCGAATCTCGGGCAAGTAAAATATCGCGAGGCAGAAGGGAATATATATATGGGATTGATTGAATCCTGGCATCGTGGTTCATCCGATATGATCATCGATGAATGTGTGGGAGTCAATATGGGTTTCCAGACCATTGTTGATTATTGATAGAAGATCATATGCATATTCTCGAACCCGCAGGGTCACACTTAACGTGTCTCGACACTAGGATAGATTGGATAATTGGTTTATGAGTTTTTGTTCGGAGTCTCGGATGGGATCCGGGACATCACGAGAGGTTCAGGAGTGGTCCGGAGAATAAGATTCATATAAGGCAGTGCAGTTTTTGGAGTTCGGAATTGTTCCGGGTTAATCGGTATTGTACCGGAAGCTTCTAGAACCTTCCGGAAGGGGACCAACGTGGCCACACCTTCCGGGAGGGGGCATGGTCATGGGCCTATGAGGGAGTGCCCTGGCCGCATTGGGCCAGGGACACAAGGCCCCATAGGGCCCAGCCGGCCAAGAGAGGTTTAAACTCGAGATAGACCTTCTAGAAGGGGGGGGGTTTCCTTGCCCCCCACTCCTTCTCCTTTGGGGCCGCCGGTTTGGCTTGGGGGAGGGGGCTAGGGCTGCGCCCACCCCTCTATATAAAGAGGGCTGGGGGCGCACCACCCCCTACACACCTTCCCCTCCAACCCTAGCTGCCCTGCTGCCCTCCTCTCTCCCTCCCGACTGCGTGTAGGCGAAGCCCTGCTACAGAAACTCTCCACCATATACACCACACCGTCGTGTTGTAGATCCAATCCGTCTCTCCACCATACTTGCTGGACCGAGGAAGGAGGAGACGTCGAGGTGCTTCACGTGTGCATCTCACGGAGGCACCGCCACTTGTGGTGCTAGATCGGATCGGATCGCGAGGAGAAGCGAGTACGACTACATCACCCACGTTAAACGAGCGTTCATTTGTCGGTAATCTTCAAGGGTATGAAGATCTAATCCAATCTCTCTCGTTGTTTGCATCTACTAGATTGGATCTTGGCTTTCCCTCTGTTCGCATCCGTAGAAATTTTTGATTTACTATGCCGCGAAACCCTTCAGTGGTATCAGAGCTAGATCTATGCGTAGATGTGTTTCACGAGTAGAACGCAACATGGTTGTTGCGGGCGTTGATGTTTTCTGTTGCAAGCCTCTTGTTTGTGTTCTTCTTATGACGCGGGATAGTGAGATTGAAGCGGTCCAGGCCAACCTTACATAGCGTCGTTCGAGACCGGCTCCACACTTGACGTGTGGCTTGTTCCACACATGCGGTGTGGATGTCCGTTTCTCTCACTATAGTTGTCATGGGATTAACACCGGAGTTTGGCAACCATAATATCACCGTTGTGGCTTTCCGTAGGTAAGAATCGTTCTTAGCATCTACTCCCATAAGCCACGTAAAACATGCAACAACAAAGTAGAGGCGTCTAACTTGTTTTTGCAGGGAGTGTTTTCTGTGATATGGTATGGCCCAAGATGTGATGTGTATAATGTATGCGATGATCATGTTTTGTAATGTTTCACGACTTGCATGTCGATGAGTACACAACCGGCAGGAGCCATATGGTTGTCTTTATAATTGTATGACCTGTGTGTCAACTTCTCATGCGCCATGTAATAGTTTCACTTTATCGATAAGTAGTTAGCAATAGTTGTAGTTGCTATTCGTGGTGGAGGCAATCATGGTGGAGTGATGGAGATCATGCCGGAACGCACAAGATGGAGATCATTGCGCGAAGATTGGCTATACCATGTCACATAAAGTTATATGCATGTGATGTTTATCCTTTTATGTATCTTATTATGCTTAGATCACGACAGTATCATTATAAGATGATTCCTCACTTAAATATCAAGATAAAACTGTGTTCTCCCCGAGTATGCACCGTTGCGAAAGTTCGTCGTGTCCAAGCATCACGTGATGATCGGATGCTATAGACTACGCTCACATACAACGGGTGCAAGCCATTTTTGCACACGCGGAAATACTTGGGTTTGACTTGACGAGCCTAGCATGTACAGACATGGCCTCGGAACACATGAACCGAAAGGTTAAGCATGAATCATATGAATGATATGATCGACACTTAGTTGTCCACCATTGAAACCACATCTCTTATCGTGATGATCGGATTAGGTGTGGTAAATTTGGATCATGTTCACTAAACAACTTGAGGGATGTTGAATTTAGTGGGAGTTCATCTAGTAATTTGATTAAGTTGAACTATTTATCATGAACATAGTCTAAATTGTACTTGCAAATACTGTAGATCACATGGCCAAGTCCAACTTCAACTTCAACGTTTTTGCTGAGAAGGAAAAGCTTAGAAACAATGGGTCTAACTTCACCAATTGGTTCCGCAATCTAAGAATCGATCTCTGGCGGTCAAAGGACTATGTCCTTGGGAAAGCGTTAGGTGACCCCTTGCATAGCTAGCGGTGATGAGAAAGCTGTCTATCGGCGCAAAGATGATTATGGTGTGATTAAGAGCACCATGTTGTTTGCTATGGAACCGAACTTCAAAATCGTTTTGAAGACTATCCCGGGCCCTTTGAGATTCTCAAGAGCTGAAAACCATGTTTCGACTCAGCCCGTTCGAGATATGAGATCTCTGAGAAGTTCTTTAACTGCAAGATGGAGGAAGGGAGTTCCGTTAGTGAGCACACCATTAAGATGACGGGCTACACTCAACGCCTTGAGCAACTGGAATGCACGATTCCAGAGGAGCTCAAGATTGACAGGGTTCTGCAATCACTCCCTCCCAGCTACAAAAGTTTTGTAGTGACTCATAATTAGATTGGTTCCACTGATACGATCACCGAGCTCTTCGCAAAGCTGAAGGCCGCAGAAGTGGACATCAAAAAGGATAATCATGTGTTGATGGTCAACAAGCCCACCTTTAAGAAAGGTAAGTGAGCAAAGAAGCCCTTCAAGAAGGGCGGCGGCAAGCGCGCTGCCCCTGCTGAGAAGAAGCTCAAGTCTGGTCCTAAACCGGACACTGAGTGCTTCTATTGCAAGGTCAAGGGTCACTGGAAGCGCAACTGTCCGAAGTACTTAGCGGACAAGAAGGCTGGCACCATCAAAGGTATATTTGATATACATGTTATTGATGTTTTCCTTACTAGCCCTCGTTGTAGTGCCTGGGTATTTGATACCGGTTTAGTTGCTAATATTTGTAACTCGAAACAGGAGCTACGGAATAGACGGCGGCTTGCGAGGGATGAGGTGACGATGCGCGTTGGCAACGGATCAAGAGTTCATGTGATGGCCGTCGGCACACTCTCCTTAGTTTTACCTTTGGGATTAGTTTTAAACCTTAATAAGTGTTATTATGTGCCTGCGTTGAGCATGAACATTATTTCTGGATCTTGTTTATTGCAAGACGGTTATTCGTTTAAATCGGAGAATAATGGTTGTTCTATTTATATGAGTAACATCTTTTATGGTCATGCACCTATTGTGAATGGTTTATTTCTTCTAAATCTCGAAAGGGATAAAACACACATCCATAACATTGAGGCTAAGAGATGCAAAGTAGATAGTGATAATACTACTTATTTGTGGCACTGTCGTCTAGGTCATATTGGTGTAAAGTGCATGAAGAAACTCCATTCTGATGGACTTTTGGAGTCTCTTGATTTTGATCATTTGACACATGCGAACCATGCCTCATGGGCAAGATGATCAAAACCCCGTTCTCCGGTATGATGGAGCGAGCAACGGACTTGTTGGAAATCATACATACCGATGTATGCGGACAGATGAGTGTTTCGACGCGCGGTGGATATCGCTATTTTCTCACTTTTACCGATGACTTAAGTAGATATGGGTATATATATTTAATGAAACATAAATCTGAAACGTTTGAAAAGTTCAAAGAATTTCAGAATGAAGTGGAGAACCATCATAATAGAAAGATTAAGTTTCTACGATCCGACCGTGGAGGTGAATATTTGAGTTATGATTTTCTCACGCATCTTAAAGCAAGTGGAATCGTTTCACAACTCATGCCACCCGGAACACCACAGCGCAATGGTGTGTCTGAACGCCGGAATCGAACCTTATTAGATATGGTCCGATCGATGATGTCTCTTACTGATTTGCCGTTATCATTTTGGGGTTATGGATTAGAAACCGCTGCATTCACTTTAAATAGGGCACCATCTAAATCCGTTGAGACGACACCGTATGAACTATGGTTTGGTGCTAAACCTAAGTTGTCGTTTCTTAAAGTTTGGGGATGCGAAGCTTACGTCAAGAAGTTGATGCCGGACAAACTCGAACCCAAAGCGGAGAAATGCGTCTTCATAGGATACCCTAAGGAAACTATTGGGTATACCTTCTATCACAGAACCGAAGGCAAAGTGTTTGTCGCAAAGAACGGTTCCTTTCTTGAGAAGGAGTTTCTTTCGAAATAAGTGAGTGGGAGGAAAGTAGAGCTAGACGAGGTTATTGAACCTTCTCTTGAATTGGAGAGTAGCGCAGCACCTGAAATCGTTCCAATGCACTTTGCACAACAATAGAGGAAGCTAATGACAAGGATCATGAAGCTTGGATGATGTCTCTTGAGCGTCGCAGGGTCGACAAGGTCGCGTGCCCCTCGAGTGGTACGACAACCTGTCTTGTTGTCTTGCTAGTAGAAGGCGGTGAACCTACGAACTATGAGGAAGCGATAATGAGCCGGACTACGAGAAATGGCTAGAAGCCATGAAATCCAATTGGGATCCATGAGAAAACCAAGTATGGACTTTGGTGGACCCTCCTAGCGACCGAAAGGCCGTTGAGTGCAAATGGATCTTCAAGAAGAAAACAGACGCGGATGGTAATGTTACCGTCTATAAAGCACGGCTTGTTGCGAAAGGTTTTCGACAAGTTCAAGGTGTTGACTACGATGAGACTTTCTCTCCCGTAGCGATGTTTAAGTCCATTCGGATTTTATTAGCAATTGCTGCGTTTCATGATTATGAAATATGGCAGATGGATGTCAAGACTTCGTTCCTCAATGGCAACATTGATGAAGAGTTGTATATGATGCAACCCGAAGGTTTTGTCGATCCTAAGGATGCTGATAAAGTATGCAAACTTCAGCGTTCCATTTATGGATTGAAGCAAGCATCTCGGAGTTGGAACCTTCGTTTTGATCAAGTGATCAAGAGATTTGGATTTGTTCCAAATTGCTACGAAGCTTGCATCTACAATAAAGTGAGTGGGAGCTCGGTGACGTTTCTGGTACTATATGTGGATGACATATTGATTATTGGAAATGACATCAACATGTTCAACGATGTGAAGAGTTATTTGAACAAGTGTTTTTCAATGAAAGACCTAGGTGAATCTGCTTATATATTGGGCATCAAGATCTATAGAGATAGACAAAGACTCTTGATAGCTTTAAGCCAGAGTACATACCTATACAAAGTTCTGAGAAGGTTTAGAATGGATAAGGCAAAGAAAGGTTCGGTGCCCATGTTGTCAAGTAAGATATTGAGCAAGGCTCAGTGTCCAGCTACGGTAAATGATAGGGAAGCTATGAGCAAAGTGCCTTATGCCTCGGCCATAGGTTCTATCATGTATGCCATGTTGTGTACTAGACAGGATGTGTCCAATGCTCTTAGTTTGTGGCGGTATCAAAGTGATCCAGAGTGGAACCTTTGGACAGCCGTGAAGAACATCCTAAAGTACCTAAATAGGACTAAAGAAATGTTCTTAGTCTATGGGGGTGATGAACAGCTCGTCGTAAAAGGTTACGTCGATGCTAGTTTTGACACCGACAAGGATGATTCTAAATCTCAGACAGGATACATTTATATTTTGAATGGAGGAGCGTGGTGGAGAAGCTGCAAGCAAAGCGTGATCGCGGGATCTGATGAGAAGCGGAATACATGGCTGCCGCAGCGTCAAGTGAAGGAGTTTGGATCAGAAACTTCATCACTGAGCTTGGTGTGGTTCCAAGTGCATTGGACCCACTGGAGATATTGTGTGACAACACTGGCGCCATAGCACTCGCTAAGGAACCAAGATATCATCCAAAGACCAAGCATATCAACCGCAAGTTTCATATAATCCGAGATTATATATCAGATGGAGATCTGAAGATTAGTAAAGTACATACAGATCTGAATGTCGCAGATCCATTGACTAAACCTCTTCCACGTGTAAAACATGATCAGCACCTCAGTGCCATGGGTGTGAGATTGTTGCCAGATGTAAACTAGATTATTGACTCTAGTGCAAGTGGGAGACTATTGGAATTATGACCTAGAGGCAATAATAAAGATGTTATTATTATAATTCTTGTTCATGATAATGTTTATATTCCATGCTAGAATTGTATTAAGCGGAAACTTTAATACTTGTGTGGTTTGTGAACAACATCGTGTCCCTAGTACGCCTCTATGGACTAGCTCATTGATCAATAATGGTTAAGGTTTCCTAACCATAGACATGAGTTGTCAATTGATAATGAGATCATATCATTGGGAGAATGATATGATGGACATACCCAAACTAAGCGAAGCAATTAGATCGTGTCATCGTGTTCGTCTTTGCGAAGCTTTTCTTATGTCAAATATTGTATTCCTTAGACCATGAGATAATACAACTCCTGTATCGGAAGAAAGCTTTGAGGTCATCAAACGTCATCCTATGAGAGGGTGATCATAAAGGTGTCTCTCGGTGATCGGAAATTATCATTGGGTTGTATGTATCGAGATGGGATTTGTCCCTCCCAAGTCGAGAGATATACTTTGGGCCCACTCGTGTCGATATCAACACCGCTTGCAAGCATGTGGTTAAGGAGTTAATCACAAAGTGATATCGGATTACGGGCAGTAAAGTACTTCTGTGAGCGAGATTGAACTAGGTATGACCATGCACGATCGAATCTCGGGCAAGTAAAATATCGCGAGACGAAGGGAATATATATATGGGATTGATTGAATCCTGGCATCGTGGTTCATCCGATATGATCATAGATGAATGTGTGGGAGTCAATATGGGTTTCCAGACCCCGCTGTTGATTATTGATAGAAGATCATGTCTGCATACTCTCGAACCCGCATGGTCACACACTTAACGTGTCTCGACGCTAGGATAGATTGGATAATTGGTTTATAAGTTTTTGTTCGGAGTCTCGGATGGGATCCGGGACATAACGAGAGGTTCCGGAGTGTTCCGAAGAATAAGATTCATATAAGGCAGTGCAGTTTTGGAGTTCGGAATTGTTCCGGGTTAATCGGTATTGTACCGGAAGCTTCTAGAACCTTCCGGAAGGGGACCAACGTGGCCACACCTTCTGGGAGGGGGCATGGGCCTATGAGGGAGTGCCCTGGCCGCATTGGGCCAGGGGCACTAGGCCCCATAGGGCCCAGCCGGCCAAGAGAGGTTTAAACTCGAGATAGACCTTCTAGAAGGGGTTTCCTTGCCCACTCCTTCTCCTTTGGGGCCGGTTTGGCTTGGGAGGGGCTGGGGGCGCCCCACCCTCTATATAAAGAGGGCTGGGCGCACCACCCCTACACACCTTCCTCCAACCCTAGCTGCCCCTGCCTCTCTCTCCCTCCGATTGCGTGTGGCGAAGCCTGCTCTGTAAACTCTCCACCATATACACCACACCGTGTTGTAGATCCAATCCGTCTCCACCATACTTGCTGGACCGAGGAAGGAGGAGACGTCGAGGTGCTGCACGTGTGCATCTCACGGAGGCACCGCCACTTGTGGTGCTAGATCGGATCGGATCGCGAGGAGGAGAAGCGAGTACGACTACATCACCCACGTTCCGACGAACGTTCCGCTGTGCGAATCTTCAAGGGTATTAAGATCTAATCCAATCTCTCTCGTTGTTTGCATCTCCTAGATTAGATCTCGGCTTTCCCTCTGTTCGCATCCGTAGAAAATTTTGATTTACTATGCCGCGAAACCCTTCAAGATCGTCGTCATCGACATTCTCATCAAGCTAGACTTCATCGGGATCATCATCATCATCATCATTCCTCACCACCATCTCCACCAGCACCATCATCACCACTCCATACCGCTGTAACAATTGGGTTGAATCTTGCATAATTCTTAGGGGAAACTTTCCCGGTGTTGATTACTTTTGTAGTTGATGCTATTGAGTGGAACCATTGAATTATTGTCTATGTTCAGATTGTTATTCATCATTATATCATCTCTGATCTTGATCCATCTGATGTCTCGTGAGTAGTTCGTTTAGTTCTTGAGGACATGGGAGAAGTCATGTTGTTAGTAGTGGAATTGTGTTGAAGTAATATTCAATGGTTTGATATTTAAGTTGTGGTGCTATTCTTCTAGTGGTGTCATGTGAATGTTGACTACATGATACTTCACCATTTATGGGCCTAGGAGAATGCATTGTGTATTTGGCTACTAATTGTGGGGTTGTCGGAGTGACAGAAACCTGAACCCCCATTATGAAACCTTTGTACAAGGGAGTGTAGGATCTCATAGTTTAATGTTGTGGTTAGGTTTTTATCTTAATTACTTTCTTGTAGTTGCTGATGCTTGCAAGGGGTTTAATCACAAATATGTATTATTCCAAGTAAGGTCGGTACATTATCATAGGTTCACCCACACAACACTTATCCAATCAAAGAAGATTAATCAACTATATGAAGCGAAAACACTTGATAGTATTCCCATGTGTCCTCGAGAACGTTTGATCCTCATAAGTAATACAACCGGCTTGTCCTTTGCTAAAGAAAGGATTGGACCACTTTCTACAATTATTATTGTTGTCTTTATTTACTTGCACTTTATTTCTTTGCATTATCAAAAAACCCTTAAATTTGTTTGCTAAGTATTTACAGAGAATTCCTGATCCAAACCACTATTCAACACCTTCTGCTCCTTGTTGGGATCTACACTCCTATTTATCGAAAATACTACGATACACCCCTTATACTTGTGGGTCATCACAAACCATCATTGGCCATCACATATCTAAATAACCACTTCAATTATCTTCGGCAACCACCTATGGATCCAGTGCAATTAAGGGTTACCCCATGGATATCTATATGACCTTTTTTTGCGGGGAATATGAGCTTAGTTAATCCCTCCTCATCCCCCTTTTCCATATGGTAAAGTGCCGAACATGGTATGTCACTTCACACCATACGCAACTCCATACTTCCAAGGGTAGTTCCCTCTCTAGTCCTGAAGACAAATATTACATGTTCGACTTCATATAATATCTAGAGAGAGAACTAACACATATTAATAGCACAAAGTTATAGATCATCTTCATTTCATATTATAATATTACTAGGGTTTATCCATCTTCTCAATAACAAGGTAAACTACTCACACATGGAGGAAATCAATAACATCATCATAATCATGCAGATAGAATGAAAGTGTATGGATAAATTCAAGTGCAAATCCACAATATCAATTGCAAGTACAACTAATAGAGATAAATAAGATGAGGGAATGATGTAGGTGATGGAGATGCAGCGGTTGATGATGAAGGAGATGATGTCTTGTCCTCCAATGATCCGTGTAGCAGTGAGGATGATGCCTTCTTGCGAGTTCCTCCTCCAGATCCCTTCCAGAGTTGATGTTTCGGTGTTTTTATTGTCTACGAATGTCATATCTTAGATCCGTCTATGCCAGGTGAAAGTATTTGAAGAGACGAGACCGACGGAGGTCCGTACAAACATATGGTAGGGAAGGCTTCGTCCGTACTGATGCTCATTATGGCCTCACATGCTTCTCCTCACGTCCTCCTTTTACCTAGTTGCATGGAAAATTATTTAGATGAATTTTATCACGTCAAAATATCATATTAACACATAATATGACCGTTCTTATTGATATGTTCATCACTGACTTAATATTTTTGGATCATGTGGAAACACGCATAAATTATGCGCGTTAGAGCGGTAAAATGCCAAAATCCTACTACTAAACATGCAAAAACATTAGTTAAAATGCTTCAAATATGCACTCATCATTGGACCGACAAGGGTCGATGAGGATCGTCTTGCTACCTTTCGAGGTAAACTTGCCGCACCAGGGTTCGGCTTTTGCTCTCAGCGACCCACTCGGGGCTCTAGATCCTTGACGAGGATCCTAGTAGCCCGGACCACATCCACAAATAGGTGACGGGGAATGAGGTCAGCAATAGTTAAGGTTGTCAGCAATCCTCTGTTGGTCCTCCGTGGAGAATCCTAGAGCAATTACCTCGCTCTTGTCAAAATTAGTCATAAGTCCTGGCATCTCCTGGAAGCAAAGAAGAAGGAACTTAAGGTTAATGGTGTCCCGGTCCGACCCTTCTACCATGATCAGGTGCGTAACCCCTCCACCCGGGATAAGGTGCCCTACCACTCCAAACATGTGGCCAACGATCGTGGATTTCTCTAAGATCTCCACAAGGGCATCTACCACCGAGTTTAAGAGAAGCGGGGAGATGGGGTCTCCTTGTCACTGGCCACAAGTGGGGCGGAAGTATGAGCCCACCTCCCCATTTATGTATGTTGGGAATATGCCCTAGAGGCAATCATGTATGATGAGATTTCCCATTATATTCATAAAGTTATTAAGTAGTCCTTGTATAAACATCTGATGTGTATCATTGAATATGTGATTCAGTTGTGGAACTATGCATTCATGTTGTTTGTACTAAATATCCTTGGTCATTGAGGTTGTGCTGGACACACAACTTAGGCCAATGTGAAAGTTGGCTTGATGACTCGGTTCCACTTGTCATGAGCATGGAGATGCTATTCCAACTTACACAGACTAGGCTAAAGAGTTTAGCGAGTCGGATTGACCCATATTGAGGTACAACGAACTAAGTTGTCATTTGTATATCTCAATCAATGTAATCCTTAGACCTGAGGTTATTGCATAGTCCGAGTTGAGGATCACCGACTTAGGTTCATCAACGCTGATCCGAATGGCGCAGTTATAAAGCGAGGTTCGGTCGATCGAGAATCAAGCTGCGTGATGTGAATAACCAAGATGGGATTTTGCCCCTCCACTCGGAGATATTCTCTGGGCCCTCTCGTGAGATATGATTCGGAAAGCATGGCCATGCACGACTCGGTTAAGTGTTAACCGAGGCGATCGGCTAAGAGTTAGTCGGGTGAATCACTTATCTCGGATCGAGAAGAGAGTTGGACTATTTAAGGGATGACATATATTCGCCTATAGTCTGACAAGGTATATCGTGAGGCAAAAGGGACTCAGACATAAGTCGCATTGGAAAGGCAAGTCGTCATGACTCTATGGTACTTGGGAATCGGTATGTTCTGCTAGGAGCCGATGCCGATTGATCGATTGCGAGTTGGACTCTAATCGTGTCCAAGTAACCATGAGCCTGCGGGGTCACACACTTAAGAGCGGGAGCATGTTCGGATTGGATCTGAACATATAATCTGGTTGGGTTGGACCTAAATCAGATTAGGACTGAGTTAGTGAGTTGGACTCACGGTGACTAGTTTTATATGGGCTTTAGTGAATGGGTCGCGCGAGCAGAGCCCACGTTCACTCCCTATATATAGTGGAGCACAGTAACCCATAAAGGTTAATCGTTGTTCGGTTAGGTTATTCCATGTGTTGGAAACCCTAGCTCCACAGCAGTCCAGCCGCCGTAACGAACCTAGCAGTTCGCCGCCGGCGCTCCTCCTTGTACGTGTGGATACCAGCAGAGGTGCTGTGCGATCAGCACCAGGACGATCGGATCGTGAGGACCTTTGCATCAATCGACGCGCTTCATCGGAATCCGCAACCGCTGGCGTCTAGTGGTAAACCTCGTGGCCTTCTACCTCGGCTAGGTCTTGGGATCACCACGTTAGAGGAAAAGTTTTGTTTTATCTCTGCGTGGCCAACAGGGTATATCGAGCGATAGCTTCGGTTTTAGGCTCGAGATCTCGCATATGTGATATGCGGTAGGCTATAGATGAGATCTATGTGCTGTTTTGGTGGTCGATCTATGAGATAGATCGGTTTTGTATGAAGTTGATTGGATCAACGTACTCGGGAATGGTAGATCTGATTTCCGTGATCATATCGCCGAGGTCGTGGAACGACATACCCTACCGGTCGGCTTCCGCCATCGGGTAGATAGTGACACGTAAATCCGAGCGGTGATCGAAGATCAAAGAGTTTGATCGAATCGAACGATGGTCGGAATCCATGTCCGGATCGTAGATGAGATCTACGTTTTCGGAAAAATCGTCGGGCGCCGCACCGCCTTCGATCCCCGCTATCCGGCTAAGCGGGACCGGCGCCATACGTCGTCAGAGCGCCTTAGATGTCGTTGCGAGTTTCACAACGCCGGTAGATATTGTATCTATGCATAACTTGGTTTTGCAGGAAGTTGTGAATGGTATGGTTCATGTGCATGTGATGTATGTGTGTAATCCATACGTGATCTGCGAATCACGGTTTTTGTCAGCCGGCTGGAGCCTAGGTGCTGTCATTTTATTGTATAACGACCTGCGTGTCGGATTCTCTATGTAATTCACTTTACTAAGCTAGTGTAGCTGTTGGAGAACCCGGAAGGCATGCAAGGCGTTGTACATGTCGGCGACATGGAGTAAGACGGCAAGTGACAAGAGTTGGCACGAGTCGGATTCTGAGCTTTGTGGAGATGGAGATCGCCATGAAGAGAGCCATACCATTTCACATTATAATTGCTTTATTTTGTGTTATTGTTATGTCTCAGTTTACCTCTATTAGATAGTCGGTAAAATTTAATCCCTCAAAGAAGGTCTAGTCGGTTTTCCTTGGTGTTTGCACCATCACAAGTCGGACATTTTGGTAGTGGGCTCATAAAATTGAGGTGCTGCCAATTCTTTCCGACCAGGTGGGTTCAGTCGGACTCTTACAGAAACACTTGGTAAGCTAGGCGGGTCTATCACAACGGTTGTGGGACTCGGGAAAGGTCGGATGGGAGCGGGGCATGTGATGCCACCCGTCCAACAGAGTCGCATGAGATGCGATTGACAAGGAGTTGTCTACCTAGATCACTTGGCGGCTAGCGGTGATGCTAAAGCTCACTAGCCGACTTGCTTATTTAGGATCTGAATCACTAAGTAACCATCGGAGGGTGTTGGTTCTAGTGGGAGCATAAAATATTAAACTGTTTAATATTCTTGCTCTTTTATGAATACATGTCTTAAGTGTTTTGCATATTTTCTATTGTAGATCATGGCACCAAGTAGCAGTCACTCTCAGATATCCGGTTTTGCATTGAGAACCATTCTTGAGAAAGATAAACTGAACGACACTAATTTTACCAAGCGGTATCGAAATCGAGAATTGTTCTCAAACAAGAAAAGAAGGACCATGTCCTAGACAACCCACTTCGGATGAGCGAATGAGAATGCGACATTGTCGCGACCACCAATGCCTACCGTCGGGCTAAGGATGAGTCCACGGATATTAGGCATCTTATGCTTGCTCACATGGAACCGGACTTGCAAAAGCAGTTCGAGCATGTTGAGGCCTACGATATGATCGAAAGCCTCAAAAGTATGTTCGTGCTCGGTAGACCGAGAGGTATCAAGTCTCTCGTGCTCGCTGATCTGCAAGCTTAAGGATGGTGATCCACTGAGTCCGCATGTGATAAAAATGGTTGGTTACATCTAGTCTCTAGAGAGGCTTGGCTACCCCATTAGCGAAGAGTTCGCTGCGGATATAATTCTGAATTCTCTTCCCAGTGCATATGGGAAGTTCATTTCGAACTACCACATGCATGGTATGGATAAGAGGCTCACTAAATTAAATGGGATACTCAAGCAGGCAGACATGTATCTCAAGAAAAGCGCCAGTCAAGTGTTGATGGTGCAGAATAAGGCTAAGTTCAAGAATAGTTCTTGGACTAAGAAGAAGTCTATGTCGGGAGGAAAGCAGGCTCAGGACCCGGTCCCAAGCGCTTCCTCAGGGACTAAGCCATCTCCTTCAGCCGGATCCACGTGCTTCTACTGCAAGGCAGATGTAAACTGGAAGAGGAATTGCAGAAAGTACTTGGCCGACAAAGCCAGGAGTGGAGGTATGCCTTCCGACTCAAGTACACTTGTTTGCAATGTTATAGACATTTATCTTTCTAATGCACCTAATAGTTCTTGGGTATATGATACCGGATCAGTTATTCACATCTCCAACTCGTTGCAGGGACTTGTAAGAACTAGAATCATAGCAAGAGGTGAGGTTGATATTCAAGTCGGCAACAAAGTAAGAGTTGCTGCATTGGAAGTCGGCACGATGCAACTTCATTTACCTTCGGATTCATTATGGAACTAAATAATTGTTATTATGTTCCGGTGCTCGATCGAAACATTATTTCGCTTCATGTTTGATGAGGCAAGGCTATGAGTCGAATATCAAGAATAATGGTTGTTCTTTGTATTTGAATGATATGTTTCACGGCTTTGCACCCGTCCGTGACGGGTTATTTATTTTGAATCTTGATGGTGAGTCGGTTTATAACATAAATGTTAAAAGGTTGAAACCAAATGATCTGAATATGACTTACTTTTGGCAATCCGGCTTGGTCATATAAGTTGGAAACGCATGAAGAAGCTCCATGATGATGGACTCCTAACCCGTTCGACTTAGAGTCGCTCGAGACATGCGAATCTTGCCTACTCGGCAAAATGACCAAGACACCTTTTGCAAAGAGTTGCGAAAGGCGTCCGACTTGTTGGGATTAGTACATAGTGATGTATGTGGACCAATGAGCACGATGACTGGGGTGGTTATGAGTACTTCATTACCTTCAGATGATTTGAGTAGGTATGGATATATCTACTTGATGAAACATAAGTCGGAAGCCTTTGAAAAGTTCAAAGAATTCGAGAATGAAGCACGAATCAACTCGGCAAGAAAATAAAGTTTCTTGATTCGGACCGAGGAGGCGAGTACATGAGCCATGAGTTTGATGACCATCTGAAAAGTTGTGGAATAGTTCCTCAACTTACTCCGAGAACGCCATACAAAGGAATGGTGTTTCGAAGGCGGAATCGGACCTTGTTGGACATGGTACGATCAATGATGAGTCAGACAGATCTGCCTTTATCATTTTGGGGTTATTGTCTAGAAACATGGCGTTCACACTAAACAAAGTACCATCAAAATCGGTAGAAGACACCGCATGAGATGTGGACAGGCAAAAAGCGAGTTTGTCTTTTCTTAAGATTTGGGGTTGTGAAGCTTTTGTCAGCGACTTGATCGGACAAGCTTACGGCCAAGTCGGATAAATGTATTTTCGTGGGTTATCCGAGGGAAACCTTGGGTTACTACTTCTACAACCGAGAAGAGGGCAAAGTGTTTGTCGCTCGGGCGGTGTCTTCCTTGAGAAAGAGTTTCTCGATCGGGGAGTAAGTGGAGACGGTGCAACTCGAGAAATTCGAGAGGAATCGGCTTATAGCGAATCGGCAAAACCTTGGAGGATGAGCCGATCGTGGCGGATGAGCCGATAACAAAGACTGTACTACGAAGATCGGCAAGATTACGAAGTGTTCGTGATGTGTTCTTGTTAGGCGGTGATGAGCCGCAAATTATTCGGGCGATGGTGGGATCGATTCGAGTCATGGCTTGGAGCCATGAGATCCGAGATAAAGTCCATGGATGAAAATCAAGTTTGGAACTTGGTTGATCGCGAGACGGTGCAAGACCCGTCGAGTGCAAATGGGTCTTTAAGAAGAAAACTGATATGGATGGAAATGTTTCAATCTATAAAGCACGCCTTTGTCGAAGGGGTTCCGACAAGTTCAAGGAGTTGATTACGACGAGACTTTCTCGCCGTAGCGATGCTTAAATCAGTTCGGATCATGTTAGCTATAGCGGCCTATTTCGACTATGAGATATGGCGGATGGATGTCAAAACGGCTTTCCTTAACGGAAATTTAACCGAGGACGTGTATATGATACAGCCGAGGGTTTTGTCGATCCGGCTAATCTTGACAAGGTATGCAAACTTCTGAAATCCATTTATGGGTTGAAGCAAGCATCTCGGAGTTGGAATATTCGCTTTGATGAGGTAGTCAAATCGTTTGGCTTCATCAAGAGTGATCATGATTCTTGTTTATACAAGAAGTTTAGTGGGAACAAAGCAAATTTTCTAATCTTATATGTGGATGACATATTACTGATTGGAAATGATGTCCAGATGTTGCAAGAAACCAAGGAATCATTGGAAAGGAGTTTCTCAATGAAAGACTTGGGTGAGGCAACATACATCCTCGGAATCCGGATCTATAGAGATAGATCAAGGAGGCTCATTGGATTGAGTCAGAGTACTTATTTGGACAAAGTGTTGGAAAAGTTCAACATGGAATCGTCTAAGAAGGGGTTCTTACCGATGTCCCATGGTGTAAAACTTAGCAAGACTCAGTGTCCTTCGACAACTGATGAGCGAAGTAGGATGAGTGCGATTCCATATGCTTCGATTGGATCCATCATGTACGCCATGATTTGTACTAGGCGGATGTTTCCTATGCTCTAAGTGTTGTGGCGGATACCAGGCTGATCTGGAGAGATCCATCGATGGCTAAAAATATCCTAAAGTACTTGAGAAGGACTAAGGATATGTTCTTGGTTTATGGTGGTGAAGATGAACTCGGTGTAAAGGGTTACACGGATGCGAGTTATCTCACCGACTACGATGATTCTCGTTCTAATCCGGATCGTGTTTATTATAAGCGGAGGTCTGTGAGCTGGAAAAGTTCCAAGCAAGAGGCGTATGCTGCGTCTGTGAGGTCGAGTATATTGTTGCCTCGGAGGCAAAGGAAGCTGTTTGGATGAGGAATTTCCTCATGGATCTTGGTGTGGTTCAGGGCTCGTCCAATCCGTTGGACGTGTATTGTGACAACAATGGTGCTATTGCACAAGCCAAGGAACCTAGACAACACCAGAAGAACAAGCACATACTCATGCGATACCACCTAATTCGCCAGTTCGTGGATCGGTGATATCAAGTTATGCAAGGTACACACGGATGCAAATATTGCGGATCCGTTGACAAAGCCGTTACCCAGCCGAAGCATGGGGCACTTTGAGCCATGGGCATTAGATGCTTAGACATGTGATGTCGGAAGATTGACTCTAGTGCAAGTGGGAGACTGTTGGGAATATGCCCTAGAGGCAATCATGTATGATGAGATTTCCCATTATATTCATAAAGTTATTAAGTAGTCCTTGTATAAACATCGATGTGTATCATTGAATATGTGATTCAGTTGTGGAACTATGCATTCATGTTGTTTGTACTAAATATCCTTGGTCATTGAGGTTGTCTTTGGACACACAACTTAGGCCAATGTGAAAGTTGGCTTGATGACTGGTTCCACTTGTCATGAGCATGGAGATGCTATTCCAACTTACAGACTAGGCTAAAGAGTTTAGCGAGTCGGATTGACCCATATTGAGGTACAACGAACTAAGTTGTCATTTGTATATCTCAATCAATGTAATCCTTAGACACGAGGTTATTGCATAGTCCGAGTTGAGGATCACCGACTTAGGTTACATCAACGCCGATCCGTGAGGCGGTTATAAAGGCGGTTGGTCGGCCGAGAATCAAGCTGCGTGATGTGAATAACCAAGATGGGATTTTGCCCTCCACTCGGAGATATTCTCTGGGCCCTCTCGTGAGATATGATTCAAAAAGCATGGCCATGCGACTCGGTTAAGTGTTAACCGAGGCGATCGGCTAAGTTAGTCGGGTGAATCACTTATCTCGGATCGAGAAGAGTTGGACTATTTAAGGGATGACATATATTCGCCTATAGTCTGACAAGGTATATCGTGAGGCAAAAGGGACTCAGACATAAGTCGCATTGGAAAGGCAAGTCGTCATGACTCTATGGTACTTGGGAATCGGTATGTTCTGCTAGGAGCCGATGCCGATTGATCGATTGCGAGTTGGACTCTAATCGTGTCCAAGTAACCATGAGCCTGCGGGGTCACACACTTAAGAGCGGGAGCATGTTCGGATTGGATCTGAACATATAATCTGGTTGGGTTGGACCTAAATCAGATTAGGACTGAGTTAGTGAGTTGGACTCACGGTGACTAGTTTTATATGGGCTTTAGTGAATGGGTCGCACGAGCAGAGCCCACGTTCACTCCCTATATATAGTGGAGCACAGTAACCCAGAAGGGTTAATCGTTGTTCGGTTAGGTTATTCCATGTGTTGGAAACCCTAGCTCCACAGCAGTCCAGCCGCCGTAACGAACCTAGCGATTCGCGCGGTGCTCCTCCTTATGCGTGTGGATACCGGAGAGGTGTCGCGATCAGCACCAGGGCGATCGGATCGTGAGGACTGCCGCATCAATCGACGCTTCATCAGTAATCCGCAACCGCGCGTCTAGTGGTAAACCTCGTGGCCTTCTACCTCAGCTAGGTCTTGGGATCACCACGTTAGAGGAAAAGTTTTTGTTTTATCTCTGCGTGGCCCAACAATGTACACCAAGGAGGCATGCGAGGTCGCGAAGGGGACAATGATTGTCTTGGACCAACTACTGGGCCCCACATCATGGAATTGTGGACGGGAAAGTACGCCCGGTTGTGCAACAAGGAGTTGATCTCTCATGGGTAAAGTAACGAACCTCTGTAGAGTCTAAGAATTGTAACTTGTTACTCCCTGTTCCGGGAAGGAGCTACAAACGCGACAGGAAAGGAACTCCATGAAAGTTTTGGTCAACCTGTGAAGGCTGATGGTCATAGATTTTTATAATAGAATCAATCTTTGAAGAAAGATTTATAAAAACTACATAGTACCAAGGACTTATAGTCCGAGTTGGTAGTTAGAGCATCAAACTTCCCACCTTGCATATAATGACTTGTTGGGTAACGCTGTTACTCATCCTTTCCTTTGATCCCTTGCTTAGACTCTGAGGATCCCGAATACGTGCCAATGTATGCAGCTGAATGTCAAGAAGATGTGTTCTACGAAGAACCTGACCTATCAGGAGGTGTTGAAGGAGTGGATTACGAAATCCGCTATGGTGTCGATGATAATGAGTCCAACTAAGTATCCTAGTTAGTAGTAACCAATGGAGCCGAGTAGCATGAACTCTATAGAATAAGCTGCTGAGCTCAACTCCTAGTTGGAATTGCTACTTTTAAATTCCACTAAAACACTTTATATATTGGTTTATAAGTTGAAACCTTTTGAAGTCTTGAACTTTTGGTATTATAATAATAATAATGTGTGAATGTTTGTAATATGGACCCGCAATGTTTCTGTTGTACCACTCTGAGGGATGTGATATTTATATAACAGTGTTCTGTGGATGTCATGTCAACGACTATAGTGTACTACACATGCGGTGGTATCTTTGGTCCTTTGCAAAACATAAATTATCTTGTTAGGCGGTAAAATTCAAAATCCTACTACTAAACATGCAAAACATTAGTGAAAATGCTTCAAATATGCACTCATCATTGGACCGACAAGGCGTCGATGAGGATCTTCTTGCTACCTTTTGAGGTAAACTTGCACTGTGGTTCCGCTTTTCTCTCTGACCCACCGGGCTCTAGATACTTGACGAGGATCCTAGTAGCCCGGACCGCATCCACAAATAGGTGACGGGGAATGAGGTCATCTATAGTTAAGGTTGTCAGCAATCCTCTGTTGGTCCTCCGTGGAGAATCCTAGAGCAATTACCTCGCTCTTGTCGAAATTAGTCATAAGTCCAGGCATCTCGTGGAAGCAGAGAAGAAGGAACTTAAGATTAATGGTGTCCCGATCCGACCCTTCTACCATGATCTGGTGCGTAATCCCTCCACCCGGGATAAGGTGCCCTACCACTCCAAACATGTGGCCAACGATCGTGGATTTCTCTAAGATCTCCACAAGGGCATCTACCACCGAGTTTAAGAGAAGCGGGGAGATGGGGTCTCCTTGTCACTGGCCACAAGTGGGGCGGAAGTATGAGCCCACCTCCCCATTTATGTACACCAAGGAGGCATGCGAGGTCGCGAAGGGGACAATGATTGTCTTGGACCAACTACTGGGCCCCACATCATGGAATTGTGGACGGGAAAGTACGCCCGGTTGTGCAACAAGGAGTTGATCTCTCATGGGTAAAATGTGAACCTCTCAGAGAGTCTAAGAATTGTAACTTGTTACTCCCTGTTCCGGGAAGGAGCTACAAACGCGACAGGAAAGGAACTCCATGAAAGTTTTGGTCAACCTGTGAAGGCTGATGGTCATAGATTTTTATAATAGAATCAATCTTTGAAGAAAGATTTATAAAAACTACATAGTACCAAGGACTTATAGTCCGAGGTGGTAGTTAGAGCATCAAACTTCCCACCTTGCATATAATGACTTGTTGGGTAACGCTGTTACTCATCCTTTCCTTTGATCCCTTGCTTAGACTCTGAGGATCCCGAATACGTGCCAATGTATGCAGCTGGATGTCAAGAAGATGTGTTCTACGAAGAACCTGACCTATCAGGAGGTGTTGAAGGAGTGGATTACGAAATCCGCTATGGTGTCGATGATAATGAGTCCAACTAAGTATCCTAGTTAGTAGTAACCAATGGAGCCGAGTAGCATGAACTCTATAGAATAAGCTGCTGAGCTCAACTCCTAGTTAGAATTGCTACTTTTAAATTCCACTAAAACACTTTATATATTGGTTTATAAGTTGAAACCTTTTAAAGTCTTGAACTTTTGGTATTATAATAATAATAATGTGTGAATGTTTGTAATATGGACCCGCAATGTTTCTGTTGTACCACTCTGAGGGATGTGATATTTATATAACAGTGTTCTGTGGATGTCATGTCAACGACTATAGTGTACTACACATGCAGTGGTATGCTGGGTCACTGCAAAACATAAATTATGCGCGTTAGAGCGGTAAAATGCCAAAATCCTACTACTAAACATGCAAAAACATTAGTGAAAATGCTTCAAATATGCACTCATCATTGGACCGACAAGCGTCGATGAGGATCTTCTTGCTACCTTTCGAGGTAAACTTGCCGCACCAGGGTTCCGCTTTTTCTCTCAGCGACCCACTCGGGGCTCTAGATACTTGACGAGGATCCTAGTAGCCCGGACCGCATCCACAAATAGGTGACGGGGAATGAGGTCAGCTATAGTTAAGGTTGTCAGCAATCCTCTGTTGGTCCTCCGTGGAGAATCCTAGAGCAATTACCTCGCTCTTGTCGAAATTAGTCATAAGTCCAGGCATCTCGTGGAAGCAGAGAAGAAGGAACTTAAGATTAATGGTGTCCCGGTCCGACCCTTCTACCATGATCAGGTGCGTAACCCCTCCACCCGGGATAAGGTGCCCTACCACTCCAAACATGTGGCCGGCGATCGTGGATTTCTCTAAGATCTCCACAAGGGCATCTACCGCCGAGTTTGTGAGAAGCGGGGAGATGGGTTCTCCTTGTCACTGGCCACAAGTGGGGCGGAAGTATGAGCCCACCTCCCCATTTATGTTAATCGCATTATTTTGGGTCATAACGAATTGCATGATCCAAGTGATAAGGGGGGTCATCAAAGCCTCTCCTGATCAACACCTGGTGCAAAAATCACCAGTCCAGGCGATCGTATGCCTTCGGTAGACATAAAATCACATCTATTAGTTTGAAAATCCGAAACATTAGCAATTTAGCACAAGCTACACACATATGAAACATTAGCAATTTAGCAGCAAGAGATGAGGGATCCTCACCTCATTGGTGAGCTTCTGATTAGCGTCGAGAAGAAGCTCCACCTATGCTTCCTCTCACCTTATCTTCCTGCAGGCATCCGCCTTCCTTCCACAACAAATCCAACTAGCATAAAAAGAACCCGAGAGACCGAAACCCAAAGAGGAACTGAGGGATGCAGCTATGGCTTCAATGAATCACCGACAACTTCTTCCTAGAGCCGACGGCTTCCCCTTGCAGCCTATCCATCTCGGCTTCCTTCTCCCGCACCGCCACCTGGAGCTCCGCTGAAGCCTCCGCGCCATCTCCCAGGACTCGCGCTGCAACCTGTGGGCCTCATCCAGGCCTGCGCTTGGCTATTTCTCACCATCTCCTCCACCCGATGGGCTGCCAGTTGGCGCTCCCATCACCGTCTCCGCCTTCAGCACCGCCCTCGCCGACCATGGTTCGAACTAGGAGTGGAGATGACTGACATCCGCTCTTGTCACAATTCCGTTAGTGAAACTGAAGAACACGTGCTTTAGTGGGCTTTCATGGGCTTTCGTTTCTCTTCCTAACTCGGCTTAAGATGCATTTCAGCCCATTGATGCTATAAGTATGGCCTATGTTCATTTCAGGGCCCGTGTTCATCTCGGTTCTCAGAGGTGAAGCCTGAAGACGCTCAAAAAAAGAAACCAGAGCATGTGTTAATTTCTTTCCATTACCCTAGGCGCAGTAAATTCTCCGTGGTTAATGAGGCACAACCAACGTAAATAAATATCAAATCTTTAGTCCTCGCTGTATCCAGCACAAAATCTTTTGTGCTAAATATAAACCATATCTGATAAAGTACAGCTAAATTGCATTTTCATAGCATTAAGAGTAATAAAGTTTCATGGTTTATCGAATATATATCTGCACATATACAGCTAATTAAGTAAATCTTTTTCCATAATGTACAGGATATACCATTCAATTCCCACAATAAGAAAATATACCACACTCAGCTGGCACAGTAAATATCGTACATATTGGCTTCTTCGAGAATATCCACATCTATATTTTTTTTTACTTCCCTCACTCCATCCCTCTATATAAACTGTTCACTTGGATTCTATCGTATCTACCTTTGAGTGAGGATAGTACAAGCCTTCACATTTCTTCTCGAGAAAATGACCAAACTCGTGTGCATTTTCTTGCTACTCCTAATTTGCAGCCTTGATAATGTTTCCACGGCGTGGTGTCACAAGCCATATATTTGGGGAGAGATGCAATTCAAGACAAGCGCATCCTCCAATGGGAGCTTAGCATCGACCGAGGCTGTGCCGCTATATAACAAGCAGAACAACCATGTAAGTTCATTCCTCTTGATTGTACATTCATGTACCATGCATATCTATAATGATACTAAGATCTCTTCTGTACTTATGTGTTCCGTGATGAGATCCGGGGCGAAAGAAAATTCTTATTGAGAACTTGGTCAGATATAAAAAAAATAATTTATATGAAAAAATTGCATAAGAGGTCCATGTTAACATAAAATATTTTGCCAACTTTGTATGGAAATATCAAGTTTCTTAATTCCATGGTCTCCAAGGTCCAACCTAAAGCAACCCCTTTGATATGCATACTTACTGTGTTTACATTAATATACTATTTACTATATGCATATGTGAGACTCCTTTGATATGCATATGTGGTGCAGTCTTCCTTGCCTTTCATGGTAAAAGTTTTGGTGTTTGGTACTCCCTCTGTTTTAAAATATAAGATGTTTTAGGTTTGTAAAGAAAATGAATCTAGACTTCTTTTAGTGTGTAGATTCATCCTAAAATTGAGTTAACCTACATACTAAAACCAGTCTAGATTTATTTTCTTCACAAACCTAAAACATCTTATATTTTAAAACGGAGGGAGTAGGATTTAATTCGGTGGAATGTGCTGTGAGTGGCTTGTTTGTGAGTCACGATGGTGCCGGGTTATGGGAAGTTCCCGGATTGTACTGTTGATACTTCAAGTATCAGTGTAAATAAAAAAAAATGCTAGATTACATTGTAGAATAAGTTTTGATGCGTACTCCTACGGTTTCCATTTATTGGTGGAAATCTTCAAAAATATATTGTTACATTGAAATTATATGCCATGCTATTTGAGGCATCAAAATCTTGGGACTTGAAGGAATTGTACATGTATTAGCTAGATCATGCTTCCCAGTATACTGAGACTACACAAGCGACACGTCAAATGAATTCATTTTTTCATATATAATAATTGGATATCTTTAATATTCATTTGAATCCTAGCAGCTCCAAAAACATTGTTTAGTGTTTTCAAACTATTACCAATTCTAGAATATGATTTCTCTCTACCTTTCGTCCTGAGATATCTTTATCTAAAAGCATTTGGAAAGACGACGGATGACATATGCTTGACCTAACCTAATAAGGGACTACTAATTATGTGATATCTCTTTGTAGTTCGCAGGTTACAACTCATACCTCCATGCCGTCACATTATATTATGGTGCCACTGGAACTTTAGATGTTTACGAGTCACTGAGTGCCAGTGACGGACAAATAGGTTCTTCAATCATGGTCGCTATGTTTGAAGAACCTCATATGGATACTATAAATATTATACAAGTCGGATGGAATGTAAGTCAGTTTGTCCTTAATGAGAAAAAAATATGTTATATCTGAAGTATCCTGGCTTGGTAGTTCTCACTTTTTTTCCTATTTTGTGCAGATTCAACCTTCTTATTATGGTGACAACAAAACACATTTCCTAATAGGATGGACGGTATGTAGTACCATGTTTTGCTCAATGGGTTTACCTTATATCTTTCAACCAAGGTTTTTATATTGGACTATAAATCCTTATCATTTTGCTTGCTCGGAAAATTAAGCCCATACAACATTGTGTAGAATATCCTTATAATCCAAAGATACACCAATTATAGTTTGGCCTATGATATGTATCAAAACCACGTAGTCAAATTTTCTCCCATGTGTGTATTGGATTTACAAATTATTTAATGTTTCTAACCAATGTTTTTCACGGAATGTCAGTCTGACGGATACTTAACAACGGGATGCTTTGACTTGAAGTGTAATGGATTTGTATTAGATCATAAGAATTCTCCTATAACTCCGGGAGATACTCTTGATGGGAAAAGCAAGATATCTTTGAAGATATTCAAGGTGGGAATGCCAACTTTCTTACAATGTTTATAATTTCTATTGGCTATTCAAACAACTGGATTCTTGTCCGTATGTGTTACATGGAAACCAAGAACTGTATTTCCCCTGCTTTGTTATGATAATTGAATTGAGTTTTACTTCAGAATGATTTGAGTGGATATATCTATATAACAAGAGCACTTTTGAATCATTTCGCAGAGTAAAGATACCGGAGACTGGTGGTTACACTTTGCCCATGCTGGTCAAAAGTTTGCTCCCGTCGGATACTGGCCGAAAACTCTTTTCAATGCTTTGAAATTCTATGCAAATTACGTGAGTTGGGGCGGCTATGTTACGACTTATGATGAAGAGCCCAACCCGCCGATGGGCAATGGGAACTGGCCCGGACCAGACTCTGCTCAAATTCAAGATATGCAATTTATCAAGAAAGATGAGACGAGCTATCGACCCGGACCGGTGCCCGGCCTTAGCTCCAGGGTAACTGATGAGGCATGCTATAAAGTCAGTGATTTCATGATTGACCACTTCAGTTATGGGGGACCCGGCGGTTGTACTAATAGCTAGTATTGCTATGCACTACGATATACACAATCAATAAATCCGTTTGCCGTGTTATTATATATATATATATGTTTTTCCATATATAATATGACACCATTGAGAAAAAGGAGGCTCTTCGCATGATGTAAGATGTGATAAGATGTGTGAGCAACTCACTTGGCTCTTTGAGACGCTCCTTCCTCATGACAAGTAATAAGAAAATAAATAGTCATAGAGAGAAGATAATTGTCACCATTGTTAAAAATAAGATTCATGTCTCTCTCTCCACCCGGCCCATTCTGCGACCTGTTGTCGTTGATAAGATGTCTAAATAACTCACTTGATTGGCTATTTGAGACATTCCTTCTTATGGCTACGGAGAGAAGATTACCACGGCTATGAAAATACAGAGAGAAGATTATTACGACGGCTATATAGAGAGAAGATTACCGCCACTGTTGTATCAGTACACGATTGCTCTCCCTTTTTTTGTTTGAGCATTTGGAATCATTCAAAGTTCATTTTCCAAGCTGAAGGGTAACCACTAAAAGAATAACAATTTTAAGGAAAAATGCATTCTTCTTCCACATAGGTGGTTCCAGAGAGCTTCCCTTCGGGTGCGGCCATAAACCAATGGTCTAGAGTTTCTTATAATTCTATTGATTGATGCACCATTTGGTTAGTAACGATATATATATGGCCAGTAAAGCCCGATACATGTTTGAGAGTTAACACCAAAAACTCGTTGTTTTCCCGTTTTGTGGATGTTTTCATGAGCTATTGCCCGGGTTCCATGGGGATTTGCATGGCTAGTAAACCCCGATACACGTTTTGAGAGAGAGGACCAAAAAATCGTCGTTTTCGCGTTTTAAGGACGTTTTCATAAGCTATTACCCATAGTTTGGTTCGATGGGGATTTGCATCGCCCATAAAGAAACGATACATGTCTGAGGGTTATAACCAAAAAGTCGTCATTTTCGCGTTTTATGGCCGTTTTCATGAGCTATTGCCCACGGTTTTGGGGTTCTCGGACGATTTACACGACTCGTAACATGCAATACACATTTAAGAGTTATGAGCAAAAACTCGTCGTTTTCACGTTTTATGGTTGTTTTCATGAGATAGCCCACAATTTTGGTGTTCCACGGTGATTTGCACGACTCGTAACGCCCGATACACGTTTGAGAGTTATGAGCAAAAACTCGTTATTTTCAGGTTTTATGACTGTTTTCATAAGCTATTGCCCACAGTTTTGGTGTTCTAGGGCGATTTGCGTGACCCATAAGATCCGATACATGTTTGACAGACATGATCAAAAACTCGCCGTTTTCGTGTTTTATGGACGTTTTCATGAGCTATTGCCAATGGTTTTGGGGTTCCATAGGGATTTTCATGGCCGGAAAAGAAACGATACATGTTGGAGAGTTATGTCCAAAAACTCATCGTTTTCGCATTTTATGGCCGTTTTCTTGAGCTATTGCCCACAGTTTTGGGATTCTAGTGCGATTTACACAACTCGTAACACGCGATAGACATTTAAGAGTTATGAGCAAAAACTCATCGTTTTCACGTTTTATGGCCATTTTCATGAGCTATTGCCCATAGTTTTGGTGTTCCAAGGCGATTTGCACGGCCCATAAGACTTGATAAATGTTTGAGAGACATGACCAGAAACTCGTAGTTTTCGCATTTTATGGATATTTTCATGAGCTATTGCCCACAGTTTTGGGGTTCCATGGGAATTTGCAAGGCCCATAAGACACAATACATTTTTGAGGGTTATGACCATAAACTTGATGTTTTCTCGTTTTATGGCTGTTTCCGCGAGCTATTGCCCACAGTTTTGGTGTTCAATGGGGATTTGCATGGCTAGTAAAGCCTGATACATGTTTGGGATTTAAGACCAAAAACTCGTCGTTTTCGCGTTTTATGGCCGTTTTCATGAGCTATTGCCTAGAGTTTTGGAGTTCTAGTGCGATTTACACAACTTGTAACATGCGATACACGTTTAAGAGTTATGAACAAAAACTCGTCGTTTTCACGTTTTATGGCTGTTTTCATGAGCTATTGCCCATAATTTTGGCGTTTCAAGGTGATTTGCACGACCCATAAGACTCGATAAATGTGTGAGGGGAAAACAATGAGAACGACGAGTTTTTGGTGTTCAATGGGGATTTGCATGGCCAGTAAAGCCCTATAGATGTTTGAGAGTTAAGACCAAAAACTCATCGTTTTTGCGTTTTATGGATGCTTTAATGAGCTATTGCCCACAGTTTTGGGGTTCAGTGGGGATTTGCATTGCCAGTAAACCACGATACACGTTTTGAGAGAGAGGACCAAAAAGTCGTCGTTTTCGCATCTTATGGACGTTTTCATGAGCTATTACACACATTTTTTGGGGTTCCATGCGGATTTGCATCGCCCGTATAGAAACGATACATGTCTGAGGGTTATGACCAAAATGTCGTTGTTTTATGGCCGTTTTCATGAGCTATTGCCCACAGTTTTGGGTTTCTCGGGCGATTTACACGACTCGTAACAAACGATACACGTTTAAGAGTTGTGAGCAAAAACTTAGCATTTTCACGTTTTATGGCCGTTTTCATGATATAGCCCACAATTTTGGTGTTTCAGCGCGATTTACACGACTCGTAACGCCCGATACACGTTTGAGAGTTATGAGCAAAAACTCGTTGTTTTCAGGTTTTATGGCCTTTTCATGAGCTGTTGCCCAGAGTTTTGGTGTTTCACGGCGATTTGCATGACCCATTAGATCCGATACATGTTTCAGAGACATGATAAAAAACTCGCCGTTTTCGTGTTTAATGGACGTTTTCATGAGCTATTGCCCATGGTTTTGGGGTTCCATAGGGATTTTCATGGCCCGAAAAGAAACGATACATGTTTGAGAGTTATGACCAAAAACTCGTCGTTTGCACGTTTTATGGCCGTTTTCATGAGCTATTGCCCACAGTTTTGGGTTTCTCGGGCGATTTACACGACTCGTAACACACGATACACGTTTAAGAGTTGTGAGCAAAAACTTAGCATTTTCACGTTTTATGGCCGTTTTCAAGAGATAGCCCACAATTTTGGTATTCCAGGACGATTTACACGACTCGTATCGCCCGATACACGTTTGAGAGTTATGAGCAAAAACTCGTTGTTTTCAGGTTTTATGGCCATTTTTTATGAGCTATTGCCCACAGTTTTGGTGTTCTAGGACGATTTGCTTGACCCATTAGATCTGATACATGTTTCAGAGACATGATAAAAAACTCGCCGTTTTCGTGTTTAATGGATGTTTTCATGAGCTATTGCCCATGGTTTTGGGGTTCCATAGGGATTTTCATGGCCCGAAAAGAAACGATACATGTTTGAGAGTTATGACCAAAAATTCGTCGTTTGCACGTTTTATGGCTGTTTTCATGAGCTATTGCCCACAGTTTTGGGGTTCTAGTGCGATTTACACAACTCGTAACACGTGATACACGTTTTCATGGCCCAAAAAGAAACGATACATGTTTGAGAGTTATGACCAAAAACTCATCGTTTGCACGTTTTATGGCCATTTTCATGAGCTATTGCCCACAATTTTCGGTGTTCAATGGGGATTTGCATGGCCAGTAAAGCCCGATACATGTTTGAGAGTTAACACCAAAAACTCGTTGTTTTCCCGTTTTATGGATGTTTTCACGAGCTATTGCCCATAGTTTTGGGGTTCCATGGAGATTTGCATGGCCAGTAAACCCCGATACATGTTTTGAGAGAGAGAGAGGACCAAAAAATCGTCGTTTTCGTGTTTTAAGGACGTTTTCATAAGCTATTACCCATAGTTTAGGGGTTCGATGGGGATTTGCATTGCCCATAAATAAACGATACATGTCTGAGGGTTATGACCAAAAAGTCGTCATTTTCGCGTTTTATGGCCGTTTTCATGAGCTATTGCCCACAGTTTTGGGGTTCTCGAGCGATTTACACGATGAAAGGATACAAATTTAGCCTAGAGGGGGGGGGGTGAATAGGCGATTAAAACTTTTCCTAGAGTGGCTCAACAAAGGCGGAATAAAACTAGTGTTTACTTTGTAAAGCACAACCTAGAAACAACTAAGGTTTACCTATGTGCACCAACAACTTATGCTAAGCAATACAAGCAACAAAGTGATAGCAAGATATATATTACTTCAAGCACGAAGGCTATCACAATGTAAAGTGCATAAGTAAAGAGCTCGGGTATAGAGATAACCGAGGCACGTGGGGACACCGATATTTTACCGAGTTCCTCCCAACATGGAGTACATCTCGTTTGGAGAGGGGGTGGTATCAAACCACCAACGCCACAAAAGGCCCCCCTTATTCTCCGGTGAATCTCACCCCAATGGGATCGATCCACGCTTCCACTATCGGTGCACTTGTCGGTGGCAACCGGAACCTCTCACAAGGTTGGGGCACAACTCCACAACTTAATTGGAGGCTGCCAACAAACGCCACAAAAGGCCTCAACAAATGCCACCAAGGCCACAAAATCGTCTAGGGTTCCAAGAACCCAAGAGGGACAAGCTCCAATGAGCAATTCAAACCAAATCCTCCGAGGAGAACCCAAACCGATGCAACAAATGCAAATGGCAAGAACACCACAAAGATGCTCAAATCCCTCACTCTCAAATTCCAACATAGCTACCGAAGCTATTGGGGGAACAAGAGAGGAGAAATCAAAGAGAGACACAAAATCCCCCAAAATCTAGATCCCCAAAGATACACTCACAAAGAGATGTTTTGGTTTGGTCAAAACGTAGATCTAGATATCCTCCAACAACCCCTCAAATATATGCAAGAATCATTGGAGGGGTGTGTAGAAATCAAGCTTAAGGAGTAGAGCAAATGGGGGCAAAGCTTGGGCAAGAAAAGAAGGAAGAAGTAACCCTAAATGAAAATGGGGCAAAGCTATTTAAAGACACGGCCAGAATCTGGCCGTTGGGGTGATTTTTCTGGACGGTCCGGTAGTACCGGATTGGACCGGTACTACCGGACCCAATGAATCGAATGACGGCGGCGAGCGAGCTAGAGAAAAGAAGCGATGGCAGGCGGCAGGGGCATCTTGTGGCCAGTGAAGGACCAGAGGCAGCGGGGCCCGCTGCCAGAGCAGGCAGCAGCAGCAGCTGCTAGTGGTGCTTTCATTGAGAACACAGCCGGGCAGCAGCTGACGGCGTCGTGTGTAGCGGCGCGTATCTGTGAACTGAAGCGGCTTCATATCGTGGCGGCAACAAGGCAGCAACGACGGCCCATGCGGTAGCGGACGGATGCGGCAGCGTGAGAAAGCGGCGGCGGCGCCAATGGTCAGCGATCGGCAGATCTGGATCTGAAAACCGAAAAAAAGATCTGGACAAATAAACGGGCCGCCCGGTACTACCGGCCCACCCGGGCGGTACTACCGGGCCGGCCGGTAGTATCGCAAAAAGGTACCTAGCGAGGCAGAAGGAAAACGGGCCATTTTTAGGCCCGGGCGGTAGTACCGGCCCGTCCGGGCGGTACTACCGCTCGGCCCAGAAAACAGACCGACATGCAAATATTCAAACGGCAATAACTTTTGACTGGAAGCTCCGATTGACCCGATTCAAATTGCGTTGGATCGGCAATATTGATTATCACCAAGTGAGAAAGTATCAAGTAGAATAATGTGATATACCTCACTTGGTGAGAAACCGAAAAGCCGCATAAATCAAAATCGCAACAAGATACAAATGGGAGATCCGATTTAGATGAACAAGAGCTTGTTATGGAGATTACCACAAGCTCTATATCATCACATGGATAAGACCAAATAACAACCAAATATGATGATGCAAGTTTGCAAAGGTTTGAGCTCTCTCCGAACGATGTGACCGAATTACTCATACGAGAGCCCCTCTTGATAGTACGATTATCTATCCTAAACCCGGTCTCACACACACAACGTGAGACCAGCAAAAGGGAAAACCTATCAATATTATACCTTTTCCTTGAGCATTCCACTTGAACTTGATGTAGACGATCTTGCCCTTCTCAAGATGGAACACCTTCCTTAAATCCTCATCATCGACCGAGCTTGCCCAACATATCTTCTTTGCATTTCATCGATCTTGAAGCCAACACATGCTCCAAGCGATGCCAATGGACAAATCCTATAAGTATAACTTAATACACACATTAGTCCATAAAGATTGTCATTAATTACCAAAACCACACATGGGGGCCCAACATGTTCTTTCACACGACTCGTAACACGCAATACACATTTAAGAGTTATGAGCAAAAACTCATCGTTTTCATGTTTTATGGCTGTTTTCATGAGATAGCCCACAATTTTGGCCTTCCACGGTGATTTGCACGACTCGTAACGCCCGATACACGTTTGAGAGTTATGAGCAAAAACTCGTTGTTTGAAGTTTTTATGGCCGTTTTCATGAGCTATTGCCCACAATTTTGGTGTTCTAGGGCGATTTGCATGACCCATAAGATCTGATACATGTTTGAGAGACATGATCAAAAACTCGCCGATTTCATGTTTTATGGATGTTTTCATGAGCTATTGCCCATGTTTTTGGGGTTCCATAGGGATTTTCATGGCCCAAAAAGAAACGATACATGTTTGAGATTTATGTCCAAAAACTAATCATTTTCGCGTTTTATGGCCGTTTTCATGAGCTATTGCCCATAGTTTGGGGTTCTAGTGCGATTTACACAACTCGTAACACGCGATACACATTTAAGAGTTATGAGCAAAAACTCGTCGTTTTCATGTTTTAGGGCTGTTTTCATGAGATATTGCCCATAGTTTTGGTGTTCCAAGGCGATTTGCACGGCCCATAAGACTGGATACATGTTTGAGAGACATGGCCAGAAACTCGTAGTTTTCGCATTTTATGGATACTTTCATGAGCTATTGCCCAATATTTTGGGGTTACATGGGAATTTGCAAGGCCCATAATACACAATACATTTTTGAGGGTTATCACCATAAACTCGATGTTTTCGCGTTTTATGGCTGTTTCCGTGATCTATTGCCCACAGTTTTGGTGTTCAATGGGGATTTGCATGGCTAGTAAAGCCCGATACATGTTTGGGAGTTAAGACCAAAAACTTGTCGTTTGCGCGTTTTATGGCTGTTTTCATGAGCTATTGCCCACAGTTTTGGGATTCTAGTGCGATTTACACAACTCGTAACATGCGATACACGCTTAAGAGTTATGAACAAAAACTCGTCGTTTTCACGTTTTATGGCTGTTTTCATGAGCTATTGTCCATAGTTTTGGCGTTCCAAGGTGATTTGCACGGCCCATAAGACTCGATAAATGTTTGAGGGGAAAACAATGAGAACGACGAGTTTTTGGTGTTCAATGGGGATTTGCATGGCTAGTAAAGCACTATACATGTTTGAGAGTTAAGACCAAAAACTCATCGTTTTTGCGTTTTATGGATGCTTTCATGAGCTATTGCCCATAGTTTTGGGGTTCAATGGGGATTTGCATTGCTAGTAAACCCCCATACACGTTTTGAGAGAGAGGACCAAAAAGTCGTCGTTTTCGCATTTTATGAACGTTTTCATGACCTATTACACACATTTTTGGGGTTCCATGCGGATTTGCATCGCCCGTATAGAAACGATACATGTCTGAGGATTATGCCCAAAAAGTCTTTGTTTTATGGCTGTTTTCATGAGCTATTGCCCATAGTTTTGGGTTTCTCGGGCGATTTACATGACTCGTAACACACGATGCACATTTAAGAGTTGTGAGCAAAAACTCGCCGTTTTCACGTTTTATGGCCGTTTTCATGAGATAGCCCACAATTTTGGTGTTCCAGGGCGATTTACACGACTCATAACGCCCGACACTACTAGGAAAATGGTCGTTTGTGGCGCACCTGAAAGGCCCATCCGTGGCGCACCAGTAGTGCGCCACAGACCTCTTCTGACTATCTCTCGGCCGTGGCGCCTGCCTAGTGCGCCACGGTTGTGTAGAGATAGGCGTAGCGCACCAGCTAGTGCGCCACAGAAGTTTGGCATGGTGCGCTACCCCTTTTATCTTCTGTGGCGCACTACCCAGTGCGCCACTAAACATCCATGGTGCGCTTTAGGGGTAGTGCGCCACAGAAGGTAAAACATGTGCGCCACAGATGTATTTTTTGTTTTTTTTTTAATTTCCATGCCAGATTATATGCAATACAGATTATATACAATATTACAGCAGATATACACACACAGATACAAGATATACAATTATATATATAAATACTCGATATGAAAAACAAGATTGAAACAAATACATATAGATAAGTCTCATACATGAATACATAGTCCAAGTTACATTGTTTTGATCATGTTACAAAGTAGTAGTTGGTGACATGCGAATACATGTGTCGATCGAACAAGTTAGAGCTCGGAAGCTCGCCTAGACATCTAAACTAGCTAGCTAGACACAAATGCGGGATAAATACCCAAAGAAGATAAGCATGATCACCGCCGCGACGAAGGTGTAGGTCTTCATCCGGTTCCTTGTCCTAACTCCCGCTAGATAGCGTGTATCTATCTTCCGCCTCCGCCATAGTGTTGTACCCTTTGTAGCTATTACCTGGTAATTTTTGTCTCCGGCAGTCTTCCCAATTATCGTAGACTCCGGGAACCCGTCCCTTGTACACGACGTACCACGTCATCTACAAGTTGAAAATAATAACTAACGGTGATTGAAAAAACATGTATAATTAAAGTCGCATATGAAGATACACTTATAGAAAGTACTCTTAAATCAAAAAGAGCAAACTCGAAAAGCATGCCTCATATATAACTAGCTAGGTCGTTGGACACAGGAATTGCTTATGACGGGACCGTTAGCCAAGTAGGACACACAAATCCTGAACTCGTGCATATCACAAGGCCAACAATCCCGTCATAGCACATTCACATATATATTGTGCCACGACATTTCAATCATCGGCATATTCTCGAAAAAGACAAAAATAACTCGAAAAGCATGCCTCATATATAACTAGCTAGCTAGGTCGTTGGACACAGGAATTGCTTATGACGGGACCGTTAGCCAAGTAGGATGCACAATTCCTGGACTTGTGCATATCACAAGGCTAACAATCCCGTCATAGCACATTCACATATATATTGTGCCACGACATTTCAATCATCGGCATATTCTCGAAAAAGACAAAAATAACTCGAAAAGCATGCCTCATATATAACTAGCTAGCTAGGTCGTTGGACACAGGAATTGCTTATGACGGGACTGCTAGCCAAGTAGGATGCACAATTCCTGGACTTGTGCATATCACAAGGCTAACAATCCCGTCATAGCACATTCACATATATATTGTGCCGACATTTCAATCATCGGCATATTCTCGAAAAGACAAAAATAACTCGAAAAGCATGCCTCATATATAACTAGCTAGGTCGTTGGACACAGGAATTGCTTATGACGGGAATTAGCCAAGTAGGATGCACAATTCACGGACTTGTGCATATCACAAGGCTAACAATCCCGTCATAGCACATTCACATATATATTGTGCCACGACATTTCAATCATCGGCATATTCTCGAAAAAGACAAAAATAACTCGAAAAGCATGCCTCATATATAACTAGCTAGCTAGGTCGTTGGACACGAATTGCTTATGACGGACCGTGAGCCAAGTAGGATGCACAATTCACGAACTTGTGCATATCACAAGGCTCACAATCCGTCATAGCACATTCACATATATATTGTGCCACGACATTTCAATCATCGGCATATTCTCGAAAAGAAAAAATAACTCGAAAAGCATGCCTCATAACTAGCTAGGTCGTTGGACACGGGAATTGCTTATGACGGATTTGTCACCAAGTAGGATGCACAATTCACGGACTTGTGCATATCACAAGGTGACAATCCCGTCATAGCACATTCACATATATATTGTGCCACGACATTTCAATCATCGGCATATTCTCGAAAAAGACAAAATAACTCACACTTGTCGTCCGAGAACCAAAGAGTAAGCAAAAAACCAAAGAGTAAGCAAAAAACCAAAGAGTAAGCAAAAACCAAGCATTGATTGATATATAATAATAATAAGCAAAATAAGTAAGCGGTGATACATAAACCTAATAAGATAAGTACACTTGTCGTCCATGTACACACACACAAAGGTCATCTATAGTTTGCAACTACAACTAGGCCAACATCAAGCCTTCGGCTCGGCTTAGAGCAGGAGGGCATACCTCGTCATGAACTTCCTATAGTCACCCTGCATCTCTAGGCGATCTTCTATGTCACGGTTATTCGGGATATTTCCTCCGTAGAAGATCCCCCCCGAAGTCATGACATCACGAAAGATGATTGCCCCAACTGCTGCTGGATGCGATACATCTCTTGTCTAATATCCGAATCATTGATCTTGGGCTTTGCTTCGGCCCACTGTTTGAGATGATCTGGCAGCGTAGAATTCTGCTGGTCAAGTAGGAACGCCCTCATGTGATGGAGTGCGTAGTAGGCTTCCTTCTTACTGTTTTCCGGCTGCTTCACGCAGGGGAACTCTGTTACGTGGTTGAAGACGTGCCTGCCGAACTTGACCTTCTTACGCCGCAAGTGGTGCCTTCCGTCGAGGCAAAGCCAGTGAGAGCATCATCCAGAACTTCCTTGATCTTGTCGTAGTTTTTCTTCTTTTCTAGACTCCCCGAGTCGAAATACGTGGCGTGGGAATGCTTCGGCGATAAGGAGATGAGCGTGCAGTGTTCATCTCTGCGCAAAAATTCAAATGGAATGTGTTGAAAAAAGAATGATGATGATCTAATAAAGCCAATCGGCGGTGGCGGTGAATAACGACTTACTCGGAAAGTAAGGCACGAGAATGTATTCCTTTGTCTTGTTCGCCACGAGGATTCTTTTTAGTGCGAGGCCACGCGATCGTCGTTCGGCGGGGAACCCAAGTCACGCATGTAGTAGGGGTCCACTATAGCGATGCCGGTGTGTTCTCTCTAATGATCTGCGTGGCGGCTGAGAGAAAAGAGACGGACCATGGTATAGTGCAGCGGGTATAGGTGGAACATATTGAAGATGTCCTCGAACCGCAGGAAGAACAGATCCATGAGCGGTGTCGGAAGCCCAAGCCTGGTGGCACCTTAACCACGAATACCGGGTGCGAGGATCTTTCTCCGATAGAAGGCGTCTCTCTATCGCCGCCGTCATGCACACTCTGCGATTCGAGCGGCAAGCTTCCGCAAATTCTTAGGTAGCATGGGCTCACCCGCCACATGAATCCTCCACATAATACCCTCGGGTCTTGGTGGCCCGTCCGAAACCTGATCGGATTCGCGATTGTTGACGCCACCGGCTGGCTCGAGCTGCTAGATTTTTTTCACCCTTTTTCCTTTTGGAGCGGGCAGGCACATATCGAGCACCGGCCGCCCTATGTAGTGTGTCGGGCTTAGAATAAAGGGCGGTTGGTTGTATCGGCTGGCTCTGTAAAGCGCAAGCTGGGCGTCTCGAGAACCAAGCAGACGCTTGGTGATAGTGGCTTTCTCGTGGGGCCACCTAGGTCTTCTTCGTTGCCAAACTGAGTCGAAGAAGTGATCATTCCAGTCTTGAAGTCCTCGGCGCCGGATCTGCGCCATGTGCATATCATCAACATGATCATCCGACCCACCGCGTGGAGGTGGCGATGAGGGGCCTTGCCACCGCTTGTCGGCGGTGGTCTTGTTCTGTGGCGTGATGGCCCCGCCGTCCCAAGCGGATCATGCTCTTTGGCCATAGCATGAACAAGCGAAGCAACTCACGAGACGGGACTCTTCTTCATCCGCTCACGGGGTTGAATGGGAGGTTCGGTCGTCGCAGCCCCTTAGCACCGACTAATTTTAACCTGTGCACGCTATCTCGCATCGGCTTTGAGTGGAACGTGCGCTGCAAGGTTGAACGATGGTACCCTTGGCAACATCCTCGGCTCGTTGTTCACGTAGCATAAGAGAGTGCAAGGAACATCCGTCTGCGGAAAACATGTACGGCGTCGTCGGGCGAGACGCCACAAGAGTAATATATAGATGGCATGAAAGGCGGTAATTAAAGCAATTTGTTTACCGTGATGGCGTCGAGATCGGCTAATGTCGGCGCACCGCTCTGGCGGCAGGCGTGCAAGAGCGGAAGGCTGCTTGATGGCGCGGTGGCCGCGGTGTATTCTCCCTACCGACGGGTGCTTGGAGCTCCGGTGCCGCGGCGATGGCGGGGCACCAACATGTACTCCGCGCGGTGATGATGGCGAGTCACCAACACTTGCGGCGCCCAGCGGTGCTAGCGGGCGAGTCACGAACACGTAGTTCGCCTGATTCGTCGGCGCCCGCGTTGTTCGAGTGGCTGCTGACCATGCTTGGAATCGGGCGGCCCTACTCGACCACCCGCTCAGTTTGCTATTGACTCCACCAAGGTAGGCGGGAAGGGCGTAAGGGTGATTGCCAGGTTGTCTTGGACGATCTGCGGGATCCGCCACTTGTGCCTTAAGTTCTTGAACCTCTCTTTTCCTCCTCGCTCCTTCCCGACGGCGCCACATGCGTCCGGCGGTGGACCAAAATGATCCACCCAATTCTTACCCCGAGGCGGCGGACGGCCAACGGCAACGGCTTCTTCGTAACGGCTCTATTTTCTTGGCCCGGTTCGCCATACTAAAGGTTATCCCACGGGTGGCCGTCGACCCACAGGATGAGGAACCACAGGATCCATGACTAGCAACAATTTCCTCCTCCTGCGGAAGAAGTAACGGTGAATCATTTAGATCATCGATTAGATTGCAATCGTGTTGATCACCGGTAATTAGATTATACTTACCACAATTTCCTCGAATTCCTTCACCAGGATCCGCGGTGAGTTGTTTGGTTTTGGGTCCACATGGTAGCGGGCCTCGATGAAGTTTCGAACCTGCCGGGTTCGAATTTAGCAAAGGGGTTTTCTATCCCTTGGATCTATACTCTTCGTCCTCCTTATTCCATTTGGCCTCCGCGGTTCTGTATCCACCAGATCCGAGATGGTGATGACCTATATTCATCGCCTGCAGCGCCTTTCCCCGATTACTATTGGCCAGGGCTCTTTCGGATTCACACCTCTCCTTGAACTCCCGGAACTGATCTTCGGTGATCTGCGGGTCAATCTTCTGGATCTCCTCGAGACTTTTGCCTTCTTTATAGATCTTCTTCTTTATCCGGGCTCTCCAGCTGGCCAGGGCGGTGCTCATCTTTGTGAGGGCTGATTTGTTTACTTCGTTCCCATGATAATTTGTGTTCTGATACTTAGCGGGGAACTTGTATCTGGCGTGCAGCTTCTCGAAGAGTAGTGTGCGCAAGTGGCCATTATCTTTATGCCGGAGATTCTCGGTGTTGATCGAGATGGTTGTCCGGGTGATCGCCGCCACTTGCCCACCGTACTTTTGCGACAAAGGCGGGCTCCAAAGGAACCCTGATGGGCTCACTTGTAATTTCCTCCTGACCGTGCGGCCGTGTTGGCGCGGTCCTTCAGCTTCTTCTTCTTAGGAGGTTGCTACCACTCCTGTGCCCTCGCCGCCATCGGTGGTTTCATCGTCCGCGTTCCTTGGCTTCTTCCTCCGCGTCTTCCATCTCATCATCCTCGCTCTCCGAAGGATGGTATTCTTCATCGTCTTCTAGGCGCTGGGCCGCCTCGAATGTCAATTGTTTATTCGGAGGTCGAGTTCTCCTTGACAGCGATGCGCTTAGAACATCCAGCCTCGTCGTTATCACACATCTTTGCACTAATAAAAAACAAATAATTGGTTAAATGCACGGAAAAATCCGGCATGACCTTTGCTAATTTTCTTAAACTAGGAGTGCCCGATTTCTGCCAAAACGGAAGTTAATCAACATTCCGGCAAAAATCGGGACTCATTTCATACAAGAACCTGCATATATATGGCCAGCATAGCTAGCACACAATAAATGGCCATCATAGCCAGCCCCAACCAGCATAAATGGCCCAGTATAGCCAGCAAATAGTATACACAGCAGCTTTGCACAATAGTTTCAGGTTTGCACAAATAGTACACACATGTTTCACAAATAGTACACACAGCAGCAAGCATAAATGGCCATCATAGCCAGCCCCAACCAGCATAAATGGCCCAGTATAGCCAGCAAATAGTATACACAGCAGCTTTGCACAATAGTTTCAGGTTTGCACAAATAGTACACACATGTTTCACAAATAGTACACAATGACAAGCATAAAGGTTTCAGCAGTTTCAGGTTTCAGTATAGACAGCATCACCACTACTCTAGACAGGTTTCAGGTTTCAGTATAGACAGCAGCACCACCACAGATGTGTAAACAATAACAATTTAGACTGGCTACTATATGAAGTTAAAAAAGAAAGATTAAGATGCCTGAGTGGAGCTTCATGAGTCTCGAGGGAGCAATAGGTTATGACAATAAAACTTCCATGGAAAATCGGTGAAGGAACATCATGCTCTATTCTAAAGTTTTGGCATCTAAAATTATGTTCTTTTTATAAAACTTGGCAGCTTGAAATTGCATGGGTTTTATTAAGGAATAAAAATTCAATGACTATGAGTATGATACTTTGCTAAACCAAATATAGGTGTGAAATTCCATGCCTTCAGGAGTATATTGGAACCAAAATTAGTTGAGATAGTTTCAAAGATACTAAATTAGTGTGGCTTGAACAATCTTATTCTGCAGATTGTGACATTTATTGATCTGGGCATTAGGTTCCAGAGATGTGCAATGGTTCATGATTACCAAACCACAGGATATTTATATATAAGTAAAATTCAGGTCATGCATGAGGGTATTTATATATAAGTAAAATTCAGGTCATGCAATGGTTCCAGAGATGTGCAATGGTTCATTTCTTTAGTAAGTGAAAACAATTCAGGTCATGCATCACTAAACAGGTCATATATATATCATAGTATGGAACAGTAGAGTGGATAATTTTAACACGCTTGCATCACTAAACACAATCACACCACAGAATTGCATCGCTGAAAATATGAACTTGCTACTTATATTAGGATGGAGAACACGCCAGATCGATATACATGTAGATATCTGATGAGATACAGTGTCACATATACAAGCACTGTACTAGAGATATCTCAAGATCAATTCATGCTATCTCCTCTGGTTTAGTTCCGAGTTCCGATGACCAATGACAGATGTAAACAATGAAAAAATTATCCATTGTTGATCATGCTTTAACACCGAAAAGGTTTGAGAATTTTCACAGCAAAAGTAAAATTAGCTACAGGATTTAGGAACAAAGATAATCAACCGTAGAAAGATAAGGCGAAAGAAATCAAAAGGCAGGAAAGACACCCGATAGAAACTTATTTTTCTAAGCATAGTCTAGATTAAAAAACTCAACTGAAAGACTTGGAAATGACTGACATATGATGGAGCACGAAAGACAATGAAATGAAAGTGGAAAATGCTACATAAAACTTCGAATGAAAGCAAAGAATAGAGACATATTGCATGGAAAATGATGCAGGACAGTTCTTTTGGTTTCTGGTTTCATAAGAAAATTTGTTTACCACACATTCAGTTTCCATTATCCTAAACTGAAATCGAAATGCCAAATATATTCATATGTTCTCATTTTCAGTGATTGCATCTGTTGCTTTCTTGTCTACATAATGACAACATCAACACCTCGGGGTACAGAATTGAATTATAACTTTCATAGTCATTAGGAGCAACAATACCAGCATGTGTCAGACAAAATACAGAAGGAAACAACCATCTAGTTAGGCAAGAGAGGGGAGAGAGGGACCAACAATTTCCATGCCAACAATACAGAAGGAAACAACCATCTAATACAGAAGGAAACAACCATCTAATACAGAAGGAAACAACCATCTACCAGTCATTAGGACCAACAATACCAACAGTACCACATTTCTATCTCCAATTTCTATCCTTGCAAATCTATTCATGGCGCCTGACCAACACAGAGATGAGGGACAGAGGGGAGAGAGGGAGAGAGAGGGAGAGAGGGGAGAGAGAGGGAGGGAGGGGAGGGGCGGGGCTAACCTCTAAGACGAGGACGACGTTGGAGGGGTCGAGCGTGGCGGCGGCGAGGGGGATCTCGATCGGGCTCGGTGGTTGCTAGGGGGATCTAGTGCGGCGGTGGCTAGGGGGACCTCCTCCTCCACGAGAGCTTCCTCCTCCTCGAGAGAGCTTCCTCCTCCTCGAGAGCTTCTTCCTCCTCCTCAACGGCGACGGGCAGCACGGCGGTGGTGGGCTTCCTCCTCCTCGAGACCTGTCTGTGAGATGCAGAGCGGCGCGGTGCGTGTGGTGTCGTCTGTGAGAGATGGAACCGGCGCGGTTGACTAGCGTCCAACAGACATAGGCGTAGCGCACCCTGGCCAAGTGCGCTACGGATAACCGTAGCGCACTTGGCGGTGCGCCAGTGCGCCTATGTCTCGTTGAACGACTGAATAAGAGGCGGCCACCCTTCATTAACACTACTCTTGTCATAGCCCACTGGTTCTAGCCCCTTAGCTCTATTCCAAACTCGAGCACCAGGTTGAATCCTGGTGCTCCACTTTTATTTTTATTTTAAAAATACTTTTAAATGTTCACAAAATGTCCAAAAGTGGTGATATATGCCATACAAGTTTTGTTTTGTTTTAAAATACTTTTAAATATTCCAAACATGCCCAAAAGTAGTGATATATGTCATAAAAGTGTTACAAAATATGATTCAAGTATAACTAAAATTCATAATACTTTGTCCATGAATATTACAATCTTTTTTCGACCACGCGTTTTACAATATTTTTGAGCTAGCGTTTTACAATCTTTTTCCCTTCTTTGTCGCGGTTGAATAATTTAGCCCGGCACTTTAATGTTTCTTCTTTCGAGCGGGCTACCTTTTTGGGTAGGGTTGTCCTTTTCTTCTTGTGATGTATGTTCTTTGCATCGTAGTCGCGTCATCTTCAATCTTTGGATCGCCGTCTTGGTGAAGTCTTGCTCGTTGGCGACTCCATCCATTCCGATGATGTTTCTTTTCCTCTCCTCACGACAACACGGCTAGGCTTTGTCGGGTCGGTAATGAAAAACATTGGTCCACTTTGGTAGCCGGTACCCACGGTTCATTTTTCGCCACGCGTTTGCACCGGCCTTGGATTTGGCTGCCGGGTATAACCATGGTTGTGAAATACCGGTCTTCTCTTTCGACGCTCTTTGCCCATCGACACGGAACATCGCAGCACCTTTTCTCCCACGGTAGTCGAGCTCCCGGATCTCCTCGATTCTTCCGTAGAATCTTTCCTTCACGTTGTCATCGGTGTAGAATTCGGACGTTACGCTGAGTTCGATAATCACACTTGTTGTCCTTTTCCTCCGTGTAGAATGTGTAGCCGTTGATATCATACGCGATAGGTCACCAGGTTTTGCATCGGTCCTGCGACAAGGTGAATATGATCTTTCCGTGTCGGAAGAATGCGGCGGGGATTATCAAGGCGTGCCTAAACCAACGCGTGAAATATGAGTTGTGCTCTTTGATTATTTCTCCTGCGTCCTCTGTATGCCCGATGCCTTGTACTTCTTCTCGATTAACCTTTTGTGCTTACATGCCCAAGGATCGACCAGTTCTAAATCTGTAGCGGCGAGGTTTGCTCGATCAAAGTCTGCGTCGAAAATCGAAATCGCATGCGATGTCGGCGACCCTCTCGGTGACCAGATCCGTCGAGCTTGCCAAGGTGTCATTGGCGGGAAGACCGGCGGGGTTCTCGATGTCTAGATAATTCGTGCGAAGAGATGCACTCTTGACGAAAGCCCTTGGCTATGCTTCCATCGGGCCGGGACCTGTTGCGACGTATCCTTTGATGTGTCCGTTCATCCTTCGAACGCCATCATGCTGCGGAGAAACATCGGCCGAGTTGTACGATGTCCTCCACGACATGGACCAGCGGATGCACCATAATGTCGAAGAATGCGGGTGGGAAGTAGACCTCAAGCTCACATAGTATCACCACGATCTCCTCCTGTAGCCTTCCGAGTTGATTCAAGCCAATCGACTTCCTAGAGATGACGTCGAAAAACTTGCATAGGCCAAATAACGTTTCCGCGGACGTGCTCGTCCATTATCCCTCTTAGTGCGACCGGAAGTACTGCGTCATTAGCACGGCACGATCGTGAGACTTCATGCCATTGAACCTCTGCCGCCTCGTCTAGGTATGCTTATCTTGCCAGCGTGGCCGTAAGGAAATTTGACTCCTAGAAGGCACTTGAAAACTGTTTGATCTCATCACGGCTTAGAGTGAAGCAAGAAGGAGGCAGTAATATTCGTTCTTCTTGAACTTTTACCCTTCCGACGACCTTGTGTCTCCGACTCATGATCATCGTCATCTTCACGATCATCGGAGTAGTCGTCCTCCGTGAAGCTCCTTCCGGATACCCAAGCATATCAGTCGTGCCTTGCTTTCGGACCATCTTCGTCCTATCGGCATGTTGATTATGGTGGCGACCAGACTCTCGCACACGTTTTTCGTGATATGCATTATGTCGAGGCTATGAGGCGTGCAGAGAAACTTCCAGTATGGCAACTCCCAGAAACAGACCTTGTTTTCCATACCTTCATCAGCGGCTTGTCTTGCTGCCTCTTTCGCTTCTTTCCAGGCTTAGGACAATCTTTCCAGTTTTTCAGCAACTCTTCCACTTCTTCGCTGCTCCTACGCCCTGGGATTCCTCGGGTCTCGGATTTGCCATCGAACAGGTCTCCACGTTTTCTCCATGGATCATTCTTGCCGAGCCACCTCTGGTGTGCCATGAACACGGTTTCGATGACCTGGATCTTTCTCTAGTTGGAGATAGCTTGTGTTATCCATGCACCTAACGCATGCGTGGAATCCTTGGATAACCTGCCCGAGATATACCCGCAACTGGATAGTCTTGCACCGTAGTGACCAACGCGGCTCTCATAGTGAAATAATCTTGTGCGACGGCGTCGTAAGTATTGGCTCGATTCCCATAACGTGGCTAGCTCCTCTTTCAACAGCCGAGATCTGATTGATGTCGGTACCAGGTTGTTTCGGCCCTTGAATTAGCATACTCATTTGTATGTACTTCTTCTTCATGCACAACCATGGAGGAGGTTGTACATCCATACAAACACAGGCCAAGTCTTTGTGCGTGCTGCTCGGCTACGAGCGGATTGAGTCCATCGGTGCTCGCACCAAGCTGATGTTCCTCGAATCTCCACGAATGCGGGAATTCGAGGTCCAATCTTTCCAGCTAGCATCCGAAGGGTGCGTCGGCAGCTCATCCTTTCGGGGTCATCATCATCTCGGCTTCTTCCTTTCCGCATGCCATCGCATGAGCTTCCTTAGGGTCCGCGAAATAGCGCTGCGAGACGGTGATAGGAAAGTACCATACCACTTTTCGAGGTGCTTTCTTCCCTTTCTTGTATCGACTCACGCCGCACCGGACATGTGGTTTTCTCCACGTCCTCGCCCGATAAATGATGCAATCGTTGATGCATCGTGATATCTAACGTCGGTAGATCGAGAGGACAAACGATTTTCTTGGCATCCTCGATACTAGTTGGACATGTGTTCCCCTCGGGACGATCGTGCGAGAATGCCATCATATCGTCGAAGCTTGCGTCGCTCAATTTGTGCTTTGCCTTCATCTCCATAGCCTTGGCGTTACATTCAACCGGGTATCATCGGGCTGCATCCTTCATACAATGGAGTAACGCGTCTTTCTCAAGTTGCCAAGCTTGGCTTTCTCTCTAGCGGCAGCCTGGCGTTACTAAATGCGCTTGAGAAGCAGCTCTTGCACATAAGGGTCCCGCACCACCGGCGTTGTTCCATCGTAATACGCTCCTCCGCCATCTAGATCATCATCATCCCGGTGCCTTCCGTACCTTCACCATCTCCGAGCCTCTTCATCATCTCGCCCGTTCTCGCCGTGATGATGATCACCGTCTCCATCATCTACGCCATCGCTTATCCAACGAGTGTATCCATCCATGAAACCATGGCGGGCAGTGCGCTGCAGATTCCGGAATACGGGTCGATCACCAGATTGAGTTTGCATCTTACGCACGGACATCTTATATCTGTCTTGTTATTTCGTATCATGTCGGCCGTCGCATTTCAAAAATCTAGCCACAATGCCTTCGCTCATTATGCGGACCATTTTGCACTGCGATGTACGGTACAATTTTGAAGTCTATTAGAACCACATAATGAATGCATGCATGCAATGGTCGATAGAAAATTTCGGCATGACCTATCCTAAAATTAGGACCTTTGCGAAATGCCAAAGTCTTGCCAAAATGGAAATGAATCAACATTTTGGCAAAACAATGGCAACTTGTTCACATACAAACACAAGAGAGAGAGACCGATCCATACACACATGAACATATCATTATCCTCTCCATACACACATGCATGAGCATAGCGATACTCTCCATATACACACAAGTACATATGACCATCGATCCTAGCTCTCCACACATACACACATCATGTACATGAGCATCGATCATCTACATACATATGAGCACATGCATCATCCATATACACATGAACACATCCTTACATGGACAACTTACCGAGATGAGAGACCGATGGCGAGAAAGATGGAAAGGAGAGGTGCGCGTCGACCGGAGACGGATAGATGAGAGACCGGAGACCTCCTCTATTACTTATGTAACATCCAAAGCAAGTTTTACATGCTAAAAATGGTGAATGTGTGGAGAAATTGAGGTGGGAAGGAGAAGATCCCGACTAGATCTAAGGAGGAAGAAGAAGGGCAAAGTGAAGTGTGGGGTGGTGGATGTGGTCACACATGTGCACATAAAGTGCTGTCTTAAAAAAATCGACACATCCGTGGCGCACACGGCAGGAGTGCGCCACAGGGAGTACAAACTTCTGTGGCGCACTATGGAGAGTGCGCCACAGATGCTCCTGTCCCTGTGGCGCACTGGGCGGGGTGCGCCACAGAAGTTAGTGGCCGTCTCAGAGCAGAGGTGGGCATGCGCTCAGTCGTAGCGCACCATGCACACGTGCGCCACAGATGACCCTAACAACCGTGGCGCACGTGTGCATGGTGCGCTACAGAAGTTTGGCGTGTGGCCAACAAGGCCTCCCCACATATACGTGGCGCACTAGGGTCATGTGCGCCACGGTTGTTCTAGTTACTAGTAGGGCACTGCCCACAGGTGAGCCACGCCTGTTTTAGCCGTGGGGCACTTCAACCATGTGAGCCACGGATGTGCTGATTACCTATAGCCGTTTTCCTAGTAGTGCGATACACGTTTGAGAGTTATGAGCAAAACCTCGTTGTTTTCAGGTTTTATGGCCATTTTCATGAGCTATTGCCAAGAGTTTTGGTGTTCCAGGGCGATTTGCATGACCCATTAGATCCGTTACATGTTTCCGAGACATGATAAAAAACTCGCCATTTTCGTGTTTAATGGACGTTTTCATGAGCTATTTCCCATGGTTTTGGGGTTCCATAGGGATTTTCATGGCCCGAAAAGAAACGATACATTTTTGAGAGTTATGACCAAAAACTCGTCGTTTGCACGTTTTATGCCCGTTTTGATGAGCTATTGCCAATAGTTTTGGGGTTCTAGTGCGATTTACACAACTCGTAACACGCGATACACGTTTTCATGGCCCGAAAAGAAACGATACATGTTTGCGAGTTTTGACCAAAAACTCGTCGTTTGCACGTTTTATGGCTGTTTTTATGAGCTATTGCCCACAGTTTTGGTGTTCAATGGGGATTTGCATGGCCAGTAAAGCCCGATACATGTTTGAGAGTTCACACCAAAAACTCGTTGTTTTCCTGTTTTATGGATGTTTTCATGAGCTATTGCCCACAGTTTTGGGCTTCAATGGGGATTTGCATGACCAGTAAACCCCGATACACGTTTTGAGAGAGAGGACCAAAAAATAGAGTTTTCGCGTTTTAAGTACGTTTTCATAAGCTATTACCCATAGTTTTAGGGTTTGATGGGGATTTGCATCGCCCATAAAGAAACGATAATGTCTGAGGGTTATGATCAAAAAGTAGTAATTTTCGTGTTTTATGGCCGGTTTCATGGGCTGCCCACAGTTTTGGGGTTCTCGGGCGATTTACACGACTCGTAACACACAATACACATTTAAGAGTTATGAGCAAACACTCGTCGTTTTCAAGTTTTATGGCCGTTTTCATGAAATAGCCCACAATTTTGGAGTTCCACGACGATTTGCATGACTCGTAACACCCGATACATGTTTCAGAGTTATGAGCAAAAAATCGTTGTTTTCAGGTTTTATGGCCGTTTGCATGAGCTATTACCCATAGTTTTGGTGTTTTAGGGCGATTTGCATGACACATAAGATCGGATACAGGTTTGAGAGATATGATAAAAAACTCGTCGTTTTCGTGTTTTATGGATGTTTTCATGAGCTATTGCCCATGGTTTTGGGGTTCCATAGGGATTTCCATGGCCCGAAGAGAAACGATACATGTTTGAAAGTTATGTCCAAAAACTCATCGTTTTCGCGTTTTATGGCCGTTTTCATGAGCTATTGCCCACAGTTTTGGGGTTCTACTATGATTTACACAACTCGTAACACGCGATACACATTTAAGAGTTATGAGCAAAAACTCGTCGTTATCATGTTTTAGGGCTGTTTTCATGAGCTATTGCCCATAGTTTTGGTGTTCCAAGGCGATTTGCACGGCCCATAAGACTGGATAAATGTTTGAGAGACATGGCCAGAAACTCGTAGTTTTCGCATTTTATGGATACTTTCATGAGCTATTGCCCACAATTTTGGGGTTCCATGGGAATTTGCAAGGCCCATAAGACACAATACATTTTTGAGGGTTATCACCATAAACTCGATGTTTTCGCGTTTTATGGCTGTTTCCGTGAGCTATTGCCCACAGTTTTGGTGTTCAATGGATATTTGCATGGCTAGTAAAGCCCGATACATGTTTGGGAGTTAAGACCAAAAACTCGTCGTTTGCGCGTTTTATGGCTGTTTTCATGAGCTATTGCCCACAGTTTTGGGATTCTAGTGCGATTTACACAACTCGTAACATGCGATACACGCTTAAGAGTTATGAACAAAAACTCGTCGTTTTCACGTTTTATGGCTGTTTTCATGAGCTATTGTCCATAGTTTTGGCGTTCCAAGGTGATTTGCACGGCCCATAAGACTCGATAAATGATTGAGGGGAAAACAATGAGAACGACGAGTTTTTGGTGTTCAATGGGGATTTGCATGGCTAGTAAAGCACTATACATGTTTGAGAGTTAAGACCAAAAACTCATCGTTTTTGCGTTTTATGGATGCTTTCATGAGCTATTGCCCATAGTTTTGGGGTTCAATGGGGATTTGCATTGCTAGTAAACCCCCATACACGTTTTGAGAGAGAGGACCAAAAAGTCGTCGTTTTCGCATTTTATGAACGTTTTCATGACCTATTACACACATTTTTGGGGTTCCATGCGGATTTGCATCGCCCGTATAGAAACGATACATGTCTGAGGATTATGCCCAAAAAGTCTTTGTTTTATGGCTGTTTTCATGAGCTATTGCCCATAGTTTTGGGTTTCTCGGGCGATTTACATGACTCGTAACACACGATGCACATTTAAGAGTTGTGAGCAAAAACTCGCCGTTTTCACGTTTTATGGCCGTTTTCATGAGATAGCCCACAATTTTGGTGTTCCAGGGCGATTTACACGACTCATAACGCCGATACACGTTTGAGAGTTATGAGCAAAACCTCGTTGTTTTCAGGTTTTATGGCCATTTTCATGAGCTATTGCAAAGAGTTTTGGTGTTCCAGGGCGATTTGCATGACCCATTAGATCCGTTACATGTTTCCGAGACATGATAAAAAACTCGCCATTTTCGTGTTTAATGGACGTTTTCATGAGCTATTTCCCATGGTTTTGGGGTTCCATAGGGATTTTCATGGCCCGAAAAGAAACGATACATTTTTGAGAGTTATGACCAAAAACTCGTCGTTTGCACGTTTTATGCCCGTTTTGATGAGCTATTGCCCATAGTTTTGGGGTTCTAGTGCGATTTACACAACTCGTAACACGTGATACACGTTTTCATGGCCCGAAAAGAAATGATACATGTTTGCGAGTTTTGACCAAAAACTCGTCGTTTGCACGTTTTATGGCTGTTTTCATGAGCTATTGCCCATAGTTTTGGTGTTCAATGGGGATTTGCATGGCCAGTAAAGCCCGATACATGTTTGAGAGTTCACACCAAAAACTCGTTGTTTTCCTGTTTTATGGATGATTTCATGAGCTATTGCCCACAGTTTTGGGCTTCAATGGGGATTTGCATGATCAGTAAACCCCGATACACGTTTTGAGAGAGAGGGCCAAAAAATAGAGTTTTCGCGTTTTAAGTACGTTTTCATAAGCTATTACCCATAGTTTTAGGGTTTGATGGGGATTTGCATCGCCCATAAAGAAACGATAATGTCTGAGGGTTATGATCAAAAAGTAGTAATTTTCGTGTTTTATGGCCGGTTTCATGGGCTGCCCACAGTTTTGGGGTTCTCGGGCGATTTACACGACTCGTAACACACAATACACATTTAAGAGTTATGAGCAAAAACTCGTCGTTTTCAAGTTTTATGGCCGTTTTCATGAAATAGCCCACAATTTTGGAGTTCCACGACGATTTGCATGACTCGTAACACCCGATACATGTTTCAGAGTTATGAGCAAAAAATCGTTGTTTTCAGGTTTTATGGCCGTTTGCATGAGCTATTACCCATAGTTTTGGTGTTCTAGGGCGATTTGCATGACACATAAGATCGGATACATGTTTGAGAGATATGATAAAAAACTCGTCGTTTTCGTGTTTTATGGATGTTTTCATGAGCTATTGCCCATGGTTTTGGGGTTCCATAGGGATTTCCATGTCTCGAAAAGAAACGATACATGTTTGAGAGTTATGTCCAAAAACTCATCGTTTTCACGTTTTATGGCCGTTTTCATGAGCTATTGCCCACAGTTTTGGGGTTCTACTATGATTTACACAACTCGTAACACGCGATACACATTTAAGAGTTATGAGCAAAAACTCGTCGTTATCATGTTTTAGGGCTGTTTTCATGAGCTATTGCCCATAGTTTTGGTGTTCCAAGGCGATTTGCACGGCCCATAAGACTGGATAAATGTTTGAGAGACATGGCCAGAAACTCGTAGTTTTCGCATTTTATGGATACTTTCATGAGCTATTGCCCACAATTTTGGGGTTCCATGGGAATTTGCAAGGCCCATAAGACACAATACATTTTTGAGGGTTATCACCATAAACTCGATGTTTTCGCGTTTTATGGCTGTTTCCGTGAGCTATTGCCCAGTTTTGGTGTTCAATGGGGATTTGCATGGCTAGTAAAGCCCGATACATGTTTGGGAGTTAAGACCAAAAACTTCGTTTCGCGTTTTATGGCTGTTTTCATGAGCTATTGCCCACAATTTTGGGGTTCTAGTGCGATTTACACAACTCGTAACATGCAATACACGTTTAAGAGTTATGAACAAAAACTCGTCGTTTTCACGTTTTATGGCTGTTTTCATGAGCTATTGTCCATAGTTTTGGCGTTCCAAGGTGATTTGCCCGGCCCATAAGACTCGATAAATGATTGAGGGTAAAACAATGAGATCGACGAGTTTTTGGTGTTCAATGGGGATTTGCATGTCCTGTAAAGCCCGATTCATGTTTGAGGGTTAAGACCAAAAACTTGTTTTTTTGCGTTTATGGATGTTTTCATGAACTATTGCTCAGTTTTGGGGTTCAATGGGGATTTGCATTGCGTAAACCCCGATACACGTTTTGAGAGAGAGGACCAAAAACTCGTCGTTTTCACGTTTTACGGATGTTTTCATGAGGTATTACTCACAGTTTTGGAGTTCCATGGGGATTTGCATCGCCCGTCAAGAAACGATACATGTCTGAGGGTTATGACCAAAAAGGCATAGTTTAATGGTTGTTTTCATGAGCTATTGCCCACAGTTTTGGGGTTCTCGGGCGATTTACACGACTCGTAACACACGATACACGTTTAAGAGTTGTGAGAAAAGTTCGTCGTTTTCACGTTTTATGGCCGTTTTCATGAGATAGCCCATAATTATTGTGTTCCAGGGCGATTTGCACGAGTCATAACGCCCAATACACGTTTGAGAGTTATGAGAAAAAACTCGTTGTTTTCAGGTTTTATGGCCGTTTTCATAAGCTATTGCCCACAGTTTTGGTGTTCCAGGGCGATTTGCATGACCCATTAGATCCGATACATGTTTCAGAGACATCATAAAAAACTCACCATTTTCGTGTTTTATGGACGTTTTCATGAGCTATTGCCAATGGTTTTGGGGTTCCATGGAGATTTGCATGGCCAGTAAACCCCGATACACGTTTTGAGAGAGAGAGGACCAAAAAATCGTCGGTTTCGTGTTTTAAGGACGTTTTCATAAGGTATTACCCATAGTTTAGGGGTTCGATGGGGATTTGCATTGCCCATAAATAAACGATACATGTCTGAGGGTTATGACCAAAAAGTCGTCATTTTCGCGTTTTATGGCCGTTTTCATGAGCTATTGCCCACAGTTTTGGGGTTCTCGAGCGATTTACACGATGAAAGGATATGGATTTAGCCTAGAGGGGGGGGGGTGAATAGGCGATTAAAACTTTTCCTAGAGTGGCTCAACAAAGGCGGAATAAAACTAGTGTTTACTTTGTAAAGCACAACCTAGAAACAACTAAGGTTTACCTATGTGCACCAACAACTTATGCTAAGCAATACAAGCAACAAAGTGATAGCAAGATATATATTACTTCAAGCACGAAGGCTATCACAATGTAAAGTGCATAAGTAAAGAGCTCGGGTATAGAGATAACCGAGGCACGTGGGGACACCGATATTTTACCGAGTTCCTCCCAACATGGAGTACATCTCGTTTGGAGAGGGGGTGGTATCAAACCACCAAAGCCACAAAAGGCCCCCCTTATTCTCCGGTGAATCTCACCCCAATGGGATCGATCCACGCTTCCACTATCGGTGCACTTGTCGGTGGCAACCGGAACCTCTCACAAGGTTGGGGCACAACTCCACAACTTAATTGGAGGCTCCCAACAAACGCCACAAAAGGCCTCAACAAATGCCACCAATGCTACAATGCCACCAAGGCCACAAAATCGTCTAGGGTTCCAAGAACCCAAGAGGGACAAGCTCCAATGAGCAATTCAAACCAAATCCTCCGAGGAGAACCCAAACCGATGCAACAAATGCAAATGGCAAGAACACCACAAAGATGCTCAAATCCCTCATTCTCAAGTTCCAACAAAGCTACCGAAGCTATTGGGGGAACAAGAGAGGAGAAATCAAAGAGAGACACAAAATCCCCCAAAATCTAGATCCCCAAAGATACACTCACAAAGAGATGTTTTGGTTTGGTCAAAACGTAGATCTAGATATCCTCCAACAACCCCTCAAATATATGCAAGAATCATTGGAGGGGTGTGTAGAAATCAAGCTTAAGGAGTATAGCAAATGGGGGCAAAGCTTGGGCAAGAAAAGAAGGAAGAAGTAACCCTAAATGAAAAGACACGGCCAGAATCTGGCCGTTGGGGTGATTTTTCTGGACGGTCCGGTAGTACCGGATTGGACCGGTACTACCGGACCCAATGAATCAGACAGCAGCGAGCGAGCGAGCTAGAGAGAGAAAGAAGCAGTAGCAGGGCAGCGGTGGGGCATCTTGGCGCCAATAGAGGACCAGGCAGCGGGGCCCGCTGCGCGAGCAGCGGCGGCAATGCTAGTGGTGCTCGCAGAGCCTGATGGCATTGCCAGCAGCAGCAGCGGCCGGTCGTAGCAGCGGCAGATGCTGGCGTGAGCAGCTCGCATGTAGTGGTAGCAGCGGCAGCAGCGCAACGACGGGCCCATGCGGTAGCGAAGGGAATGTGCGTGAGAGAGAGAGCGGCGGCGGCGGCGCCCGCCAGTCAACGCGATCGGCAGATTTGGATCTGAAAACAGAAAAAAGATCTAGACAAATAAACGGGCCGCCCGGTACTACCGGCCCACCCGGGCGGTACTACCGGGCCGGCCGGTAGTACCGCAAAAAGGTACCTAGCGAGGCAGAAGGAAAACGGGCCGTTTTTAGGACCGGGCGGTAGTACCGGCCCGTCCGGGCGGTACTACCGCTCGGCCCAGAAAACAGACCGACAGGCAAATATTCAAACGGCAATAACTTTTGACTGGAAGCTCCGATTGACCCGATTCAAATTGCGTTGGATCGGCAATATTGATTATCACCAAGTGAGAAAGTATCAAGTAGAATAATGTGATATACCTCACTTGGTGAGAAACCGAAAAGCCGCATAAATCAAAATCGCAACAAGATACAAATGGGAGATCCGATTTAGATGAACAAGAGCTTGTTATGGAGATTACCACAAGCTCTATATCATCACATGGATAAGACCAAATAACAACCAAATATGATGATGCAAGTTTGCAAAGGTTTGAGCTCTCTCCGAACGATGTGACCGAATTAATCATACGAGAGCCCCTCTTGATAGTACGGTTATCTATCCTAAACCCGGTCTCACACACACAACGTGAGACCAGCAAAAGGGAAAACCTATCAATATTATACCTTTTCCTTGAGCATTCCACTTGAACTTGATGTAGACGATCTTGCCCTTCTCAAGATGGAACACCTTCCTTAAATCCTCATCATCGACCTCGCATATTGAGCTTGCCCAACATATCTTCTTTGCATTTCATCGATCTTGAAGCCAACACATGCTCCAAGCGATGCCAATGGACAAATCCTATAAGTATAACTTAATACACACATTAGTCCATAAAGATTGTCATTAATTACCAAAACCACACATGGGGGCCCAACATGTTCTTTCACACGACTCGTAACACGCAATACACATTTAAGAGTTATGAGCAAAAACTCATCGTTTTCACGTTTTATGGCTGTTTTCATGAGATAGCCCACAATTTTGGCGTTCCACGGTGATTTGCACGACTCGTAACGCCCGATACACGTTTGAGAGTTATGAGCAAAAACTCGTTGTTTGAAGTTTTTATGGCCGTTTTCATGAGCTATTGCCCACAGTTTTGGTGTTTCAGGGCGATTTGCATGACCCATAAGATCTGATACATGTTTGAGAGACATGATCAAAAACTCGCCGATTTCATGTTTTATGGATGTTTTCATGAGCTATTGCCCATGTTTTTGGGGTTCCATAGGGATTTTCATGGCCCAAAAAGAAACGATACATGTTTGAGATTTATGTCCAAAAACTCATCATTTTCGCGTTTTATGGCCGTTTTCATGAGCTATTGCCCACAGTTTTGGGGTTCTAGTGCGATTTACACAACTCGTAACACGCGATACACATTTAAGAGTTATGAGCAAAAACTCGTCGTTTTCATGTTTTAGGGCTGTTTTCATGAGATATTGCCCATAGTTTTGGTGTTCCAAGGGGATTTGCACGTCCCATAAGACTGGATACATGTTTGAGAGACATGGCCAGAAACTCGTAGTTTTCGCATTTTATGGATACTTTCATGAGCTATTGCCCAATATTTTGGGGTTACATGGGAATTTGCAAGGCCCATAATACACAATACATTTTTGAGGGTTATCACCATAAACTCGATGTTTTCGCGTTTTATGGCTGTTTCCGTGAGCTATTGCCCACAGTTTTGGTGTTCAATGGGGATTTGCATGGCTAGTAAAGCCCGATACATGTTTGGGAGTTAAGACCAAAAAATCATCGTTTGCGCGTTTTATGGCTGTTTTCATGAGCTATTGCCCACAGTTTTGGGATTCTAGTGCGATTTACACAACTCGTAACATGCGATACACGCTTAAGAGTTATGAACAAAAGTAAATCGTTTTCACGTTTATGGCTGTTTTCATGAGCTATTGTCCATAGTTTTGGCGTTCCAAGGTGATTTGCACGGCCCATAAGACTCGATAAATGTTTGAGGGGAAAACAATGAGAACGACGAGTTTTTGGTGTTCAATGGGGATTTGCATGGCTAGTAAAGCACTATACATGTTTGAGAGTTAAGACCAAAAACTCATCGTTTTATGCGTTTTATGGATGCTTTCATGAGCTATTGCCCATAGTTTTGGGGTTCAATGGGGATTTGCATTGCTAGTAAACCCCCATACACGTTTTGAGAGAGAGGACCAAAAAGTCGTCGTTTTCGCATTTTATGAACGTTTTCATGACCTATTACACACATTTTTGGGGTTCCATGCGGATTTGCATCGCCCGTATAGAAACGATACATGTCTGAGGATTATGCCCAAAAAGTCTTTGTTTTATGGCTGTTTTCATGAGCTATTGCCCATAGTTTTGGGTTTCTCGGGCGATTTACATGACTCGTAACACACGATGCACAATTAAGAGTTGTGAGCAAAAACTCGCCGTTTTCACGTTTTATGGCCGTTTTCATGAGATAGCCCACAATTTTGGTGTTCCAGGGCGATTTACATGACTCATAACGCCCGATACACGTTTGAGAGTTATGAGAAAAACCTCGTTGTTTTCAGGTTTTATGGCCATTTTCATGAGCTATTGCGAAGAGTTTTGGTGTTCCAGGGCGATTTGCATGACCCATTAGATCCGATACATGTTTCCGAGACATGATAAAAAACTCGCCATTTTCGTGTTTAATGGACGTTTTCATGAGCTATTTCCCATGGTTTTGGGGTTCCATAGGGATTTTCATGGCCCGAAAAGAAACGATACATTTTTGAGAGTTATGACCAAAAACTCGTCGTTTGCACGTTTTATGCCCGTTTTGATGAGCTATTGCCCATAGTTTTGGGGTTCTAGTGCGATTTACACAACTCGTAACACGCGATACACGTTTTCATGGCCCGAAAAGGAACGATACATGTTTGCGAGTTTTGACCAAAAACTCGTCGTTTGCACGTTTTATGGCTGTTTTCATGAGCTATTGCCCACAGTTTTGGTGTTCAATGGGGATTTGCATGGCCAGTAAAGCCCGATACATGTTTGAGAGTTCACACCAAAAACTCGTTGTTTTCCTGTTTTATGGATGTTTTCATGAGCTATTGCCCACAGTTTTGGGCTTCAATGGGGATTTGCATGACCAGTAAACCCCGATACACGTTTTGAGAGAGAGGACCAAAAAATAGAGTTTTCGCGTTTTAAGTACGTTTTCATAAGCTATTACCCATAGTTTTAGGGTTTGATGGGGATTTGCATCGCCCATAAAGAAACGATAATGTCTAAGGGTTATGACCAAAAAGTAGTAATTTTCGTGTTTTATGGCCGGTTTCATGGGCTGCCCACAGTTTTGGGGTTCTCGGGCGATTTACACGACTCGTAACACACAATACACATTTAAGAGTTATGAGCAAAAACTCGTCGTTTTCAAGTTTTATGGCCGGTTTCATGAAATAGCCCCCAATTTTGGAGTTCCACGATGATTTGCATGACTCGTAACACCCGATACATGTTTCAGAGTTATGAGCAAAAAATCGTTGTTTTCAGGTTTTATGGCCGTTTGCATGAGCTATTACCCATAGTTTTGGTGTTCTAGGGCGATTTGCATGACACATAATATCAGATACATGTTTGAGAGATATGATAAAAAACTCGTTGTTTTCGTGTTTTATGGATGTTTTCATGAGCTATTGCCCATGGTTTTGGGGTTCCATAGGGATTTCCATGGCCCGAAAAGAAACGATACATGTTTGAGAGTTATGTCCAAAAACTCATCGTTTTCGCGTTTTATGGCCGTTTTCATGAGCTATTGCCCACATGTGGCATCCCGCAAAACCACTACTAGAAAATCGCGTTGAATTTGTGCATTGCATCGTCATCATCATGCATTGTTTGCCAAAACTATTTTCGCAAAGCCCGTTTTGTTTCTAAAACGCCCCATCTTTATTCAAACGCCAAACCCCGGGGCTCCGGAGTATTTTTGTTTTGTTGCTATCGTTTTGCAAATGGTCCAATTAAATTAAATAAAAAGTTAAATTATTTTTTAGCGGGGGCAGTCGAACGGGCCGTATCGACCCGAACGACCACCCCCATATTTTCAGAACGGTCCACCTAACCGCCCTGTAAAAATCCTAAAGCTACCCAATCCCCTACCCGCACACACCCTCCACATCACCCTGGCCACTCCCCTTGCGCCACCTCACCCTCTCCGCTTTCCCCCACCAACCAGCAGTCGCCACGTGGCCTTCCTCTCTCTCTCCTCCCTCACAGCCACACCCTCCCCCTGCCCTCACCCACCAAACACGCTACACGCACACAGCAGCACGCACCCGACCCCTTTCCCACACCCGCTGCAGCCGGGCCCCACCCCGCGCGGACCGCCCAGGCCCACCTGTCTCCCCACCCACGCCCTGGGCGGCTGGGCCTCTGGTCGCTGGCCCCCACACGACCCCAGCACGCCCCGCACCCCGAGCCCCCCGTCGTCTTCCTCTGAGCGTCCTCTCCCCCTCCCCAGCTCCTTCCGCTCTCTCTCCTCTCACCGGCGGCCTTCCTCGCCGCCGGCTGCCCGCCCCCCTTCCGTCCCTCGCCTCTCGGTCCGCCTCGCTCCCGCGCCCCTCACTTGGCGTCGCCTCCGCCTCAAACCGCGCCGCCTCTCCTCCTCTCTCATGCTCTCCCCGCTGTTGCTGGTTCGCGCAGCGGCCTCCGCCGCCCGGCATCCTCCGGCTGCTGCCCTCGGGCCTCGCTCCCGCGCCCCTCACTGGCGCCGCCGTTCCTCTCCAGCGTGCTCCTCGGCCTCTCCTCTCTTCCGCGCTTCGCCGGAGTAGCCCGCCTCGCCTCTCCGGCCCGGGCGCGCTCCGCTCCGCCCACACGATCCCGCCGGCCGCCTCCTCTGCCTTCTCCGCATCCCGTCCCGAGCCCGCGGCCGGCCCTCTGCAGCAAGCCGCCGCTCGCCCTGAGCTCCGCGGCGCCGCCAACCCGCGTCTGCGCCCCGCTCCGCGTCCACCTGCTTGAGCCCTGCGGCCCCGAGCACATCTGCTGCCTTGCGTCGCTGTCAGCGAGCCCGACCGCCGGCGTGGGCCTTCTGCTTGTGTGCGCTGGCAGTGAGGGTGACATCGTTTGGTTTGCCAGCAACATAGGAGTCATGTTCGACATCGCGCCGTCGTCCTCTGCAAACCCGGCCCCGCACGCCTCCAGGACGTCGCCTCCACGGGTCGTCCACTACTCTGCAAGGACCCGCTCCCAAGATCGACACCGTCGCCGGGTCTGCGTCGCCCCTGCCGTCCCGAGCCTCAGGCTACAAGATGGAACTCGCAAGAATTGAACCCGAGGGTGCGACAAGATCTCCGGGCCCGATGAACCACGCCAAGCTCTTCTTCACGGAGGCCGAAGGCCGTTGTCCGAGACCCCGAAACAGATCCTCGGAACGACAAGTACTCCCTCGAGGACGCCGAGTGTTCCACCCGGACACCGAGTCCCCGACGTGACAAGTACTCCGCCCGGACACCAAGTTCTGCACCCCGGATGCCAAATCCGACCCGACCCGCGTACCGGCAAGATCCCCGCAACGACAAGAACAACCCCGACCCAGGAGTATCCGCTGCGCCCCGACGCTAGACCAAGTGCGCCTCCCGGAACGCCAAGGTCCCCGCGAGAGACGACAAGACCGACAACATGACCCGAAGACCACGGATGCGCCAAGACCTACCTCTGTTATCCGAGAACGTTTCCGTCGACCCTGGACCCTGAGACCGACCCCGAACCCCGGAACCCCAAGTTCGTCGAACCCTAACAAGATCGCCGAACCCTAAATGTGTGAACCCCTTTCCGAAACCCTAATTTCATAATATAATACACTTGTTGCATATTGAATTGTCATACTCGCATGCATATCTGTGGTTTGGGGGCCTTATGCCGATACACCTAATAATTAAATATGGGGCCCATATGCGGGCAAATTCAGTCTCATATTGGCCTCATTTAAATTGGTGTAGCGAACCCGGTACTATCTTCTGACATGTTAAACAACATTTAACTTGCGGGGGTTTTAACCAACTGGAACCATCTAATTAAATGTCGGGACCCCGGTTCCGCTTAATATGACCTAATTGCATCGCACCCTTTGCCATGTCATACATCATACATGCATCATGCCGATCTTCTGCCGTTGTATTAAATAGTGCATCCGGTGTTTATTCTAGTGTTTTGCTTCTTCGCGGATAAGGCCGATGAGTTGATGTGAGCTTCGCCCCGATCTTCGGTTGAACCTTCGACAATGTTTTCAGGCGAGCATCTCCCCCTTTCTACCTATCTTACTTTTATAGTATTTTCTTCCCTCCTGTTGATCTATTGCTATCTGTGTTGCGATGCTTTAGTTTCCGTACCTGTGATTTTCCCTGCAGCCCTATATTGCCTTGGCCACACCCTATTACCTGTTGTTTGGTAGATAGTTGGACTTGCGCGTCGTAGTTGCTTGCTCAAGTGCTGATGTGTGTCGTCATATGCCCGCGATTCTTGATGTATTGCCGCATGTTGATGTTGGAGATGATTCTAGTTTTACTTATCGTCACTTTAATTTCTGTTTAACAACTAAAACTGAAATAAGCAGAGGCATCGGTGGGTGATAGATAATATTTGGTTTCCGAACGCCCACTTGTGTCCCGTAAGACCCCGAGTACTTGATACCTGTTCCTTGATTTTGCGCGCTATCCACATCCGGGAGGTATATGGGACCCCACGAGCGAGCTTGATTCAGTCTTATTTCTTGGGGCCACAACTAGTTTGCGGTTTTATTACGATCCTGTACTTATGCCATGCTACTTTCAGTATTTAAATTGTGCGAGGAGCACCTGTCTGCTTAGGTATGCGGAGTGATTACGCTGTATCGACAAGCCCAGCCACACTTCGGGTTCCCGGTCGCTTCATGACCATTGGCGCAACCTTGAGGCCGCCTCGAGCTTGCTTACTCCGTTGGGATCTACTCAAAGGTGGCCCCTGAAATAATTCTGAATCCTGTGATTGTTCGTGAAAGCCTCGTTGGGTTTGATTTGGTTTTTCGAGGTTGATCGGCGTGTGTTGCTATTGGTGCACCCGGCGGGTAAAACTTTACGAAAGCCGTGTCGCGGATATGGACGACTTGGAGCATGATCTCGATCATAGACAAGCATAACTAAAGTTTACTGCTATAAATTTGACTTATAATGACTAGTAATCAGCTTCACTATAATGGAATGGCTAATTAATACTGCCCACAATTGCTTGTTTGGTTGTCGCTGCGACAATTGTATCGACTAGTAAGTATTGCAACTTCTAGCGAAATGGCTGAATAAAAGTACCAACAAGCTGGGTTTAAGGGTTATCTCATGCTAATTGTATCTGAATAGTAAGTCTGCAAGCTATGTGAATGGTTAACTAAAAGTGCCCATTGCTTGATCGGGCGATTATCTATACCTGACTAGTAATTGCTGCAACGATAACCGAATAAATAAAACTGCCAACTGTGTGAGTTCCTCGGTTGACTTCCTCGATTGGTCTCGAGGGGGAAACGCCAGGATGGGTTTGTTTGATGATAGTATCAGGTTGGTTCCGAATAGGTCTTTCTCACCCCTCTCTGATAACCGTCAATTGTATCGAGTCTCTATAGGTTGTTTCGTGCATGCTGCCGCTGCCGCTCAGTCCACCATACCTATGTAGGCGAGGACCGCCGAATTCTAGCCTCGGTGTCTTGGCCTCGATCGGCGCTCCTTCTTTTCCTTTGCCCTTTGTCGGCACCCTTTGTTTAAGCAGGTTTTGAGATCGGCGTCGTTAGCGGTTACCCTTCCGGCTTGGCCAGGCAGGTTAAGGACGCCATTGGTTATTCTTCAGGCTCTTAGCCCCATTTGGATCTTGTCCGTAGTCGGACGCCCATCGCTTTCAAGGTGATTTGGATCTTTGTACCGTATATTTGTATTCTTGACTCTTTGAGTCACCGTTATATATATCTGCTCATGGGTCCCATCGAGGACTTGTGTAATGTTATTACTTCGCTTTCCACCATACGAAAGTGCTGGTGAGCACCTTTGAATCGTTTCTATGCGGGTTTGGTGAATTTTGCCCAAATTCGCATAGGTCCGATTCTGAGGTGTTATAGAGTGGTATCGAGCCCGGTTGCGATACCCACAAGTCCATTTGAGGATAACCTAGCTAACGGCCGAAGTAGAGTGTCAAAACTATTTTTGCAAAATCGGTTGGATAGTTCTGATTAGGTCTGATTTTACTCCTTACCCCTCTGCTATTCTCCTCTTATCCCTACGCGTTTTAAATCTGCCCTCATCTCTTTCTTCGAGTCCAGGAATTCTCGTGGTTGGGTTTCCGTCGTACCTTTAGGGATTCGCTTCCTCCTTTGGTAACGGTGTTCTACCATCCGGTCTTCATGCTATCCGAGGAACCCTTCGTCTGTGGTACCCTCCTTTGTTCTTTGACGTGTTTTCCGGTGTTTTCCGACGCGACGATATCATCTATGCCAGATCCGATGCAGGGTCTGCATCACCCCTTTGATTCGAACCTCGCTTGTCGAGATCTTCAGTCTGAATCCGAGGGTTGGTTGCATAATCTGTCTATTCGTGTACAGAGTAATGCTTTGAGTGCGGGATGGAGTCGCGACCATACCACTACTCTTATCATTTGCTTTGTATATCGAATGGTGGATCGATGCAATTTTACTCCGTCCACGGAAGCTAGAGGTGGCTTTATTTGTTGATGCCTCTACCTTCGACCTTTTGTTTCCGGAGTGTTCCCTCGATGATCCCGGACAACGAACCTTTGTTGGTGGTGTCGCCGATTTCAAGATGAAGAAGTAACCCTCGTTAGTGGTGTCGCGAGGATCTACACGAAGCGAGAAGACGGAGAACGCCGACCTTCCTTCCGGTACCATGAGGCGGATCTCGAGGGCGAGATCCATTGTTAGTGGTGTCGAATTGTGGCATCCCGCAAAACCACTACTAGAAAATCGCGTTGAATTTGTGCATTGCATCGTCATCATCATGCATTGTTTGCCAAAACTATTTTCGCAAAGCCCGTTTTGTTTCTAAAACGCCCCATCTTTATTCAAACGCCAAACCTCGGGGCTCCGGAGTATTTTTGTTTTGTTGCTATCGTTTTGCAAATGGTCCAATTAAATTAAATAAAAAGTTAAATTATTTTTTAGCGGGGGCAGTCGAACGGGCCGTATCGACCCGAACGACCACCCCCATATTTTCAGAACGGTCCACCTAACCGCCCTGTAAAAATCCTAAAGCTACCCAGTCCCCTACCCACACACACCCTCCACATCACCCTGGCCACTCCCCTTGCGCCACCTCACCCTCTCCGCTTTCCCCCACCAACCAGCAGTCGCCACGTGGCCTTCCTCTCTCTCTCTCTCCTCCCTCACAGCCACACCCTCCCCCTGCCCTCACCCACCAAACACGCTACACGCACACAGCAGCACGCACCCGACCCCTTTCCCACACCCGCTGCAGCCGGGCCCCACCCCGCGCGGACCGCCCAGGCCCACCTGTCTCCCCACCCACGCCCTGGGCGGCTGGGCCTCTGGCCAGCCCCACGACCCAAAGACCTGCACCCTTGAGCCCCCGTCGTCTTCCTCTGAGCGTCCTCTCCCCCTCCCCCGCTCCTTCCGCTCTCTCTCCTCTCACCGGCGGCCTTCCTCGCCGCCGGCTGCCCGCCCCCCTTCCGTCCCTCGCCTCTCGGTCCGCCTCGCTCCCGCCCCGCTCACTTGGCGTCGCGCTCCGCCTCAAACCGCGCCGCCCGCAGCTCCTCTCCCCTCTCTCCCGCTGCCCTTGGCTCGCCCGCGCCAGCGCCCTCCGCCGCCGCCCGGCATCCTCCGCCTGCTCGCCCCTCTCGGCCCGCCTCGCTCCCCGCGCCCCTCCCTGGCGCCGCCGTTCCCTCTCCGCGCGCCGTGCTCCTCCGGCCTCTCCTTCTTCGCGGCCTTTGGCTGCGCAGTAGCCCGCCTCGCCTCTCCGGCGGGCGCTCGCTCCGCCCACACGATCCCGGCCGCCTTCTGCCTTCTCCGCATCCCGTCCCGAAGCGGCGGCCTCTGCAACAAGCCGCCGCTTCCTGAGCTCATGGCGCCGCCAACCAGCGTCGCGCCCGCTCGCGTCCACCGCTGAGCCCTGCGGCCCCGAGCACATCTGCTGCCTTGCGTCGCTGTCAGCGAGCCCGACCGCCGGCGTGGGCCTTCTGCTTGTGTGCGCTGGCAGTGAGGGTGACATCGTGTGGTTTGCCAGCAACATAGGAGTCATGTTCGACATCGCGCCGTCGTCCTCTGCAAACCCGGCCCCGCACGCCTCCAGGACGTCGCCTCCACGGGTCGTCCACTACCCTGCAAGGACCCGCTCCCAAGATCGACACCGTCGCCGGGTCTGCGTCGCCGCGTCCCGAGCCTCAGGCTACAAGATGGAACTCGCAAGAATTGAACCCGAGGGTGCGACAAGATCTCCGGGCCCGATGAACCATGCCAAGCTCTTCTTCACGGAGGCCGAAGGCCGTTGTCCGAGACCCCGAAACAGATCCTCGGAACGACAAGTACTCCCTCGAGGACGCCGAGTGTTCCACCCGGACACCGAGTCCCCGACGTGACAAGTACTCCGCCCGGACACCAAGTTCTGCACCCCGGATGCCAAATCCGACCCGACCCACGTACCGGCAAGATCCCCGCAACGACAAGAACAACCCGACCAGAGTATCCGCTGCGCCCGACGCTAGACCAAGTCGCCTCCGGGCCAAGGTCCCCGCGAGACGACAAGACCGACAACATGACCCGAAGACCACGGATGCGCCAAGACCTACCTCTGTTATCCGAGAACGTTTCCGTCGACCCTGGACCCTGAGACCGACCCCGAACCCCGGAACCCCAAGTTCGTCGAACCCTAACAAGATCGCCGAACCCTAAATGTGTGAACCCCTTTCCGAAACCCTAATTTCATAATATAATACACTTGTTGCATATTGAATTGTCATACTCGCATGCATATCTGTGGTTTGGGGGCCTTATGCCGATACACCTAATAATTAAATATGGGGCCCATATGCGGGCAAATTCAGTCTCATATTGGCCTCATTTAAATTGGTGTAGCGAACCCGGTACTATCTTCTGACATGTTAAACAACATTTAACTTGCGGGGGTTTTAACCAACTGGAACCATCTAATTAAATGTCGGGACCCCGGTTCCGCTTAATATGACCTAATTGCATCGCACCCTTTGCCATGTCATACATCATACATGCATCATGCCGATCTTCTGCCGTTGTATTAAATAGTGCATCCGGTGTTTATTCTAGTGTTTTGCTTCTTCGCGGATAAGGCCGATGAGTTGATGTGAGCTTCGCCCCGATCTTCGGTTGAACCTTCGACAATGTTTTCAGGCGAGCATCTCCCCCTGTCTATCTATCTTACTTTTATAGTATTTTCTTCCCTCCTGTTGATCTATTGCTATCTGTGTTGCGATGCTTTAGTTTCCGTACCTGTGATTTTCCCTGCAGCCCTATATTGCCTTGGCCACACCCTATTACCTGTTGTTTGGTAGATAGTTGGACTTGCGCGTCGTAGTTGCTTGCTCAAGTGCTGATGTGTGTCGTCATATGCCACAGTTGCTGATGTATTGCCGCATGTTGATGTTGGAGATGATTCTAGTTTTACTTATCGTCACTTTAATTTCTGTTTAACAACTAAAACTGAAATAAGCAGAGGCATCGGTGGGTGATAGATAATATTTGGTTTCAACGCCACTTGTGTCCCGTAAGACCCGAGTACTTGATACTGTTCCTTGATTTTGCGCGCTATCCACATCCGGAGGTATATGGGACCCCGAGCGAGCTTGATTCAGTCTTATTTCTTGGGGCCACAACTAGTTTGCGGTTTTATTACGATCCTGTACTTATGCCATGCTACTTTCGTATTTAAATTGTGCGAGGAGCACACTTTGTCTGTTAGGTATGCGGAGTGATTACGCGGTATCGACAAGCCCAGCCACACTTTCGGGTTCCCAGTCGCTTACAGCCATTGGCGCAACCTTGAGGCCGCCTTGGAGCTTGCTTACTCCGTTGCGGGATCTACTCAAAAGGGTGGCCCCCTGAAATAATTCTGAATCCTGTGATTGTTCAGTCGTGAAAGCCTCGTTGGGTTTTGATTTGGTTTTTCCGAGGTTGATCGAGCGTGTGTTGCTATTGGTGCACCCGGCCGGGTAAAACTTTTCAAAGCCGTGTCCATGGATATGGACGACTTGGAGCATGATTCTCGATCATAGACAAGCATAACTAAAGTTTACGCTATAAATTTGACTTATAATGACTAGTAATCAGCTTCACTATAATGGAATGGCTAATTAATACTGCCCACAATTGCTTGTTTGGTTGTCGCCATACAATTGTATCTGACTAGTAAGTATTGCAACTACAACGAAATGGCTGAATAAAAGTACCAACAACTGCTGGGTTTAAGGGTTATCTCATGCTAATTGTATCTGAATAGTAAGTGCTGCAACTGTAACGGAATGGTTAACTAAAAGTGCCCACTGCTTACTTGATCAGGACGATTATCTATACCTGACTAGTAATTGCTGCAACGATAACCGAATAAATAAAACTGCCAACTGTGTGAGTTCCTCGGTTGACTTCCTCGATTGGTCTCGAGGGGGAAACGCCAGGATGGGTTTGTTTGATGATAGTATCAGGTTGGTTCCGAATAGGTCTTTCTCACCCCTCTCTGATAACCGTCAATTGTATCGAGTCTCTATAGGTTGTTTCGTGCATGCTGCCGCTGCCGCTCAGTCCACCATACCTATGTAGGCGAGGACCGCCGAATTCTAGCCTCGCTGCATCTTGGCCTCGATCGACGCTCCTTCTTTTTCCTTTGCCCTTTGTCGGCACCCTTTGTTTAAGCAGGTTTTGAGATCGGCGTCGTTAGCGAGGTTACCCTTCCGGCTTTGGCAGTTAAGGACGCCATTGGTTATTCTTCAGGGCTCTTAGCCCCATTTGGATCTTGTCCGTAGTCGGACGCCCCATCGTTTTCAAGGTGATTTGGATCTTTGTACCGTATATTTGTATTCTTGACTCTTTGAGTCGCTGTTATATATATCTGTTCTGTGGGTCCCATCGAGGACTGTTGTGTAATGTTATTACTTCGTTTTCCACCCGCACGAAAGTGCCTGGTGGGCACCTTTGAATCGTTTCTATGCGGGTTTGGTGAATTTTGCCCAAATTCGCATAGGTCCGATTCTGAGGGTGTTATACCACAGTTTTGGGGTTCTACTACGATTTACACAACTCGTAACACGCGATACACATTTAAGAGTTATGAGCAAAAACTCGTCGTTATCATGTTTTAGGGCTGTTTTCATGAGCTATTGCCCATAGTTTTGGTGTTCCAAGGCGATTTGCACGGCCCATAAGAGTGGATAAATGTTTGAGAGACATGGCCAGAAACTCGTAGTTTTCGCATTTTATGGATACTTTCATGAGCTATTGCCCACAATTTTGGGGTTCCATGGGAATTTGCAAGGCCCATAAGACACAATACATTTTTGAGGGTTATCACCATAAACTCGATGTTTTCGCGTTTTATGGCTGTTTCCGTGAGCTATTGCCCACAGTTTTGGTGTTCAATGGGGATTTGCATGGCTAGTAAAGCCCGATACATGTTTGGGAGTTAAGACCAAAAACTCGTCGTTTTCGCGTTTTATGGCTGTTTTCATGAGCTATTGCCCACAATTTTGGGGTTCTAGTGCGATTTACACAACTCGTAACATGCGATACACGTTTAAGAGTTATGAACAAAAACTCGTCGTTTTCACGTTTTATGGCTGTTTTCATGAGCTATTGTCCATAGTTTTGGCGTTCCAAGGTGATTTGCCCGGCCCATAAGACTCGATAAATGATTGAGGGTAAAACAATGAGATCGACGAGTTTTTGGTGTTCAATGGGGATTTGCATGTCCTATAAATCCCGATTCATGTTTGAGGGTTAAGACCAAAAACTCGTTGTTTTTGCATTTTATGGATGTTTTCATGAACTATTGCTCACAGTTTTGGGGTTCAATGGGGATTTGCATTGCCAGTAAACCCCGATACACGTTTTGAGAGAGAGGACCAAAAACTCGTCGTTTTCACGTTTTACGGATGTTTTCATGAGGTATTACTCACAGTTTTGGAGTTCCATGGGGATTTGCATCGCCCGTCAAGAAACGATACATGTCTGAGGGTTATGACCAAAAAGGCATCGTTTAATGGTTGTTTTCATGAGCTATTGCCCACAGTTTTGGGGTTCTCGGGCGATTTACACGACTCGTAACACACGATACACGTTTAAGAGTTGTGAGAAAAGTTCGTCGTTTTCACGTTTTATGGCCGTTTTCATGAGATAGCCCATAATTTTGGTGTTCCAGGGCGATTTGCACGAGTCATAACGCCCGATACACTTTTGAGAGTTATGAGAAAAAACTCGTTGTTTTCAGAAGCTATTGCCCACAGTTTTGGTGTTCCAGGGCGATTTGCATGACCCATTAGATCCGATACATGTTTGAGAGACATGATCAAAAACTCGCCGTTTTCGTTTTTTATGGATGTTTTCATGAGGTATTGCCAATGGTTTTGGGGTTCCATAGGGATTTTCATGGCTGGAAAAGAAACGATACATGTTTGAGAGTTATGACCAAAAACTCGTCGTTTGCACGTTTTATGGCCGTTTTCATGAGCTATTGCCCACAGTTTTGGGGTTCTAGTGCGATTTACACAACTCGTAACACGCGATACACGTTTTCGTGGCCTGAAAAGAAACGATACATGTTTGAGAGTTATGACCAAAAACTCGTCATTTGCACGTTTTACGGCCGTTTTCATGAGCTATTGCCCACAGTTTTGGTGTTCAATGGGGATTTGCATGGCCAGTAAAACCCGATACATGTTTGAGAGTTAACACCAAAAACTTGTTGTTTTCCCGTTTTATGGATGTTTTCATGAGCTATTGCCCACAGTTTTGGGCTTCCATGGGGATTTGCATGACCAGTAAACCCCGATACACGTTTTGAGGGAGGACCGAAAAATCGTCGTTTTCGCGTTTTAAGGACGTTTTCATAAGCTATTACCCGTAGTTTTGGGGTTCGATGGGGATTTGCATCGCCCATAAAGAAATGATGCATGTCTGAGGGTTATGACCAAAAAGTAGTCATTTTCGTGTTTTATGGCCGTTTTCATGGGCTGCCCACAATTTTGGGGTTCTCGGGCGATTTACACGACTCGTAACACGCAATACACATTTAAGAGTTATGAGCAAACACTCGTCGTTTTCAAGTTTTATGGCCGTTTGCATGAAATAGCCAACAATTTTGGAGTTCCACGACGATTTGCATGACTCGTAACGCCCGATACATGTTTCAGAGTTATGAGCAAAAACCCGTTGTTTTCAGGTTTTATGGCCGTTTGCATGATCTATTACCCATAGTTTTGGTGTTCTAGGGCGATTTGCATGACACATAAGATCCGATACATTTTTGAGAGATATGATAAAAAACTCGTCGTTTTCGTGTTTTATGGACGTTTTCATGAGCTATTGCCCATGGTTTTGGGGTTCCATAGGGATTTCCATGGCCCGAAAAGAAACGATACTTGTTTGAGAGTTGTGTCCAAAAACTCATCGTTTTCGCGTTTTATGGCCGTTTTCATGAGCTATTGCCCACAGTTTTGGGGTTCTACTACGATTTACACAACTCGTAACACGCGATACACATTTAAGAGTTATGAGCAAAAACTCGTCGTTTTCATGTTTTAGGGCTGTTTTCATGAGCTATTGCCCATAGTTTTGGTGTTCCAAGGCGATTTGCACGGCCCATAAGACTGGATAAATGTTTGAGAGACATGGCCAGAAACTCGTAGTTTTCGCATTTTATGGATACTTTCATGAGCTATTGCCCACAATTTTGGGGTTCCATGGGAATTTGCAAGGCCCATAAGACACAATACATTTTTGAGGGTTATCACCATAAACTCGATGTTTTCGCGTTTATGGCTGCTTCCGTGAGCTATTGCCCACAGTTTTGGTGTTCAATGGGGATTTGCATGGCTAGTAAAGCCCGATACATGTTTGGGAGTTAAGACCAAAAACTCGTCGTTTTCGCGTTTTATGGCTGTTTTCATGAGCTATTGCCCACAATTTTGGGGTTCTAGTGCGATTTACACAACTCGTAACATGCGATACACGTTTAAGAGTTATGAACAAAAACTCGTCGTTTTCACGTTTTATGGCTGTTTTCATGAGCTATTGTCCATAGTTTTGGCGTTCCAAGGTGATTTGCCCGGCCCATAAGACTCGATAAATGATTGAGGTAAAACAATGAGATCGACGAGTTTTTGGTGTTCAATGGGGATTTGCATGTCCTGTAAAGCCCGATTCATGTTTGAGGGTTAAGACCAAAAACTCGTTGTTTTTGCGTTTTATGGATGTTTTCATGAACTATTGCTCACAGTTTTGGGGTTCAATGGGGATTTGCATTGCCAGTAAACCCCGATACACGTTTTGAGAGAGAGAGGACCAAAAACTCGTCGTTTTCACATTTTACGGATGTTTTCATGAGGTATTACTCACAGTTTTGGAGTTCCATGGGGATTTGCATCGCCCGTCAAGAAACGATACATGTCTGAGGGTTATGACCAAAAAGGCATCGTTTAATGGTTGTTTTCATGAGCTATTGCCCACAGTTTTGGGGTTCTCGGGCGATTTACACGACTCGTAACACACGATACACGTTTAAGAGTTGTGAGAAAAGTTCGTCGTTTTCACGTTTTATGGCCGTTTTCATGAGATAGCCCATAATTTTGGTGTTCCAGGGCGATTTGTACGAGTCATAACGCCCGATACACGTTTGAGAGTTATGAGAAAAAACTCGTTGTTTTCAGAAGCTATTGCCCACAGTTTTGGTGTTCCAGGGCGATTTGCATGACCCATTAGATCCGATACATGTTTCAGAGACATGATCAAAAACTCGCCGTTTTCGTTTTTTATGGACGTTTTCATGAGGTATTGCCAATGGTTTTGGGGTTCCATAGGGATTTTCATGGCTGGAAAAGAAACGATACATGTTTGAGAGTTATGACCAAAAACTCGTCGTTTGCACGTTTTATGGCCGTTTTCATGAGCTATTGCCCACAGTTTTGGGGTTCTAGTGCGATTTACACAACTCGTAACACGCGATACACGCGTTTGCGTGGCCTGAAAAAACGATACATGTTTGAGAGTTATGACCAAAAACCGTCATTTGCCGTTTTACGGCCGTTTTCATGAGCTATTGCCCACGTTTTGGTGTTCAATGGGATTTGCATGGCGGTAAAACCCGATACATGTTTGAGAGTTAACACCAAAAACTTGTTGTTTTCCGTTTATGGATGTTTTCATGAGCTATTGCCCAGTTTTGGGCTTCCATGGGGATTTGCATGACCAGGTAAACCCCGATACACGTTTTGAGGGAGGACCGAAAAATCGTCGTTTTCGCGTTTTAAGGACGTTTTCATAAGCTATTACCCGTAGTTTTGGGGTTCGATGGGGATTTGCATCGCCCATAAAGAAATGATGCATGTCTGAGGGTTATGACCAAAAAGTAGTCATTTTCGTGTTTTATGGCCGTTTTCATGGGCTGCCCACAATTTTGGGGTTCTCGGGCGATTTACATGACTCGTAACACGCAATACACATTTAAGAGTTATGAGCAAACACTCGTCGTTTTCAAGTTTTATGGCCGTTTGCATGAAATAGCCAACAATTTTGGAGTTCCACGACGATTTGCATGACTCGTAACGCCCGATACATGTTTCAGAGTTATGAGCAAAAACTCGTTGTTTTCAGGTTTTATGGCCGTTTGCATGATCTATTACCCATAGTTTTGGTGTTCTAGGGCGATTTGCATGACACATAAGATCCGATACATTTTTGAGAGATATGATAAAAAACTCGTCGTTTTCGTGTTTTATGGACGTTTTCATGAGCTATTGCCCATGGTTTTGGGGTTCCATAGGGATTTCCATGGCCCGAAAAGAAACGATACTTGTTTGAGAGTTGTGTCCAAAAACTCATCGTTTTCGCGTTTTATGGCCGTTTTCATGAGCTATTGCCCACAGTTTTGGGGTTCTACTACGATTTACACAACTCGTAACACGCGATACACATTTAAGAGTTATGAGCAAAAACTCGTCGTTTTCATGTTTTAGGGCTGTTTTCATGAGCTATTGCCCATAGTTTTGGTGTTCCAAGGCGATTTGCACGGCCCATAAGACTGGATAAATGTTTGAGAGACATGGCCAGAAACTCGTAGTTTTCGCATTTTATGGATACTTTCATGAGCTATTGCCCACAATTTTGGGGTTCCATGGGAATTTGCAAGGCCCATAAGACACAATACATTTTTGAGGGTTATCACCATAAACTCGATGTTTTCGCGTTTTATGGCTGTTTCCGTGAGCTATTGCCCACAGTTTTGGTGTTCAATGGGGATTTGCATGGCTAGTAAAGCCCGATACATGTTTGGGAGTTAAGACCAAAAACTCGTCGTTTTCGCGTTTTATGGCTGTTTTCATGAGCTATTGCCCACAATTTTGGGGTTCTAGTGCGATTTACACAACTCGTAACATGCGATACACGTTTAAGAGTTATGAACAAAAACTCGTCGTTTTCACGTTTTATGGCTGTTTTCATGAGCTATTGTCCATAGTTTTGGCGTTCCAAGGTGATTTGCCCGGCCCATAAGACTCGATAAATGATTGAGGTAAAACAATGAGATCGACGAGTTTTTGGTGTTCAATGGGGATTTGCATGTCCTGTAAAGCCCGATTCATGTTTGAGGGTTAAGACCAAAAACTCGTTGTTTTTGCGTTTTATGGATGTTTTCATGAACTATTGCTCACAGTTTTGGGGTTCAATGGGGATTTGCATTGCCAGTAAACCCCGATACACGTTTTGAGAGAGAGGACCAAAAACTCGTCGTTTTCACATTTTACGGATGTTTTCATGAGGTATTACTCACAGTTTTGGAGTTCCATGGGGATTTGCATCGCCCGTCAAGAAACGATACATGTCTGAGGGTTATGACCAAAAAGGCATCGTTTAATGGTTGTTTTCATGAGCTATTGCCCACAGTTTTGGGGTTCTCGGGCGATTTACACGACTCGTAACACACGATACACGTTTAAGAGTTGTGAGAAAAGTTCGTCGTTTTCACGTTTTATGGCCGTTTTCATGAGATAGCCCATAATTTTGGTGTTCCAGGGCGATTTGTACGAGTCATAACGCCCGATACACGTTTGAGAGTTATGAGAAAAAACTCGTTGTTTTCAGAAGCTATTGCCCACAGTTTTGGTGTTCCAGGGCGATTTGCATGACCCATTAGATCCGATACATGTTTCAATGTTTCAGAGACATGATCAAAAACTCGCCGTTTTCGTTTTTTATGGACGTTTTCATGAGGTATTGCCAATGGTTTTGGGGTTCCATAGGGATTTTCATGGCTGGAAAAGAAACGATACATGTTTGAGAGTTATGACCAAAAACTCGTCGTTTGCACGTTTTATGGCCGTTTTCATGAGCTATTGCCCACAGTTTTGGGGTTCTAGTGCGATTTACACAACTCGTAACACGCGATACACGTTTTCGTGGCCTGAAAAGAAACGATACATGTTTGAGAGTTATGACCAAAAACTCGTCATTTGCACGTTTTACGGCCGTTTTCATGAGCTATTGCCCACAGTTTTGGTGTTCAATGGGGATTTGCATGGCCAGTAAAACCCGATACATGTTTGAGAGTTAACACCAAAAACTCGTTGTTTTCCCGTTTTATGGATGTTTTCATGAGCTATTGCCCACATTTTTGGGCTTCCATGGGGATTTGCATGACCAGTAAACCCCGATACACGTTTTGAGGGAGGACCAAAAAATCGTCGTTTTCGCGTTTTAAGGACGTTTTCATAAGCTATTACCCGTAGTTTTGGGGTTCGATGGGGATTTGCATCGCCCATAAAGAAACGATGCATGTCTGAGGGTTATGACCAAAAAGTAGTCATTTTCGTGTTTTATGGCCGTTTTCATGGGCTGCCCACAATTTTGGGGTTCTCGGGCGATTTACACGACTCGTAACACGCAATACACATTTAAGAGTTATGAGAAAACACTCGTCGTTTTCAAGTTTTATGGCCGTTTGCATGAAATAGCCAACAATTTTGGAGTTCCACGACGATTTGCATGACTCGTAACGCCCGATACACGTTTCAGAGTTATGAGCAAAAACTCGTTGTTTTCAGGTTTTATGGCCGTTTGCATGATCTATTACCCATAGTTTTGGTGTTCTAGGGCGATTTGCATGACACATAAGATCCGATACATTTTTGAGAGATATGATAAAAAACTCGTCGTTTTCGTGTTTTATGGACGTTTTCATGAGCTATTGCCCATGGTTTTGGGGTTCCATAGGGATTTCCACGGCCCGAAAAGAAACGATACTTGTTTGAGAGTTGTGTCCAAAAACTCATCGTTTTCGCGTTTTATGGCCGTTTTCATGAGCTATTGCCCACAGTTTTGGGGTTCTACTACGATTTACACAACTCGTTACACGCGATACACATTTAAGAGTTATGAGCAAAAACTCGTTTTCATGTTTTAGGCTGTTTTCATGAGCTATTGCCCATAGTTTTGGTGTTCCAAGGCGATTTGCAGGCCCATAAGACTGGATAAATGTTTGAGAGACATGGCGTAAACTTCGTAGTTTTCGCATTTTAGGGATACTTTCAGGATCGATTGCCCACAATTGGTGGGTTCCATGGGAATTTGCAAGGCCCATAAGACACAATACATTTTTGAGGGTTATCACCATAAACTCGATGTTTTCGCGTTTTATGGCTGTTTCCGTGAGCTATTGCCCACAGTTTTGGTGTTCAATGGGGATTTGCATGGCTAGTAAAGCCCGATACATGTTTGGGAGTTAAGACCAAAAACTCTGCGTTTCGCGTTTATGGCTGTTTTCATGAGCTATTGCCCACAATTTTGGGGTTCTAGTGCGATTTACACAACTCGTAACATGCGATACACGTTTAAGAGTTATGAACAAAACTCGTCGTTTCACGTTTATGGCTGTTTTCATGAGCTATTGTCCATAGTTTTGGCTCCAAGGTGATTTGCCGGCCCATAAGACTCGATAAATGATTGAGGTAAAACAATGAGATCGACGAGTTTTTGGTGTTCAATGGGATTTGCATGTCTGTAAAGCCCGATTCATGTTTGAGGGTTAAGACCAAAAACTCGTTGTTTTTGCGTTTTATGGATGTTTTCATGAACTATTGCTCACAGTTTTGGGGTTCAATGGGGATTTGCATTGCCAGTAAACCCCGATACACGTTTTGAGAGAGAGGACCAAAAACTCGTCGTTTTCACGTTTTACGGATGTTTTCATGAGGTATTACTCACAGTTTTGGAGTTCCATGGGGATTTGCATCGCCCGTCAAGAAACGATACATGTCTGAGGGTTATGACCAAAAAGGCATAGTTTAATGGTTGTTTTCATGAGCTATTGCCCAGTTTTGGGGTTCTCGGGCGATTTACACGACTCGTAACACGATACACGTTTAAGAGTTGTGAGAAAAGTTCGTCGTTTTCACGTTTTATGGCCGTTTTCATGAGATAGCCCATAATTTTGGTGTTCCAGGGCGATTTGTACGAGTCATAACGCCCGATACACGTTTGAGAGTTATGAGAAAAAACTCGTTGTTTTCAGAAGCTATTGCCCACAGTTTTGGTGTTCCAGGGCGATTTGCATGACCCATTAGATCCGATACATGTTTCAGAGACATGATCAAAAACTCGCCGTTTTCGTTTTTTATGGACGTTTTCATGAGGTATTGCCAATGGTTTTGGGGTTCCATAGGGATTTTCATGGCTGGAAAAGAAACGATACATGTTTGAGAGTTATGACCAAAAACTCGTCGTTTGCACGTTTTATGGCCGTTTTCATGAGCTATTGCCCATAGTTTTGGGGTTCTAGTGCGATTTACACAACTCGTAACACACGATACACGTTTTCGTGGCCTGAAAAGAAACGATACATGTTTGAGAGTTATGACCAAAAACTCGTCATTTGCACGTTTTACGGCCGTTTTCATGAGCTATTGCCCACAGTTTTGGTGTTCAATGGGGATTTGCATGGCCAGTAAAACCCGATACATGTTTGAGAGTTAACACCAAAAACTCGTTGTTTTCCCGTTTTATGGATGTTTTCATGAGCTATTGCCCACATTTTTGGGCTTCCATGGGGATTTGCATGACCAGTAAACCCCGATACACGTTTTGAGGGAGGACCAAAAAATCGTCGTTTTCGCGTTTTAAGGACGTTTTCATAAGCTATTACCCGTAGTTTTGGGGTTCGATGGGGATTTGCATCGCCCATAAAGAAACGATGCATGTCTGAGGGTTATGACCAAAAAGTAGTCATTTTCGTGTTTTATGGCCGTTTTCATGGGCTGCCCACAATTTTGGGGTTCTCGGGCGATTTACACGACTCGTAACACATAATACACATTTAAGAGTTATGAGCAAAAACTCGTCGTTTTCAAGTTTTTTGGCCGTTTTCATGAAATAGCCCACAATTTTGGAGTTCCACGACGATTTGCATGACTCGTAACGCCCGATACACGTTTCAGAGTTATGAGCAAAAACTCGTTGTTTTCAGGTTTTATGGCCGTTTGCATGAGCTATTACCCATAGTTTTGGTGTTCTAGGGCGATTTGCATGACACATAAGATCCGATACATTTTTGAGAGATATGATAAAAAACTCGTCGTTTTCATGTTTTATGGACGTTTTCATGAGCTATTGCCCATGGTTTGGGGGTTCCATAGGGATTTCCATGGCCCGAAAAGGAACGATACATGTTTGAGAGTTATGTCCAAAAACTCATCGTTTTCGCGTTTTATGGCCGTTTTCATGAGATATTGCCCGCAGTTTTGGGGTTCTACTACGATTTACACAACTCGTAACACGCGATACACATTTAAGAGTTATGAGCAAAAACTCGTCGTTTTCATGTTTTAGGGCTGTTTTCATGAGCTATTGCCCATAGTTTTGGTGTTCCAAGGCGATTTGCACGGCCCATAAGACTGGATAAATGTTTGAGAGACATGGCCAAAAACTCGTAGTTTTCGCATTTTATGGATACTTTCGTGAGCTATTGCCCACAACTTTGGGGTTCCATGGGAATTTGCAGGCCCATAAGACACAATACATTTTTGAGGGTTATCACCATAAACTCGATGTTTTCGCGTTTTATGGCTGTTTCCGTGAGCTATTGCCCACAGTTTTGGTGTTCAATGGGGATTTGCATGGCTAGTAAAGCCCGATACATGTTTGGGAGTTAAGACCAAAAACTCATCGTTTTCGCGTTTTATGGCTGTTTTCATGAGCTATTGCCCACAATTTTGGGGTTCTAGTGCGATTTACACAACTCGTAACATGCGATACACGTTTAAGAGTTATGAACAAAAACTCGTCGTTTTCACGTTTTATGGCTGTTTTCATGAGCTATTGTCCATAGTTTTGGCGTTCCAAGGTGATTTGCCCGGCCCATAAGACTCGATAAATGATTGAGGTAAAACAATGAGATCGACGAGTTTTTGGTGTTCAATGGGGATTTGCATGTCCTGTAAAGCCCGATTCATGTTTGAGGGTTAAGACCAAAAACTCGTTGTTTTTGCATTTTATGTATGTTTTCATGAACTATTGCTCACAGTTTTGGGGTTCAATGGGGATTTGCATTGCCAGTAAACCCCGATACACGTTTTGAGAGAGAGGACCAAAAACTCGTCGTTTTCACGTTTTACGGATGTTTTCATGAGGTATTACTCACAGTTTTGGAGTTCCATGGGGATTTGCATCGCCCGTCAAGAAACGATACATGTCTGAGGGTTATGACCAAAAAGGCATCGTTTAATGGTTGTTTTCATGAGCTATTGCCCACAATTTTGGGGTTCTCGGGCGATTTACACGACTCGTAATACACGATACACGTTTAAGAGTTGTGAGAAAAGTTCGTCGTTTTCACGTTTTATGGCCGTTTTCATGAGATAGCCCATAATTTTGGTGTTCCAGGGCGATTTGCACGAGTCATAACGCCCGATACACGTTTGAGAGTTATGAGAAAAAACTCGTTGTTTTCAGAAGCTATTGCCCACAGTTTTGGTGTTCCAGGGCGATTTGCATGACCCATTAGATCCGATACATGTTTCAGAGACATGATCAAAAACTCGCCGTTTTCGTTTTTTATGGACGTTTTCATGAGGTATTGCCAATGGTTTTGGGGTTCCATAGGGATTTTCATGGCTGGAAAAGAAACGATACATGTTTGAGAGTTATGACCAAAAACTCGTCGTTTGCACGTTTTATGGCCGTTTTCATGAGCTATTGCCCACAGTTTTGGGGTTCTAGTGCGATTTACACAACTCGTAACACGCGATACACGTTTTCGTGGCCTGAAAAGAAACGATACATGTTTGAGAGTTATGACCAAAAACTCGTCATTTGCACGTTTTACGGCCGTTTTCATGAGCTATTGCCCACAGTTTTGGTGTTCAATGGGGATTTGCATGGCCAGTAAAACCCGATACATGTTTGAGAGTTAACACCAAAAACTTGTTGTTTTCCCGGTTTTATGGATGTTTTCATGAGCTATTGCCCACATTTTTGGGCTTCCATGGGGATTTGCATGACCAGTAAACCCCGATACACGTTTTGAGGGAGGACCAAAAAATCGTCGTTTTCGCGTTTTAAGGACGTTTTCATAAGCTATTAACCGTAGTTTTGGGGTTCGATGGGGATTTGCATCGCCCATAAAGAAACGATGCATGTCTGAGGGTTATGACCAAAAAGTAGTCATTTTCGTGTTTTATGGCCGTTTTCATGGGCTGCCCACAATTTTGGGGTTCTCGGGCGATTTACACGACTCGTAACACGCAATACACATTTAAGAGTTATGAGCAAAAACTCGTCGTTTTCAAGTTTTATGGCCGTTTGCATGAAATAGCCCACAATTTTGGAGTTCCACGACGATTTGCATGACTCGTAACGCCCGATACACGTTTCAGAGTTATGAGCAAAAACTCGTTGTTTTCAGGTTTTATGGCCGTTTGCATGATCTATTACCCATAGTTTTGGTGTTCTAGGGCGATTTGCATGACACATAAGATCCGATACATTTTTGAGAGATATGATAAAAAACTCGCCGTTTTCGTGTTTTATGGACGTTTTCATGAGCTATTGCCCATGGTTTTGGGGTTCCATAGGGATTTCCATGGCCCGAAAAGAAACGATACATGTTTGAGAGTTATGTCCAAAAACTCATCGTTTTCGCGTTTTATGGCCGTTTTCATGAGCTATTGCCCACAGTTTTGGGGTTCTACTACGATTTACACAACTCGTAACACGCGATACACATTTAAGAGTTATGAGCAAAAACTCGTCGTTTTCATGTTTTAGGGCTGTTTTCATGAGCTATTGCCCATAGTTTTGGTGTTCCAAGGCGATTTGCACGGCCCATAAGACTGGATAAATGTTTGAGAGACATGGCCAGAAACTCGTAGTTTTCGCATTTTATGGATACTTTCATGAGCTATTGCCCACAATTTTGGGGTTCCATGGGAATTTGCAAGGCCCATAAGACACAATACATTTTTGAGGGTTATCACCATAAACTCGATGTTTTCGCGTTTTATGGCTGTTTCCGTGAGCTATTGCCCACAGTTTTGGTGTTCAATGGGGATTTGCATGGCTAGTAAAGCCCGATACATGTTTGGGAGTTAAGACAAAAAACTCGTCGTTTTCGCGTTTTATGGCTGTTTTCATGAGCTATTGCCCACAATTTTGGGGTTCTAGTGCGATTTACACAACTCGTAACATGCGATACACGTTTAAGAGTTATGAACAAAAACTCGTCGTTTTCACGTTTTATGGCTGTTTTCATGAGCTATTGTCCATAGTTTTGGCGTTCCAAGGTGATTTGCCCGGCCCATAAGACTCGATAAATGATTGAGGGTAAAACAATGAGATCGACGAGTTTTTGGTGTTTAATGGGGATTTGCATGTCCTGTAAAGCCCGATTCATGTTTGAGGGTTAAGACCAAAAACTCGTTGTTTTTGCGTTTTATGGATGTTTTCATGAACTATTGCTCACAGTTTTGGGGTTCAATGGGGATTTGCATTGCCAGTAAACCCCGATACACGTTTTGAGAGAGAGGACCAAAAACTCGTCGTTTTCATGTTTTACGGATGTTTTCATGAGGTATTACTCACAGTTTTGGAGTTCCATGGGGATTTGCATCGCCCGTCAAGAAACGATACATGTCTGAGGGTTATGACCAAAAAGGCATCGTTTAATTGTTATTTTCATGAGCTATTGCCCACAGTTTTGGGGTTCTCGGGCGATTTACACGACTCGTAACACACGATACACGTTTCAGAGTTGTGAGAAAAGTTCGTCGTTTTCACGTTTTATGGCCGTTTTCATGAGATAGCCCATAATTTTGGTGTTCCAGGGCGATTTGCACGAGTCGTAACGCCTGATACACGTTTGGGAGTTATGAGAAAAAACTCGTTGTTTTTGGCTATTGCCCGATTTTGGTGTTCCAGGCGATTTGCATGACCCATTAGATCCGATACATGTTTGAGACATGATCAAAACTTCGCCGTTGCTTTTTATGGACGTTTTCATGAGGTATTGCCAATGGTTTTGGGGTTCCATAGGGATTTTCATGGCTGGAAAAGAAACGATACATGTTTGAGAGTTATGACCAAAAACTCGTCGTTTGCACGTTTTATGGCCGTTTTCATGAGCTATTGCCCACAGTTTTGGGGCTCTAGTGCAATTTAGACAACTCGTAACACGCGATACACGTTTTCGTGGCCTGGAAAGAAACGATACATGTTTGAGAGTTATGACCAAAAACTCGTCATTTGCACGTTTTACGGCCGTTTTCATGAGCTATTGCCCACAGTTTTGGTGTTCAATGGGGATTTGCATGGCCAGTAAAACCCGATACATGTTTGAGAGTTAACACCAAAAACTCGTTGTTTTCCCGTTTTATGGATGTTTTCATGAGCTATTGCCCACATTTTTGGGCTTCCATGGGGATTTGCATGACCAGTAAACCCCGATACACGTTTTGAGGGAGGACCAAAAAATCGTCGTTTTCGCGTTTTAAGGACGTTTTCATAAGCTATTACCCGTAGTTTTGGGGTTCGATGGGGATTTGCATCGCCCATAAAGAAACGATGCATGTCTGAGGGTTATGACCAAAAAGTAGTCATTTTCGTGTTTTATGGCCGTTTTCATGGGCTGCCCACAATTTTGGGGTTCTCGGGCGATTTACACGACTCGTAACACGCAATACACATTTAAGAGTTATGAGCAAAAACTCGTCGTTTTCAAGTTTTATGGCCGTTTGCATGAAATAGCCCACAATTTTGGAGTTCCACGACGATTTGCATGACTCGTAACGCCCGATACACGTTTCAGAGTTATGAGCAAAAACTCGTTGTTTTCAGGTTTTATGGCCGTTTGCATGATCTATTACCCATAGTTTTGGTGTTCTAGGGCGATTTGCATGACACATAAGATCCGATACATTTTTGAGAGATATGATAAAAAACTCGCCGTTTTCGTGTTTTATGGACGTTTTCATGAGCTATTGCCCATGGTTTTGGGGTTCCATAGGGATTTCCATGGCCCGAAAAGAAACGATACATGTTTGAGACTTATGTCCAAAAACTCATCGTTGCTGCTTTTATGGCCGCTTTCATGAGCTATTGCCCAGCTTTTGGGGTTCTACTACGATTTACACAACTCGTTACACGCGATACACATTTAAGAGTTATGAGCAAAAACTCGTCGTTTTCATGTTTTAGGGCTGTTTTCATGAGCTATTGCCCATAGTTTTGGTGTTCCAAGGCGATTTGCACGGCCCATAAGACTGGATAAATGTTTGAGAGACATGGCCAGAAACTCGTAGTTTTCGCATTTTATGGATACTTTCATGAGCTATTGCCCACAATTTTGGGGTTCCATGGGAATTTGCAAGGCCCATAAGACACAATACATTTTTGAGGGTTATCACCATAAACTCGATGTTTTCGCGTTTTATGGCTGTTTCCGTGAGCTATTGCCCACAGTTTTGGTGTTCAATGGGGATTTGCATGGCTAGTAAAGCCCGATACATGTTTGGGAGTTAAGACCAAAAACTCGTCGTTTTCGCGTTTTATGGCTGTTTTCATGAGCTATTGCCCACAATTTTGGGGTTCTAGTGCGATTTACACAACTCGTAACATGCGATACACGTTTAAGAGTTATGAACAAAAACTCGTCGTTTTCACGTTTTATGGCTGTTTTCATGAGCTATTGTCCATAGTTTTGGCGTTCCAAGGTGATTTGCCCGGCCCATCAGACTCGATAAATGATTGAGGGTAAAACAATGAGATCGACGAGTTTTTGGTGTTTAATGGGGATTTGCATGTCCTGTAAAGCCCGATTCATGTTTGAGGGTTAAGACCAAAAACTCGTTGTTTTTATGCTTTATGGATGTTTTCATGAACTATTGCTCAGTTTTGGGGTTCAATGGGATTTGCATTGCAGAAACCCGATACACGTTTTGAGAGAGAGTACCAAAAACTCGTCGATTTCATGTTTTACGGATGTTTTCATGAGGTATTACTCACAGTTTTGGAGTTCCATGGGGATTTGCATCGCCCGTCAAGAAACGATACATGTCTGAGGGTTATGACCAAAAAGGCATCGTTTAATTGTTATTTTCATGAGCTATTGCCCACAGTTTTGGGGTTCTCGGGCGATTTACATGACTCGTAACACACGATACACGTTTAAGAGTTGTGAGAAAAGTTCGTCGTTTTCACGTTTTATGGCCGTTTTCATGAGATAGCCCATAATTTTGGTGTTCCAGGGCGATTTGCACGAGTCATAACGCCTGATACACGTTTGAGAGTTATGAGAAAAAACTCGTTGTTTTCAGAAGCTATTGCCCACAGTTTTGGTGTTCCAGGGCGATTTGCATGACCCATTAGATCCGATACATGTTTCAATGTTTCAGAGACATGATCAAAAACTTCGCTGCTTTTTTATGGACGCTTTCATGAGGTATTGCCAATGGTTTTGGGGTTCCATAGGGATTTTCATGGCTGGAAAAGAAACGATACATGTTTGAGAGTTATGACCAAAACTCGTCTGTTTGCACGTTTTATGGCCGCTTTTCATGAGCTATTGCCCAGCTTTTGGGGTTCTAGTGCGATTTACACAACTCGTAACACGCGATACACGTTGCGTGGCCTGAAAAGAAACGATACATGTTTGAGAGTTATGACCAAAACTCGTCATATTTGCACGTTTTACGCCGTTTTCATGAGCTATTGCCCACAGTTTGGTGTGTTCAATGGGGATTTGCATGGCGGAAAACCCGATACATGTTTGAGAGTTAACACCAAAACTCGTTGTTTTCCGCTTTTATGGATGTTTTCATGAGCTATTGCCCACATTTTTGGGCTTCCATGGGGATTTGCATGACCAGAAACCCCGATACACGCTTTTGAGGAGGACCAAAAATCGCTGCTGCTTTTAAGGACGTTTTCATAAGCTATTAACCGTAGTTTTGGGGTTCGATGGGGATTTGCATCGCCCATAAAGAAACGATGCATGTCTGAGGGTTATGACCAAAAAGTAGTCATTTTCGTGTTTTATGGCCGTTTTCATGGGCTGCCCACAATTTTGGGGTTCTCGGGCGATTTACACGACTCGTCACACGCAATACACATTTAAGAGTTATGAGCAAAACTCGTGCTTTCAAGTTTTATGGCCGTTTGCATGAAATAGCCCACAATTTTGGAGTTCCACGACGATTTGCATGACTCGTAACGCCCGATACACGCTTTAGAGTTATGAGCAAAAACTCGTTGTTTTCGTGTTTATGGCCGTTTGCATGATCTATTACCCATAGTTTTGGTGTTCTAGGGCGATTTGCATGACACATAAGATCCGATACATTTTGAGAGATATGATAAAAACTCGCTGCCGTGTTTTTATGGACGTTTTCATGAGCTATTGCCCATGGTTTTGGGGTTCCATAGGGATTTCCATGGTCGAAAAGAAACGATACATGTTTGAGAGTTATGTCCAAAACTCATCGTTTCTGCTTTTATGGCCGTTTTCATGAGCTATTGCCCACAGTTTTGGGGTTCTACTACGATTTACACAACTCGTAACACGCGATACACATTTAAGAGTTATGAGCAAAAACTCGTCGTTTTCATGTTTTAGGGCTGTTTTCATGAGCTATTGCCCATAGTTTTGGTGTTCCAAGGCGATTTGCACGGCCCATAAGACTAGATAAATGTTTGAGAGACATGGCCAGAAACTCGTAGTTTTCGCATTTTATGGATACTTTCATGAGCTATTGCCCAATATTTTGGGGTTCCATGGGAATTTGCAAGGCCCATAAGACACAATATATTTTTGAGGGTTATCACCATAAACTCGATGTTTTCGCGTTTTATGGCTGTTTCCGTGAGCTATTGCCCACAGTTTTGGTGTTCAATGGGGATTTGCATGGCTAGTAAAGCCCGATACATGTTTGGGAGTTAAGACCAAAAACTCGTCGTTTGCGCGTTTTAAGGCTGTTTTCATGAGCTATTGCCCACAGTTTTGGGATTCTAGTGCGATTTACACAACTCGTAACATGCGATACACGTTTAAGAGCTATGAACAAAAACTCGTCATTTTCACATTTTATGGTTGTTTTGATAAGCTATTGTCCATAGTTTTGGGGTTCTAGTGCGATTTACACAACTCGTAACATGCGATACACGTTTAAGAGTTATGAACAAAAACTCGTCGTTTTCACGTTTTATGGCTGTTTTCATGAGCTATTGTCCATATTTTCGGCGTTCCAAGGTGATTTGCCCGGCCCATAAGACTCGATAAATGATTGAGGGTAAAACAATGAGATCGACAAGTTTTTGGTGTTCAATGGGGATTTGCATGTCCTGTAAAGCCCGATTCATGTTTGAGGGTTAAGACCAAAAACTCGTTGTTTTTGCGTTTTATGGATGTTTTCATGAACTATTGCTCACAGTTTTGGGGTTCAATGGGGCTTTGCATTGCCAGTAAACCCCGATACACGTTTTGAGAGAGAGGACCAAAAACTCGTCGTTTTCACGTTTTACGGATGTTTTCATGAGGTATTACTCACAGTTTTGGAGTTCCATGGGGATTTGCATCGCCCGTCAAGAAACGATACATGTCTGAGGGTTATGACCAAAAAGGCATCGTTTAATGGTTGTTTTCATGAGCTATTGCCCACAGTTTTGGGGTTCTCAGGCGATTTACACGACTCGTAACACACGATACACGTTTAAGAGTTGTGAAAAAAGTTCGTCGTTTTCACGTTTTATGGCCGTTTTCATGACATAGCCCATAATTTTGGTGTTCCAGGGCGATTTGCACGAGTCATAACGCCCGATACACGTTTGAGAGTTATGAGAAAAAACTCGTTGTTTTCAGAAGCTATTGCCCACAGTTATGGTGTTCCAGGGCGATTTGCATGACCCATTAGATCCGATACATGTTCAGAGACATGATCAAAAACTCGCCGTTTTCGTTTTTTATGGACGTTTTCATGAGGTATTGCCAATGGTTTTGGGGTCCCATAGGGATTTTCATGGCTGGAAAAGAAACGATACATGTTTGAGAGTTATGAGCAAAAACTCGTCGTTTGCACGTTTTATGGCCGTTTTCATGAGCTATTGCCCACAGTTTTGGGGCTCTAGTGCAATTTAGACAACTCGTAACACGCGATACACGTTTTCGTGGCCTGGAAAGAAACGATACATGTTTGAGAGTTATGACCAAAAACTCGTCATTTGCACGTTTTACGGCCGTTTTCATGAGCTAATGCAAACAGTTTTGGTGTTCAATGGGGATTTGCATGGCCAGTAAAACCCGATACATCTTTGAGAGTTAACACCAAAAACTCGTTGTTTTCCCGTTTTATGGATGTTTTCATGAGCTATTGCTCACAGTTTTGGGCTTCCATAGGGATTTGCATGACCAGTAAACCCGATACACGTTTTGAGAGAGGACCAAAAAATCGTCGTTTTCGCGTTTTAAGGACGTTTTCATAACCTATTACCCGTAGTTTCGGAGTTCGATGGGGATTTGCATCGCCCATAAAGAAACGATACATGTCTGAGGGTTATGACCAAAAAGTAATCATTTTCATGTTTTATGGCCGTTTTCACGAGCTGCCCACAGTTTTGGGGTTCTCGGGCGATTTACACGACTCGTAACACGCAATACACATTTAAGAGTTATGAGCAAAAACTCGTCGTTTTCAAGTTTTATGGCCGTTTTCATGAAATAGCCCACAATTTTGGAGTTCCACGATGATTTGCATGACTCGTAATGCCCGATACACGTTTCTGAGTTATGAGCAAAAACTCGTTGTTTTCAGGTTTTATGGCCGTTTGCATGAGCTATTACCCATAGTTTTGGAGTTCTAGGGCCATTTGCATGACACATAATATTCGATACATGTTTGAGAGATATGATAAAAAAAATCGTCGTTTTCGTGTTTTATGGACGTTTTCATGAGCTATTGCCCATGGTTTTGGGGTTCCATAGGGATTTCCATGGCCCGAAAAGAAACGATACATGTTTGAGAGTTATGTCAAAAAACTCATCGTTTTCGTGTTTTATGGCCATTTTCATGAGCTAATCCCCACAGTTTTGGGGTTCTAGTGCGATTTACACAACTCGTAACACGCGATACACATTTAAGAGTTATGAGCAAAAACTCGTCGTTTTCATGTTTTAGGGCTGTTTTCATGAGATATTGCCCATACTTTTGGTGTTCCAAGGCGATTTGCACGGCCCATAAGACTGGATACATGTTTGAGAGACATGGCCAGAAACTCGTAGTTTTCGCATTTTATGGATACTTTCATGAGCTATTGCCCAATATTTTGGGGTTCCATGGGAATTTGCAAGGCCCATAAGACACAATATATTTTTGAGGGTTATCACCATAAACTCGATGTTTTCGCGTTTTATGGCTGTTTCCGTGAGCTATTGCCCACAGTTTTGGCGTTCAATGGGGATTTGCATGGCTAGTAAAGCCCGATACATGTTTGGGAGTTAAGACCAAAAACTCGTCGTTTGCGCGTTTTATGGCTGTTTTCATGAGCTATTGCCCACAGTTTTGGGATTCTAGTGCGATTTACACAACTCGTAACATGCGATACACGTTTAAGAGCTATGAACAAAAACTCGTCGTTTTCACATTTTATGGCTGTTTTGATGAGCTATTGTCCATAGTTTTTTGCGTTCCAAGGTGATTTGCACGGCCCATAAGACTCAATAAATGTTTGAGGGGAAAACAATGAGAACGACGAGTTTTTGGTGTTCAATGGGGATTTGCATGGCTAATAAAGCCCTATACATGTTTGAGAGTTAAGACCAAAAACTCATCGTTTTTGCGTTTTATGGATGCTTTCATGAGCTATTGCCCATAGTTTTGGGGTTCAATGGGGATTTGCATTGCTAGTAAACCCCCATACACGTTTTGAGAGAGAGGACCAAAAAGTCATCATTTTCGCATTTTATGGACGTTTTCATGACCTATTACACACATTTTTGGGGTTCCATGCGGATTTGCATCGCCCGTATAGAAACGATACATGCCTGAGGATTATGCCCAAAAAGTCTTTGTTTTATGGCTGTTTTCATGAGCTATTGCCCATAGTTTTGGGTTTCTCAGGCGATTTACATGACTCGTAACACACGATACACGTTTAAGAGTTGTGAGCAAAAACTCGCCGTTTTCACGTTTTATGGCCGTTTTCATGAGATAGCCCACAATTTTGGTGTTCCAGGGCGATTTACACGACTAATAACGCCCGATACACGTTTGAGAGTTATGAGCAAAACCTCGTTGTTTTCAGGTTTTATGGCCATTTTCATGAGCTATTGCCCAGAGTTTTGGTGTTCCAGGGCGATTTGCATGACCCATTAGATCCGATACATGTTTCAGAGACATGATAAAAAACTCGCCGTTTTCATGTTTAGTGGACGTTTTCATGAGCTATTGCCCATGGTTTTGGGGTTCCATAGGGATTTTCATGGCCCGAAAAGAATCGATACATTTTTGAGAGTTATGACCAAAAACTCGTCGTTTGCACGTTTTATGCCCGTTTTGATGAGCTATTGCCCATAGTTTTGGGGTTCTAGTGCGATTTACACAACTCGTAACACGCGATACACGTTTTCATGGCCCGAAAAGAAACGATACATGTTTGCGAGTTATGAACAAAAACTCGTCGTTTGCACGTTTTATGGCTGTTTTCATGAGCTATTTCCCATAGTTTTGGTGTTCAATGGGGATTTGCATGGCCAGTAAAGCCCGATACATGTCTGAGAGTTTACACCAAAAACTCGTTGTTTTCCTGTTTTATGGATGTTTTCATGAGCTATTGCCCACAGTTTTGGGCTTCAATGGGGATTTGCATGACCAGTAAACCCCGATACACGTTTTGAGAGAGAGGACCAAAAAATAGAGTTTTCGCGTTTTAAGGACGTTTTCATAACCTATTACCCATAGTTTCGGGGTTCTATGGGGATTTGCATCGGCCATAAAGAAACGATACATGACCAAAAACGATACATGTTTGGGAGTTAAGACCAAAAACTCGTCGTTTTCGCGTTTTATGGATGTTTTCATGAGCTATTGCCCACAGTTTTGGGGTTCTAGTGCGATTTACACAACTCGTAACATGTGATACACGTTTAAGAATTATGAACAAAAATTCGTCGTTTTCATGTTTTATGGCTGTTTTCATGAGCTATTGTCCATAGTTTTGGCGTTCCAAGGTAATTTGCACGGCCCAAAAGACTCGATAAATGATTGAGGGGAAAACGATGAGAACGACGAGTTTTTGGTGTTCAATGGGGATTTGCATGGCCTGTAAAGCCCGATTCATGTTTGAGAGTTAAGACCAAAAACTCGTTTTTGCGTTTGATGGATGTTTTCATGAACTATTGCCCACAGTTTTGGGGTTCAATGGGGATTTGCATTGCCAGTAAACCCCGATACACGTTTTGAGAGAGAGGACAAAAAACTCGTCGTTTTCATGTTTTACGGATGTTTTCATGAGGTATTACTCACAGTTTTGGAGTTCCATGGGGATTTGCATCGCCCGTCAAGAAACGATACATGTCTGAAGGTTATGACCAAAAAGGCATCGTTTAATGGTTGTTTTCATGAGCTATTGCCCACAGTTTTGGGGTTCTCGGGCGATTTACACGACCCGTAACACATGATACACGTTTAAGAGTTGTGAGAAAAGTTCGTCGTTTTCACGTTTTATGGCCGTTTTCATGAGATAACCCATAATTTTGGTGTTCCAGGGCGATTTGCACGAGTCATAACGCCCGATACACGTTTGAGAGTTATGAGAAAAAACTCGTTGTTTTCAGGTTTTATGGCCGTTTTCAGAAGCTATCGCCCACAGGTTTGGTGTTCCAGGGCGATTTGCATGACCCATTAGATCCGATACATGTTTCAGGGACATGATCAAAAACTCGCCGTTTTCGTTTTTTATGGACGTTTTCATGAGCTATTGCCAATGGTTTTGGGGTTCCATAGGGATTTTCATGGCTGGAAAAGAAACGATACATGTTTGAGAGTTATGACCAAAAACTCGTCGTTTGCACGTTTTATGGCCGTTTTCATGAGCCATTGCCCACAGTTTTGGGGCTCTAGTGCAATTTAGACAACTCGTAACACGCGATACACGTTTTCATGGCCTGGAAAGAAACGATACATGTTTGAGAGTTATGACCAAAAAATCGTCATTTGCACGTTTTACAGCCGTTTTCATGAGCTATTGCCCACAGTTTTGGTGTTCAATGGGGATTTGCATGGCCAGTAAAACCCGATACATCTTTGATAGTTAACACCAAAAACTCGTTGTTTTCCCGTTTTATGGATGTTTTCATGAGCTATTGCTCACAGTTTTGGGCTTCCATAGGGATTGGCATGACCAGTAAACCCCGATACACGTTTTGAGAGAGGACCAAAAAATCGTCGTTTTCGCGTTTTAAGGACGTTTTCATAAGCTATTACCCGTAGTTTCGGGGTTCGATGGGGATTTGCATCGCCCATAAAGAAACGATACATGTATGAGGGTTATGACCAAAAAGTAGTCATTTTCATGTTTTATGGCCGTTTTCACGAGCTGCCCACAGTTTTGGGGTTCTCGGGAGATTTACACGACTCGTAACACGCAATACACATTTAAGAGTTATGAGCAAAAACTCGTCGTTTTCCAGTTTTATGGCTGTTTTCATGAAATAGCCCACAATTTTGGAGTTCCACGACGATTTGCATGACTCGTAACGCCCGATACACGTTTCAGAGTTATGAGCAAAAACTCGTTGTTTTCAGGTTTTATGGCCGTTTGCATGAGCTATTACCCATAGTTTTGGAGTTCTAGGGTGATTTGCATGACACATAAGATCCGATACATGTTTGAGAGATATGATAAAAAAACTCGTCGTTTTCGTGTTTTATGGACGTTTTCATGAGCTATTGCCCATGGTTTTGGGGTTCCATAGGGATTTCCATGGCCCGAAAAGAAACGATACATGTTTGAGAGTTATGTCCAAAAACTCATCATTTTCGCATTTTATGGCCGTTTTCATGAGCTAATCCCCACAGTTTTGGGTTTCTACTACGATTTACACAACTCGTAACACGCGATACACATTTAACAGTTATGAGCAAAAACTCGTCGTTTTCATGTTTTAGGGCTGTTTTCATGAGCTATTGCCCATAGTTTTGGTGTTCCAAGGCGATTTGCTAGCCCATAAGACTGGATAAATGTTCGAGAGACATGGCCAGAAACTCGTAGTTTTCGCATTTTATGGATATTTTCATGAGCTATTGCCCACAATTTTGGGGTTCCATGGGAATTTGCAAGGCCCATAAGACACAATACATTTTTGAGGGTTATCACCATAAACTCGATGTTTTCGCGTTTTATGGCTGTTTCCGTGAGCTATTGCCCACAGTTTTGGTGTTCAATGGGGATTTGCATGGCTAGTAAAGATCGATACATGTTTGGGAGTTAAGACCAAAAACTCGTCGTTTTCGCGTTTTATGGCTGTTTTCATGAGCTATTGCCCACCGTTTTGGGGTTTTAGTGCGATTTACACAACTCGTAATATGCGATACACGTTTAAGAGTTATGAACAAAAACTCGTCGCTTTCACGTTTTATGGCTGTTTTCATGAGCTATTGTCCATAGTTTTGGCGTTCCAAGGTGATTTGCACGGCCCATAAGACTCGATAAATGTTTGAGAGGAAAACGATGAGAACGACGAGTTTTTGGTGTTCAATGGGTATTTGCATGGCCTGTAAAGCCCGATTCATGTTTGAGAGTTAAGACGAAAAACTCGTTGTTTTTGCGTTTTATTGATGTTTTCACGAACTATTGCCCACAGTTTTGGGGTTCAATGGGGATTTGCATTGCCAGTAAACCCCGATACACGTTTTGAGAGAGAGCACCAAAAACTCGTCGTTTTCACGTTTATGAATGTTTTCATGAGGTATTACTCACAATTTTGGAGTTCCATGGGGATTCGCATCGCCCGTAAAGAAACGATACATGTCTGAGGGTTATGACCAAAAATTCGTCGTTTTATGGCTGTTTTCATGAGCTATTGCCCACAGTTTTGGGGTTCTCGGGCGATTTACACGACTCGTAACACACGATACACGTTTAAGAGTTGTGAGAAAAGTTCGTCGTTTTCACGTTTTATGGCCGTTTTCATGAGATAGACCATAATTTTGGTGTTCCAGGGCGATTTGCACGAGTCATAACGCCCGATACACGTTTGAGAGTTATGAGCAAAAACTCGTTGTTTTTAGGTTTTATGACTGTTTTCATAAGCTATTGCCCATAGTTTTGGTGTTCCAGGGCGATTTGCATGACCCATAAGATCCGATACATGTTTGAAAGACATGATCAAAAACTCGCCGTTTTCGTGTTTTATGGACGTTTTCATGAGCTATTGCCAATGGTTTTGGGGTTCCATAGGGATTTTCATGGCCGGAAAAGAAACGATACATGTTGGAGAGTTATGTCCAAAAACTCATCGTTTTCGCGTTTTATGGCCGTTTTCTTGAGCTATTGCCCACCGTTTTGGGATTCTAGTGCGATTTACACAACTCGTAACACGCGATAGACATTTAAGAGTTATGAGCAAAAACTCATCGTTTTCACGTTTTATGGCCATTTTCATGAGCTATTGCCCATAGTTTTGGTGTTCCAAGGCGATTTGCATGGCCCATAAGACTTGATAAATGTTTGTGAGACATGACCAGAAACTCGTAGTTTTTGCATTTTATGGATATTTTCATGCGCTATTGCCCACAGATTTGGGGTTCCATGGGAATTTGCAAGGCCCATAAGACACAATAGACGTTTGAGGGTTATGACCAAAAACTCGATGTTTTCGTGTTTTATGGCTGTTTCCATGAGCTATTGCCCACAGTTTTGGTGTTCAATGGGGATTTGCATGGCCAGTAAAGCCTGATACATGTTTGGGAGTTAAGACCAAAAACTCGTCGTTTTCGCGTTTTATGGACGTTTTCATGAGCTATTGCCCAGAGTTTTGGGGTTTGATGGTGCTGGTTAGCACTTCGCTGGAAACCCCAAGAGCAAGGTGTGAAGCAGCAAGCAGCAAGTCTTCTCTCCGTAGACACCGAGGTTATCGAACCAGAAGGAGGAAGGAAACATCACACAGGTGTTGCTAGCAACGCAGAGACCTGCACAACACAAACTCAAGACTTTATCCCAATGAATCAGTGAGGTTGTCAAGCTCACCGGTTTTCTGTAACAAAGGATTAAAAGTATGGTGTGGAAGGCAATGGTTTACAGCAAGTAAACAAGTAACAATGGAATATGTATCATTGGTACTAGAGGTGCTCTCCTTAGATAAACAACATGGCATGAAGGGTAAACAAATTACAGCAGGGCAATTGACAGAAACTGAGCAAGGCATAACAATGCAATTACTAGTCAGAAAGATACTATGAGATTCAATTGGGCAATACAACAATATACATAGACCGCCATCCAACTACATCTATGACTAGAAGTCCACCTTCAGGTTATCATCCGAACCCTCTCCAGTATTAAGTTGCAAGCAATAGACAACTGCTTTAAGAAAAGTGTGTAAGGTAAACAGTCCACATGTTCCATGAACAAGAGACCGTTGTTTTCTCCCGAGTAGCAACATCACATCTACAACCGAAGAGATTATTGTCACTTCCCTGGGAAACTAGAGGCATGAACCCACCATTGAGCATAAATACCCCCTCTTGGAGTCACTAGCAACTACTTGGACAAGATGCTACTACCAACGGAGAACATGCAAGATCACAAACAACACAGACATGATAGAATCGTAAAGACAAAACCATTAATCAAACCAACATAACAATCTCAATATCCATCGGATCCCCGCAAACACAACATGCATGATTACAAATAGATTAGATCTTGATCATGAATGGAGCTCACAAGATCTATACATGAAAGCACAAAGGAGGAGATACAACCATCTAGATACTACATGGACCCATGGTCCAAGGTGGAACTACTCACGCATCATACCGGAGAGAAGGCCTCTGGGATGATCTCCCCTACGGTAGGGTGCCGGGAAGAACTTCAGATCCCCCCGATATAGGGACGATGGTGGCGTCGGCTACAGACGGTTTCGTGGATTTTTGATCGGGTACCCAGGGTTTATGCATCGGGGGAGACCGAGGAGGCGGCCAGGGTTGGCAAACCCTAGCCAGGCGCGGGGTTGGGCCCACCAGCGCATAGGGTGGGTCTGGCCCCTTGGCTGGCCCCTCCGGATCTCCTCTAGACTTCTTGTTCCCCACGAAAAGTAATTGACTTTGACATTTGTCTCGTCCAATTCCGAGAATATTTCTTTACTAACTTTTTTGAAACCAAAAACAGCAGAAAACAAGAATCTCGCACTGTTGCAACTTGTTAATAGGTTAGTACCAGAAAACATGTAAAAAGCACCTCAAAGTGTGAACAAGTAAAGCAAAGTAGATACAAAACAAGCATGGAGCATCAAAAATAATAGATACGTTTCCAATGTATCATGGTTCTAGTGCGATTTACACAAATCGTAACACGTGATACACGTTTAAGAGTTATGAACAAAAACTCGTCGTATTCACGTTTTATGGCTGTTTTCATGAGCTATTGCCCATAGTTTTGGCGTTCCAAGGTGATTTGCACAGCCCATAAGATTCGATAAATGTTTGAGGGGAAAACTATGAGAACAACGAGGTTTTGGTGTTCAATGGGGATTTGCATGGCCAGAAAAGCCCTATACACGTTTTGGGTTTCTTGGGAGATTTACACGACTCGTAACACCCGATTCACATTTAAGAGTTGTGAGCAAAAACTCGCCATTTTCACGTTTTATGGCCGTTTTCATGAGATAGCCCACAATTTTGGTGTTCCAGGGCGATTTCCACGACTCGTAATGCCTGATACACGTTTGAGAGTTATGAGCAAAAACTCGTTGTTTTCAGGTTTTATGGCCGTTTTCATGAGCTATTGCCCACACTTTTGGTGTTCCAGGGCGATTTGCATGACCCATTAGATCCGATACATGTTTCTGAGGCATGATCAAAAACTCGCCGTTTTCTTGTTTTATGGACGTTTTCATGAGCTATTGCCCATGGTTTTGGGGTTCCATAGGGATTTTCATGGCCCGAAAAGAAATGATACATGTTTGAGAGTTATGTCCAAAAACTCATCGTTTTCGCGTTTTATGGCCGTTTTTATGAGCTATTGCCCACAGTTTTGGGGTTCTAGTGCGATTTATACAACTCGTAACACGCGATAGACATTTAAGAGTTATGAGAAAAAACTCGTTGTTTTCACGTTTTATGGCCGTTTTCATGAGCTATTGCCCAGAGTTTTGGTGTTCAAAGGCGATTTGCACGACCCATAAGACTCGATTAATGTTTGAGAGACATAACCAGAAACTCGTAGTTTTCGCATTTTATGGATATTTTTGTTAGCTATTGCCCACAGTTTTGGGGTTCCATGGGAATTTGCAAGGCCCATAAGACACAATACATGTTTGAGGGTTATGACCAAAAACTCGGCATTTTCGCGTTTTATGGCTGTTTCCATGACCTATTGCCCATAGTTTTGGGGGTCAATGGGGATTTTCATTGCCACTAAACCCCGATACACGTTTTGAGAGAGAGACCAAAAATTCGTCGTTTTCACGTTTTATGGACGTTTTCATGAGCTATTGCCAACAGTTTTGGGGTTCAATTGGGATTTGCATTGCCAGTAAACCCCGATACATGTTTGATAGAGAGGACCAAAAACTCGTCGTTTTTGCGTTTTATAGACATTTTCATGAGATATTATCCACAGTTTTGGGGTTCCATGGGGATTTGCATTGCCCGTAAAGAAACGATACTTGTCTGAGTGTTATGACTAAAAAGTCATCGTTTTCGCATTTTCTGGCCGTTTTCATGAGCTATTGCCCATAGTTTTGGGGTTCTCGGGCGATTTACATGACTTGTAACACACGATACACGTTTAAGAGTTGTGAGCAAAAACTCGCCGTTTTCACGTTTTATGGCCGTTTTCATGAGATAGCCCACAATTTTGGTGTTCAAGGGAGATTTGCACGACTCTTAACGCTCGATACACGTTTGAGAGTTATGAGCAAAAACTCATTGTTTTCAGGTTTTATGGCCGTTTTCATGAGCTATTGCCCACAGTTTTGGTGTTCCAGGGAGATTTGCATGACCCATAAGATCCGATACATGTTTGAGAGACATGATCAAAAGCTCGCCGTTTTCGTGTTTTATGGACGTTTTCATGAGCTGTTGCCCATGGTTATGGGTTTTATAGGGATTTTCATGGCCTAAAAAGAAACGATACATGTTTGAGATTTAAGTCGAAAAACTCATCGTTTTCGTGTTTTATGGCCGTTTTCATGAGCTATTGCCCACATTTTTAGGGTTCTTGTGATTTACACAACTCGTAACACGCGATAAACATTTAAGATTTACAAGCAAAAACACGTCGTTTTCACGTTTTATTGCTGTTTCATCGGCTATTTCCCATAGTTTTGGTGTTCCAAGGCAATTTGCATGGCCCATAAGACTCAATAAATGTTTGAGAGACTTGACCAGAAAATTGTAGTTTTCGCATTTTATGGATATTTTCATGAGCTATTGCCCATAGTTTTGGGGTTCCATGGGAATTTGCAAGGTCCATAAGACACAATACATGTTTGAGGGTTATGACCAAAAAGTCGGCGTTTTCGCGTTTTATGGCTATATTCGTGAGCTATTGCCCATAGTTTTGGTGTTCAATGGGGATTTGCATGGCCAATAAAGCCCGATACATGTTTGGGAGTTAAGACCAAAAACTTGTCGTTTTCGCGTTTTATGGCCGTTTTCATGAGCTATTGCACATAGTTTTGGGATTCTAGTGCAATTTACACAACTCGTAACACGCGATACACGTTTAACAGTTATGAACAAAAACTCGTCGTTTTCACATTTTATGGCTGTTTTCATGAGCTATGGCCCATAGTTATGGCGTTCCAAGGTGATTTGCACGGCCCATCAGAATAGATAAATGTTTGAGGGGAAAACGATGAGAACAACGAGTTTTTGGTGTTCAATGGGGATTTGCATGGCCAGTAAAGCCCGATACATGTTAGGGAGTTAAGACCAAAAACTCGTCGTTTTCGCGTTTTAAGGCCATTTTCATGAGCTATTACCCACAGTTTTGGGGTTCCATGGGGATTTGCATCTCCGGTTAAGAAACGATACATGTTTGAGGGTTATGACCAAAAAGTCGTTGTTTTCGCATTTTATGACCGTTTTCATGAGCTATTGCCCACAGTTTTGGGGTTCTTGGATGATCTACACGACTCGTAACACATGATACACGTTTCAGATTTGTCAGCAAAAACTCATCGCTTTCATGTTTTATGGCCGTTTTCATGAGATAGCCTACAATTTTTGGGGTTCTTGGGTGATCTACATGACTTGTAACGCCCGATACACGTTTGAGAGTTATGAGCAAAAACTCGTTGTTTTTAGGTTTTATGGCTGTTTTCATGAGCTATTGCCCACAGTTTTGGTGTTCCACGCGATTTGCATGACCCATAAGATCTGATACATGTTTGAGAGACATGATCAAAAACTCGCCGATTTCGTGTTTTATGGACGTTTTCATGAGTTATTGCCCATGGTTTTGGGGTTCCATAGGGATTTTCATGTCCCAAAAAGAAACGATACATGTTTGAGATTTATGTGCAAAAACTCATCGTTTTCACATTTTATGGCCGTTTTCATGAGCTATTGCCCACCGTTTTGGGGTTCTAGTGCGATTTACACAACTCGTAACACGCGATACACATTTAAGAGTTATGATCAAAAAATTGTCGTTTTCATGTTTTATGGCCGTTTTCATGAGCTATTGCCCATAGTTTTGGCACTCAAAGGTGATTTGCATGGCCCATAAGACTCGATAAATGTTTGTGAGACATTACTAGAAACTCGTTGTTTTCGCATTTTATGGATATTTTCATGAGATATTGCCCACAGTTTTGGGGTTCCATGGGAAATTGTAAGGCCCATAAGACATAATACATGTTTGAGGGTTATAACCAAGAAGTCGACGTTTTCGCGTTTTATGGCTGTTTCCGTGAGCTATTGCCCATAGTTTTGGTGTTCAATGGGGATTTGCATGGCTAGTAAAGCCCGATACATGTTTGAGAGTTAACACCATAAACTCGTTGTTTTCCCGTTTTATGGATGTTTTCATGAGCTATTGCTCACAGTTTTGGGGTTCCATGGGGATTCACATGGCCAGTAAACCCCGATACACGTTTTGAGAGAGAGGACCACAAATCATCATTTTCGTGTTTTAAGGATGTTTGCATAAGCTATTACCCATAGTTTTGGCGTTCAATGGGGATTTGCATCGCCCATAAAGGAACGATACATGTGTGAGGGTTATGACCAAAAAGTCGTCATTTTCGCGTTTTATGGCCGTTTTCATAAGCTATTGCCCACAGTTTTGGGGTTCTCGGGCGATTTACACGACTCGTAACACGCAATACACATTTAAGGGTTATGAGCACAAACTCATCGTTTTCACGTTTTATGACCGTTTTCATGAGATTGCCCATAATTTTGGTGTTTCACGACGATTTGCATGACTCGTAACGCCCGATACACGTTTGTGAGTTATGAGGAAAAACTCGTTGTTTTCAGGTTTTACGGCCGTTTTCATGAGCTATTGCCCATATTTTTGGAGTTCTAGGGCGATTTGCATGACACATAAGATCCGATACATGTTTGAGAGATATAATAAAAAACTCGTCATTTTCGTGTTTTATGGACGTTTTCATGAGCTATTGCCCATGGTTTTGGGGTTCCATCGGGATTTTCATGGCCCAAAAAGAAACGATACATGTTTGAGAGTTATGTCCAAAAACTCATCATTTTCGCGTTTTATGGTCGTTTTCATGAGCTATTACCCACAGTTTTGGGGTTCCATGGGTATTTGCATCTCTCGTTAATAAACGATACATGTTTGAGGTTTATGACCAAAAAGTCGTTGTTTTTGCATTTTATGACCGTTTTCATGAGCTATTGCCCACAGTTTTGGGGTTCTCAGGTGATTTATATGACTCGTAACACATGATAGACGTTTCTGAGTTGTTAGCAAACACTCGTCGTTTTCACATTTTATGGCCATTTTCATGAGATAGCACACAATTTTGGTGTTCCAGGGCGATTTGCACGACTCGTAACGCCTGATACACATTTGAGAGTTATGAGCAAAAACTCGTTGTTTTTAGGTTTTATGGCCGTTTTCATGAGCTTTTGCCCATAATTTTGGTGTTCCAGGGCGATTTGCATGACCTATTAGATCTGATACATGTTTGAGAGACATAATCAAAAAATCGTCATTTTCGTGTTTATCAAAGTTTTATGATCTATTGCCCATGGTTTTGGGGTTCCGTAGGGATTTTCATGGCCCGAAAAGAAACAATACATTTTTGAGAGTTATGACCGAAAACTCATTGTTTTCGCGTTTAATGGCCGTTTTCATGAGCTATTGCCCACAGTTTTTGGGGTTCTAGTGTGATTTACACAACTCGTAACACGTGACAGACATTTAAGAGTTATGAGCAAAAACTCGTCGTTTTCACGTTTTATGGACGTTTTCATGAGCTATTGCCCATAGTTTTGGTGTTCCATGGGCGATTTGCACGGCCCATAAGACCTGATACATGTTTGACATGGCGTTTTATGGATGTTTTAATGAGATACCCATAGTTTTGGGGTTCCATGGAGATTTGCATGGCCCACATGATACCAAAAACTCGTCGTTTTCGCGTTTTATGGCTGTTTTCATTAGCTACTGCCCATTGTTTGGAGGTTCTAGAGCAATTTACACGACTCGTAACAGCCGATGCACGTTTGAGAGTTATAAGCACAAACTCGTCGTTTTCACGTTTTATGGCATTTTTCAAGAGCTATTGCCCATAGTTTTGGTGTTCTAGGGCGATTTTTAGGGCCCATAAGACCCGATACATGTTTGAGAGACATGACAAAAAACTCGTCGTTTTCGCATTTTATGGACGTTTCATGAGCTATTACCCACAATTTAGAGGTTCTTTGGGGATTTGCATGGCGCATACGACACAAAACATGTTTGAGAGTTATGACCAAAAACTCGTCGTTTTCATGTTTTATGGCTGTTTTGTAGAGCTATTATCCACAGTTTGGGGTTCTAGGCCGATTTACACAAATCATAACACCCGATACACGTTTGAGAGTTATGAGTAAAAACTAGTTGTTTTACGTCTTATGGCCATTTTCATGAGCTATTTCCCATAGTTTTGGTGCTCAAGGGCGATTTGTAGGGCCCATAGGAGCCGTTACACATTTGCAGGTTTTGTGGCCGTTGCATGAGCTATTGCCCACAATTCTGGTGTTTCAGGGCGTTTTGCATGACCCATAAGACCAGATACATGTTTGAGACACATGACCAAAAACTCTGTGTTTTCGCATTTTATGGACATATTCATGAGGTATTGCCCATAGCTTTGGGGTTCAATGGGGATTTGCAAGGCACGTAAAGACACGATACATGTTTGAGAGTTATGACCAAAAACTCATCGTTTTCACGTTTTATGGCCGTTTTCAAGAATTATTACCCACAGTTTTAGTATTTCAGGGCGATTTGTAGGGCACATAAGACCCGATACATGTTTGAGAGATATGACAAAAAACTCACCGTTTTCGCGTTTTACGAACCATTTCATGAGCTATTGCCCACACTTTTGGGGTTCCATGGGGATTTGCATAACCCATAAGACACGAAACATGTTTGAGAGTGATGACCATAAAGTCGGCGTTTTTCGTATTTTATGGCCGTTTTCATGAGGTATTGTCCATAATTTTGGGGTTCAATGGGAATTTGCATGGCCAGTAAAACCCGATACAAGTTTGAGAGTTATGAGCAAAAACTTGTATTTTTCAGTTTTTATGGCCGTTTTCATGAGCTATTGTCCATACTTTTGGTGTTTCAGGATTTCCACGGCCCATAAGATCCGATACATGTTTGAGAAACATGATAAAAACTTGTCATTTTCGTGTTTTATGGATGGTTTCATAAACTATTGCCCATAGTTTTGTGTTCCATGGGGATTTTCATGGCCCGTAAAGACATGATACATGTTTGAGAGTTATGACAAAAAACTCGTCGTTCTCGCATTCTATGGCCGTTTCATGAGCTATTGCCACCGTTTTGGGGATCTAGCGCAATTTACACGACTCGTAACACGCTATACATGTTTAAGACATATGAGCAAAAACTCGTCGTTTAATGTTTTATGGCCGCTTTCATGAGCTATTACGCATAGTTTTAATGTTCTAGGGCGATTTGTAGAGCCCACAAGACCAGATACATGTTTGGCAGATATGACCATAGTTTCGTGTTCTACACATGTAAGTGTTATGATAAAAAACTTGTCGTTTAAACGTTTTATGGCCGTTTTCATGAGCTATTGCCCATAATTTTGGTGTGCCGAGACGATTGGCACGACTCGTAACGCCCGATACACGTTTGATATCTATGAGCAAAAAATCATCGTTTTCACGTTTTATGGCAGTTTTCATGAATTATTTCCCACATTTTTGGTTTTGCAGGGCGACTAGTATGACCCATAAAACCTGATAAAATTTTCAGAGACATGACCAAAAACTTGTCGTTTTCGTGTTCTATGGACGTTTTCATAATATATTGCCCATAGTTTTGGGGTTCCACGGGGACTTGCATGGCCCGTAAAGACATGATACATGTTTGATAGTTATGACCTAAAATCGTCATTTTCGCGTTTATGTCTGTTATCATGAGCTATTGCCCACAGTTTTGGGGTTCTAGGGCGATTTACATAAATCGTAACACATGATACATGTTTAAAGGTTATGATCAAAAACTCGTCGTTTTCGCGTTTTATGGCCGTTTTCATTAGCTATTTCCCATACTTTTGGCATTCCAAGGCGATTTGCATGGCCCATAAGACTCGATAAATGTTTGAGAGACATGACTAGAAACTCGTCATTTTCGCATTTTATGGATATTTTCATGAGCTATTGCCCACACTTTTGGGGTTCCATGGGAATTTGCAAGGCCCATAAGACAGCATACATGTTTGAGAGTTATGGCCAAAAACTTGTCATTTTCACGTTTTATGGTTGTTTTCATGAGCAATTGCCCATAGTTTTGGTGTTCCAAGGTGATTTGCAGGGCCCACAAGACTCGATAAATGTTTGAGGGGAAACGATGAGAACGAAGAGTTTTTGGTGTTCAGTGGGGACTTGCATGGCCAGTAAAGCCCGATACATGTTTGAGAGTTAAGACCAAAAACTTGCCGTTTTTGCGTTTTATGGATGTTTTCATGAGCTATTGCCCACAGTTTTGGGGTTCAATGGGTATTTACATTGCCAGCAAACCCCGATTCATGTTTGATACAGAGGACCAAAAACTCGTCGTTTTCATGTTTTATGGACGTTTTCATGAGCTATTGCCCACAGATTTGGTGTTCCGTGGGGATTTGCAACGCCCATAAAGAAACGATACATGTTTAAGGGTTCTAAAAAAAGTCGTCATTTTCGCATTTTATGGCAGTTTTCATGAGCTATTGCCCACAGTCTTGGGGTTCTCAGGCGATTTACATGACTCGTAACACACGATACTCGTTTGATAGTTGTGAGCAAAAACTCGTCGTTTTGTCGTTTTATGGCCGTTTTGGAGTTCTAGTGCGATTTACACAACTTGTAACATGCGATACACGTTTAAGAGTTATGAACAAAAACTCGTCGTTTTCACGTTTTATGGCTGTTTTCATGAGCTATTGCCCATAATTTTGGCGTTTCAAGGTGATTTGCACGACCCATAAGACTCGATAAATGTGTGAGGGGAAAACAAAGAGAACGACGAGTTTTTGGTGTTCAATGGGGATTTGCATGGCCAGTAAAGCCCTATAGATGTTTGAGAGTTAAGACCAAAAACTCATCGTTTTTGCGTTTTATGGATGCTTTAATGAGCTATTGCCCACAGTTTTGGGGTTCAGTGGGGATTTGCATTGCCAGTAAACCACGATACACGTTTTGAGAGAGAGGACCAAAAAGTCGTCGTTTTCGCATCTTATGGACGTTTTCATGAGCTATTACACACATTTTTTGGGGTTCCATGCGGATTTGCATCGCCCGTATAGAAACGATACATGTCTGAGGGTTATGACCAAAAAGTCGTCGTTTTATGGCAGTTTTCATGAGCTATTGCCCACAGTCTTGGGGTTCTCAGGCGATTTACACGACTCGTAACACACGATACTCGTTTGATAGTTGTGAGCAAAAACTCGTCGTTTTGTCGTTTTATGGCCGTTTTCATGAGATAGCCACAAATTTTGGTATTCTAGGGCAATTTGCACAACTCGTAACGCCCTATACACATTTGAGAGTTGTGAGAAAAAACTCGTTGTTTTCAGATGTTATGGCCATTTTGATGAGCTATTGCCCATAGTTTGGGGGTTCTTTTGTGATTTACACGACTCGTAACACACAATACACGTTTAAGAGTTGTGAGAAAAAACTCGCCTTTTTATGTTTTATGGCCGTTTTCATGAGATAGCCCACAATTTTGGTGTTCCAGGGAGATTTGCACGATTCGTAACGCACGATACACGTTTGAGAGTTATGAGCAAAAACTCGTTGTTTTCAGGTTTTATGGCCGTTTTCATGAACTATTGCCCACAGTTTTGGTGTTCCAGGGAGATTTGCATGACCCATAAGATCTGATACATGTTTGAGAGACATGATGAAAAACTCGCCATTTTCGTGTTTTATGGACATTTTCATGAGCTATTGCCCATGGTTTTGGGGTTCCATAGGGATTTTCATGGCCCGAAAAGAAACGATAAATGTTTGAGAGTTATGACCAAAAACTCATCGTTTTCGTGTTTTATGGCTGTTTTCTTGAGCTATTGCCCACCGTTTTGGGGTGTTACTGTGATTTACACAACTCGTAACACGCGATATACATTTAAGAGTTATGAGCAAAAACTCATAGTTTTCTCAATTTATGGATATTTTCATGAGCTATTGCCCACAGTTTTGGGGTTTCATGGGAATTTTCAAGGCCCATAAGACACAATACATGTTTGAAGGTTATAACCAAAAACTTGGCGTTTTATGGTTGTTTTCATGAGCTATTGCACACAGTTTAGGGGTTCTCGGGCGATTTACACGACTCGTAACACACGATACACGTTTAAGAGTTGTGAGAAAAGTTCATCGGTTTCACGTTTTATGGCCGTTTTCATGAGATAGCCCATAATTTTGGTGTTCCAGGGCGATTTGCACGTGTCATAACGCCCGATACACGTTTGAGAGTTATGAGCAAAAACTCGTTGTTTTCAGGTTTTATGACTGTTTTCATAAGCTATTGCCCACAGTTTTGGTGTTCCAGGGCGATTTGCATGACCCATAAGATCCGATACATGTTTGAGAGACATGATCAAAAACTCGCCGTATTCGTGTTTTATGGACGTTTTCATGAGCTATTGCCAATGGTTTGGGGGTTCCATAGGGATTTTCATGTCCGGAAAAGAAACGATACATGTTGGAGAGTTATTTCCAAAAACTCATCGTTTTCGCGTTTTATGGCCGTTTTCTTGAGCTATTGCCCACAGTTTTGGGATTCTAGTGCGATTTACACAACTCGTATCACGCGATAGACATTTAAGAGTTATGAGCAAAAACTCATCGTTTTCATGTTTTATGGCCATTTTCATTAGCTATTGCCCATACTTTTGGCATTCCAAGGCGATTTGCACGGCCCATAAGACTTGATAAATGTTTGAGAGACATGACCAGAAACTCGTAGTTTTCGCATTTTATGGATATTTTCATGACTTATTGCCCACAGTTTTGGGGTTCCATGGGAATTTGCAAGGCCCATAAGACACAAAACACGTTTGAGGGTTATGACCAAAAACTTGATGTTTTCGTGGTTTATGGCTGTTTCCATGAGCTATTGCCCACAGTTTTGGTGTTCAATGGGGATTTGCATGGCCAGTAAAGCCTGATACATGTTTGGTACTTAAGAACAAAAACTCATCGTTTTCGCGTTTTATGGCCGTTTTGATGAGCTATTGCCCAGAGTTTTGGGGTTTGATGGTGCTGGTTAGCACTTCGCTGGAAACCCCAAGAGCAAGGTGTGAAGCAGCAAGCATCAAGTCTTCTATCCATAAATACCGAGGTTATCGAACCAGAAGGACGAAGGAAACGTCACACAGGTGTTGCTAGCAACGCGGAGACCTGCACAACACAAACTCAAGACTTTGCCCCAATGAATCAGTGAGGTTGTCAAGCTCACCGGTTTTCTGTAACAAAGGATTAAAAGTATGGTGTGGAAGCCAATGGTTTGCATCAAGTAAACAAGTAACAGTGGAATATGTATCATTGGTACTAGAGGTGCTCTCCTTAGATAAACAACATGGCATGAAGGGTAAACAAATTACAGCAGGGCAATTGACAGGAACTGATCAAGGCATAACAATGCAATTACTAGTCAGAAAGATCTTATGAGATTCGATTGGGCAATACAACAATATACATAGACCGTCATCCAACTGCATCTATGACTAGAAGTCCACCTTCAGGTTATCATCCGAACCCTCTCCAGTATTAAGTTGCAAGCAATAGACAACTGCTTTAAGAAAAGTGTGTAAGGTAAACAGTCCACATGTTCCATGAACAAGAGACCATTGTTTTCTCCCGAGTAGCAACAGCACATCTACAACCGAAGAGATTATTGTCACTTCCCTTGGAACCTAGACGCATGAACCCACCATTGAGCATAAATTCCCCCTCTTGGAGTCACTAGCAACTACTTGGCCAAGATGCTACTACCAACGGAGAGCATGCAAGATCACAAACAACACATACATGATAGAATCATCAAGACAAAACCATTAATCAAACCAACATAATAATCTCAATATCCATCGGATCCCCGCAAACACAACATCCATGATTACAAATAGATTAGATCTTGATCATGAACGGAGCTCACAAGATCTATACATGAAAGCACAAAGGAGGAGATACAACCATCTAGCTACTACATGGACCCATGGTCCAAGGTGGAACTACTCACGCATCATACCGGAGAGAAGGCCTCTGGGATGATCTCCCCTCCGGCAGGGTGCCGGGAAGAACTTCAGATCCCCCCGATCTAGGGACGATGGTGGCGTCGGCTACAGACGGTTTCGTGGATTTTTGATCGGGTTCCCAGGGTTTATGCATCGGGGGCTTCTTATAGGCAAAGGGGGAGAAAAGGAGGCGGCCAGGGTTGGCAAACCCTAGCCAGTCAGTGTTGGCCCACCGTGCACAGGGTGGGTCCGCCTCCGGATCTCCTCTAGACTTCTTGTTCCCCACGAAAAGTAATTGACTTTGACCTTTGTCTCGTCCAATTCCGAGAATATTTCTTTACTAACTTTTTTGAAACCAAAAACAACAGAAAACAGGCATCTCGCACTGTTGAAACTTGTTAATAGGTTAGTACCAGAAAACATGTAAAAAGTACCTCAAATTGTGAACAAATAAAGAAAAGTAGATACAAAACAAGCATGGAGCATCAAAAATAATAGATACATTTTCAATGTATCAGGTTTCTAGTGCGATTTACACAACTCGTAACACGCGATACACGTTTAAGAGTTATGAAAAAAAACTCGTTGTTTTCACGTTTTATGGCTGTTTTCATGAGCTATTGCCCATAGTTTTGGCGTTCCAAGGTGATTTGCATGGCCCATAAGACTCGATAAATGTTTGAGGGGAAAACGATGAGAACGACGAGGTTTTGGTGTTCAATGGGGATTTGCATGGCCAAAAAAGCCCTATACATGTTTGAGAGTTAAGACCAAAAACTCATCGTTTTTGCGTTTTATGTTTTCATGAGCTATTGCCCACAGTTTTGAGGTTCAATGGGGATTTGCATTGCCAGTAAACCCCGATACATGTTTGGCAGAGAGGACGAAAAACTCGTCGTTTTCGCGTTTTATGGATATTTTCATGAGCTATTGCCCACACTTTTGGGGTTCCATGGGAATTTGCAAGGCCCATAAGACACCATACATGTTTGAGAGTTATGGCCAAAAACTTCTCATTTTCATATTTATTGGTTGTTTTCATGAGCAATTGCCCATAGTTTTGGTGTTCCAAGGTGATTTGCAGGGCCCACAAGACTCGGTAAATGTTTGAGGGGAAACGATGAGAACGACGAGTTTTTGGTGTTCAGTGAGGACTTGCATGGCCAGTAAAGCCCGATACATGTTTGAGAGTTAAGACCAAAAACTTGCCGTTTTTGCGTTTTATGGATGTTTTCATGAGCTATTGCCCACAGTTTTGGGGTTCAATGGGTATTTACATTGCCAGCAAACCCCAATTCATGTTTGATAGAGAGGACCAAAAACTCGTCGTTTTCATGTTTTATGGACGTTTTCATGAGCTATTGCCCACAGATTTGGTGTTCCGTGGGGATTTGCAACGCCCATAAAGAAACGATACATGTTTAAGGGTTCTAAAAAAAGTCGTCATTTTCGCATTTTATGGCAGTTTTCATGAGCTATTGCCCACAGTCTTGGGGTTCTCAGGTGATTTACACGACTCGTAACACACGATACTCGTTTGATAGTTGTGAGCAAAAACTCGTCGTTTTGTCGTTTTATGGCCGTTTTCATGAGATAGCCACAAATTTTGGTGTTCTAGGGCAATTTGCACAACTCGTAACGCCCTATAAACATTTGAGAGTTGTGAGAAAAAACTCGTTGTTTTCAGGTGTTATGGCCGTTTTGATGAGCTATTGCCCATAGTTTGGGTGTTCTTTTGTGATTTACACGACTCGTAACACACAATACACGTTTAAGAGTTGTGAGCAAAAACTCGCCTTTTTATGTTTTATGGCCGTTTTCATGAGATAGCCCACAATTTTGGTGTTCCATGGAGATTTGCACGATTCGAAACGCACGATACACGTTTGAGAGTTATGAGCAAAAACTCGTTGTTTTCAGGTTTTATGGCCGTTTTCATGAACTATTGCCCACAGTTTTGGTGTTCCAGGGCGATTTGCATGACCCATAAGATCTGATACATGTTTGAGAGACATGATGAAAAAATCGCCATTTTCGTGTTTTATGGACGTTTTCATGAGCTATTGCCCATGGTTTTGGGGTTCCATAGGGATTTTCATGGCCCGAAAAGAAACGATAAATGTTTGAGAGTTATGACCAAAAACTCACCGTTTTCGTGTTTTATGGCTGTTTTCTTGAGCTATTTCCCACCGTTTTGGGGTGTTACTGTGATTTACACAACTCGTAACACGCGATATACATTTAAGAGTTATGAGCAAAAACTCGTAGTTTTCTCATTTTATGGATATTTTCATGAGCTATTGCCCACAGTTTTGGCGTTTCAAGGGAATTTGCAAGGCCCATAAGACACAATACATGTTTGAAGGTTATAACCAAAAACTCGGCGTTTTATGGCTTTTTCATGAGCTATTGCCCACAGTTTTGGGGTTCTCGGGCGATTTACACGACTCGTAACACACGATACACGTTTAAGAGTTGTGAGAAAAGTTCGTCGGTTTCACGTTTTATGGCCGTTTCCATGAGATAGCCCATAATTTTGGTGTTCCAGGGCGATTTGCACGAGTCATAACGCCCGATACACGTTTGAGAGTTATGAGCAAAAACTCGTTGTTTTCAGGTTTTATGACTGTTTTCATAAGCTATTGCCCACAGTTTTGGTGTTCCAGGGCGATTTGCATGACCCATAAGATCCGATACATGTTTGAGAGACATGATCAAAAACTCGCCGTTTTCGTGTTTTATGGACGTTTTCATGAGCTATTGCCAATGGTTTGGGGGTTCCATAGGGATTTTCATGGCCGGAAAAGAAACGATACATGTTGGAGAGTTATTTCCAAAAACTCATCGTTTTCGCGTTTTATGGCCGTTTTCTTGAGCTATTGCCCACAGTTTTGGGATTCTAGTGCGATTTACACAACTCGTATCACGCGATAGACATTTAAGAGTTATGAGCAAAAACTCATCGTTTTCATGTTTTATGGCCATTTTCATTAGCTATTGCCCATACTTTTGGCATTCCAAGGCGATTTGCACGGCCCATAAGACTTGATAAATGTTTGAGAGACATGACCAGAAACTCGTAGTTTTCGCATTTTATGGATATTTTCATGAGTTATTGCCCACAGTTTTGGGGTTCCATGGGAATTTGCAAGGCCCATAAGACACAATACACGTTTGAGGGTTACGACCAAAAACTTGATGTTTTCGTGTTTTATGGCTATTTCCATGAGCTATTGCCCACAGTTTTGGTGTTTAATGGGGATTTGCATGGCCAGTAAAGCCTGATACATGTTTGGTAGTTAAGACCAAAAACTCATCGATTTCGCGTTTTATGGCCGTTTTGATGAGCTATTGCCCAGAGTTTTGGGGTTTGATGGTGCTGGTTAGCACTTCGCTGGAAACCCCAAGAGCAAGGTGTGAAGCAGCAAGCATCAAGTCTTCTCTCCATAGACACCGAGGTTATCGAACCAGAAGGAGGAAGGAAACGTCACACAGGTGTTGCTAGCAACGCGGAGACCTGCACAACACAAACTCAAGACTTTGCCCCAATGAATCAGTGAGGTTGTCAAGCTCACCGGTTTTCTGTAACAAAGGATTAAAAGTATGGTGTGGAAGGCAATGGTTTGCAGCAAGTAAACAAGTAACAGTGGAATATGTATCATTGGTACTAGAGGTGCTCTCCTTAGATAAACAACATGGCACGAAGGGTAAACAAATTACAGCAGGGCAATTGACAGGAACTGAGCAAGGCATAACAATGCAATTACTAGTCAGAAAGATCTTATGAGATTCGATTGGGCAATACAACAATATACATAGACCGTCATCCAACTGCATCTATGACTAGAAGTCCACCTTCAGGTTATCATCCGAACCCTCTCCAGTATTAAGTTGCAAGCAATAGACAACTGCTTTAAGAAAAGTGTGTAAGGTAAACAGTCCACATGTTCCATGAACAAGAGACCGTTGTTTTCTCCCGAGTAGCAACAGCACGTCTACAACCGAAGAGATTATTGTCACTTCCCTTGGAACCTAGAGGCATGAACCCACCATTGAGCATAAATACCCCCTCTTGGAGTCACTAGCAACTACTTGGCCAACATGCTACTACCAACGGAGAGCATGCAAGATCACAAACAACACGTACATGATAGAATCATCAAGACAAAACCATTAATCAAACCAATATAATAATCTCAATATCCATCGGATCCCTGCAAACACAACATGCATGATTACAAATAGATTAGATCTTGATCATGAACGGAGCTCACAAGATCTATACATGAAAGCACAAAGGAGGAGATACAACCATCTAGCTACTACATGGACCCATGGTCCAAGGTGGAACTACTCACGCATCATACCGGAGAGAAGGCCTCTGGGATGATCTCCCCTCCGGCAGGGTGCCGGGAAGAACTTCAGATCCCCCCGATCTAGGGACGATGGTGGCGTCGGCTACAGACGGTTTCGTGGATTTTTGATCGGGTACGCAGGGTTTATGCATCGGGGGCTTCTTATAGGCAAAGGGGGAGAAAAGGAGGCGGCCAGGGTTGGCAAACCCTAGCCAGGTGCGGTGTTGGGCCCACCCGCGCCTGGGGTGGGTCTGGCCCCTCCCGATCTCCTCTAAACTTCTTGTTCCCCACGAAAAGTAATTGACTTTGACCTTTGTCTCGTCTAATTCCGAGAATATTTCTTTACTAACTTTTTTGAAACCAAAAACAGCAGAAAACAGGCATCTCGCACTGTTGCAACTTGTTAATAGGTTAGTACCAGAAAACATGTAAAAAGTACCTCAAAGTGTGAACAAATAAAGCAAAGTAGATACAAAACAAGCATGGAGCATCAAAAATAATAGATACATTTCCAATGTATCAGGGTTCTAGTGCGATTTACACAACTCGTAACACGCGATACACGTTTAAGAGTTATGAACAAAAACTCGTCGTTTTCACGTTTTATGGCTGTTTTCATGAGCTATTGCCCATAGTTTTGGCGTTACAAGGTGATTTGCACGGCCCATAATACTCGATAAATGTTTGAGGGGAAAACGATGAGAACGACGAGGTTTTGGTGTTCAATGGGGATTTGCATGGCCAGAAAAGCCCTATACATGTTTGAGAGTTAAGACCAAAAACTCATCGTTTTTGCGTTTTATGTTTTCATGAGCTATTGCCCACAGTTTTGAGGTTCAATGGGGATTTGCATTGCCAGTAAACCCCGATACACGTTTTGAGAGAGAGGACCAAAAATTCGTCCTTTTCGCATTTTATGGACGTTTTCATGAGCTATAACACACAGTTTGGGGGTTCCATGGGGATTTTCATCGCTCGTATAGAAACGATACATGTCTAAGGGTTATGACCAAAAAGTCATCGTTTTATGGCTGTTTTCATGAGCTATTTCTCACAGTTTTGGGTTTCTCGGGCGATTTACACGACTCGTAACACACGATACACGTTTAAGAGTTGTGAGCAAAAACTCGCCATTTTCACGTTTTATGGCCGTTTTCATGAGATAGCCCACAATTTTGGTGTTCTAGGGCGATTTGCACGACTCGTAACGCCCGATACACGTTTGAGAGTTATGAGCAAAAACTCGTTGTTTTCAGGTTTTATGGCCGTTTTCATGAGCTATTGCCCACAGTTTTGGTGTTCCAGGGCGATTTGCATGACCCATTAGATCCGATACATGTTTTCGAGGCATGATCAAAAACTCGCCGTTTTCGTGTTTTATGGACGTTTTCATGAGCTATTGCCCATGTTTTTGGGGTTCCATAGGGATTTTCATGGCCCGAAAAGAAATGATACATGTTTGAGAGTTATGTCCAAAAACTCATCGTTTTCGCGTTTTATGGCCGTTTTATGAGCTATTGCCCACAATTTTGGGGTTCTAGTGCGATTTATACAACTCGTAACACACGATAGACATTTAAGAGTTATGATAAAAAACTCGTTGTTTTCACGTTTTATGGCCGTTTTCATGAGCTATTGCCCAGAGTTTTGGTGTTCAAAGGCGATTTGCATGACCCATAAGACTCGATAAATGTTTGAGAGACATGACCAGAAACTCGTAGTTTTCGCATTTTATGGATATTTTTGTTAGCTATTGCCCACAGTTTTGGGGTTCCATGGGAATTTGCAAGGCCCATAAGACACAATACATGTTTGAGGGTTATGACCAAAAACTCGGCATTTTTGCGTTTTATGGTTGTTTCCATGACTTATTGCCCACAGTTTTGGGGGTCAATGGGGATTTTCATTGCCAGTAAACCCCGATACACGTTTTGAGAGAGAGACCAAAAATTCGTCGTTTTCGCGTTTTATGGACGTTTTCATGAGCTATTGCCAACAGTTTGGGGTTTAATTGGGATTTGCATTGCCAGTAAACGCCGATACATGTTTGATAGAGAGGACCAAAAACTCGTCGTTTTCGCGTTTTATAGACATTTTCATGATATATTACACACAGTTTTGGGGTTCCATGGGGATTTGCATCACCCGTAAAGAAACGATACATGGCTGAGGGTTATGACTAAAAGTCATCGTTTTCGCATTTTCTGGCCGTTTTCATGAGCTATTGCCCATAGTGTTGGGGTTCTCGGGCGATTTACATGACTTGTAACACACGATACACGTTTAAGAGTTGTGAGCAAAAACTCGCCGTTTTCACGTTTTATGGCCGTTTTCATGAGATAGCCCACAATTTTGGTGTTCTTGGGAGATTTGCACGACTCGTAACGCTCGATACACGTTTGAGAGTTATGAGCAAAAACTCGTTGTTTTCAGGTTTTATGGCCGTTTTCATGAGCTATTGCCCACAGTTTTGGTGTTCCAGGGAGATTTGCATGACCCATAAGATCCGGTACATGTTTGAAAGACATGATCAAAAGCTCGCCGTTTTCGTGTTTTATGGACGTTTTCATGAGCTGTTGCCCATGGTTATGGGGTTTCATAGGGATTTTCATGGCCTAAAAAGAAACGATACATGTTTGAGATTTATGTCGAAAAACTCATCGTTTTCGTGTTTTATGGCCGTTTTCAAGAGCTATTGCCCACAGTTTTAGGGTTCTTGTGATTTACACAACTCGTAACACGCGATAAACATTTAAGATTTACAAGCAAAAACACGTCGTTTTCACGTTTTATGGCCGTTTCATGGGCTATTTCCCATAGTTTTGGTGTTCCAAGGAAATTTGCATGGCCCATAAGACTCAATAAATGTTTGAGAGACATGACCAGAAAATTGTAGTTTTCGCATTTTATGGATATTTTCATGAGCTATTGCCCATAGTTTTGGGGTTCCATGGGAATTTGCAAGGTCCATAAGACACAATACATGTTTGAGGGTTATGACCAAAAACTCGGCGTTTTCGCGTTTTATGGCTGTTTCCGTGAGCTATTGCCCACAGTTTTGGTGTTCATTGGGGATTTGCATGGCCAGTAAAGCCCGATAAATGTTTGGGAGTTAAGACCAAAAAAACTTGTCGTTTTCGCGTTTTATGGCCGTTTTCATGAGCTATTGCCCATAGTTTTGGGGTTCTAGTGCAATTTACACAACTCGTAACACGCAATACACGTTTAACAGTTATGAACAAAAACTCATCGTTTTCATGTTTTATGGTTGCTTTCATGAGCTATTGCCCATAGTTATGGCGTTCCAAGGTGATTTGCACGGCCCATCAGAATCGATAAATGTTTGAGGGGAAAACGATGAGAACGACGAGTTTTTGGTGTTCAATGGGGATTTGCATGGCCAGTAAAGCCCGATACATGTTTGGGAGTTAAGACCAAAAACTCGTCGTTTTCGCGTTTTATGGCCGTTTTCATGAGCTATTGCCCACAGTTTTGGGGTTCTAGTGCAATTTACACAACACGTAACACGCGATACACGTTTAAGAGTTATGAACAAAAACTCGTCGTTTTCATGTTTTATGGCTGTTTTCATGAGCTATTGCCCATAGTTTTGGCGTTCCAAGGTGATTTGCACGGCCCATAAGACACGATAAATGTTTGAGGGGAAAACGATGAGAACGACGAGTTTTTGGTGTTCAATGGGGATTTGCATGGCCAGTAAAGCCCTATACATGTTTGAGAGTTATGTCCAAAAACTCGTCGTTTTCGCGTTTTATGGACGTTTTCATGAGCTATTACCCACAGTTTTGGGGTTCCATGGGTATTTGCATCTCTCGTTAAGAAACGATACATGTTTTAGGTTTATGACCAAAAAGTCGTTGTTTTCGCATTTTATGACCGTTTTCATGAGCTATTGCCCATAGTTTTGGGGTTCTTGGGTGATTTACACGACTCGTAACACATGATAGACGTTTCAGAGTTGTCAGCAAACACTCGTCACTTTCACGTTTTATGGCCATTTTCATGAGATAGCCCACAATTTTGGTGTTGCAGGGCGATTTGCACGACTCGTAACGCCTGATACACATTTGAGAGTTATGAGCAAAAACTCGTTGTTTTTAGGTTTTATGGCCGTTTTCATGAGCTATTGCCCATAATTTTGGTGTTCCACGACGATTTGCATGACCTATTAGATCTGATACATGTTTGAGAGACATGATCAAAAACTCGTCGTTTTCGCGTTTTATGGCCGTTTTCATGAGCTATTGCCCACAGTTTTTGGGGTTCTAGTGCGATTTACACAACTCGTAACACGTGACAGACATTTAAGAGTTATGAGCAAAAACACGCCGTTTTCACGTTTTATGGCCGTTTTCATGAGCTATTGCCCATAGTTTTGGTGTTCCATGGGCGATTTGCACGGCCCATAAGACCTGATACAAGTTTGACATGGCGTTTTATGGATGTTTTAATGAGCTACCCATCTTTTTGGGGTTCCATGGAGATTTGCATGGCCCACATGATACCAAAAACTCGTCGTTTTCGCGTTTTATGGCCGTTTTCATTAGCTACTGCCCATAGTTTGGAGGTTCTAGAGCAATTTACATGACTCGTAACACGCGATACACGTTTAAGAGTTGTGAGCAAAAAATAACCGTTTTCATGTTTTATGGCAGTTTTCATGAGATAGCCCACAATTTTGGTGTTCCAGGGCGATTTGCATGACTCGTAACGCCCGATACACCTTTCAGAGTTATGAGCAAAAACTCGCTGTTTTCAGGTTTTATTGTCGTTTTCATGAGCTATTGCCCACAGTTTTGGTATTCCAGGGATATTTGCATGAACCATAAGATCCGATACATGTTTGAGAGACATCTGAAAAACTCGCCATTTTCGTGTTTTATGGATGTTTTCATGAGCTATTGCCCATGGTTTTGGGGTTCCATAGGGATTTTCATGGCCCGAAAAGAAACGATACATGTTTGAGAGTTATGACAAAAAACTCATCGTTTTCGCGTTTTATGGCTGTTTTCTTGAGCTATTGCCCACCGTTTTGGGGTGTTAGTTTTATTTACACAACTCATAACACACGATAGACATTTAAGAGTTATGAGCAAAAACTCGTTGTTTTCACGTTTTATGGCCGTTTTCATGATCTATTGCCATAGTCTTGGTGTTCCAAGGCGATTTGCACGACTGATAAGACTCGATAAATGTTTGAGAGACATGATCAGAAACTCGTCGTTTTCTCATTTTATGGATATTTTCATGAGCTATTGCCCACAGTTTTGGGGTTCCATGGGAATTTGTAAGGCCCATAAGAGACAATACATGTTTGAGGGTTATAACCAAAAACTCGGCGTTTTCGCGTTTTATGGCTGTTTCCATGAGTTATTACCCACACTTTTGGTGTTCAATCGGGATTTGCATGGCCAGCAAAGCCCAATACATGTTTGGGAGTTAAGAACAAAAACTCGTCGTTTTCGCGATTTATGGCCATTTTCATGAGCTATTACCCATAGTTTTGGGGTTCTAGTGCGATTTACACAACTCGTAATACGTGATACTCGTTTAAGAGTTATGAACAAAAACTCGTAGTTTTCATGATTTATGGCTGTATTCATGAGCTATTGCCCATAGTTTTGGCGTTCCAAGGTGATTTGCACGGCCCAGAAGACTCAATAAATGTTCGAAGAGAAAACGATGAGAACGACGAGTTTTTGGTGTTGAATGGGGATTTGCATGGCCAGTAAATCCCGATACATGTTTGAGAGCTAAGACCAAAAACTCATTGTTTTTGCGTTTTATGGATGTTTTCATGAGCTATTATCCACAGTTTTGGGGTTCCATGGGGATTTGCATGGCCTGTAAAGAAACGATATATGTCTGAGGGTTATGACCAAAAAGTCATCGTTTTATGGCCGTTTTCATGAGCTATTGTCCACAGTTTTGGGGTTCCATGGGGATTTGCATCGCCTATAAAGAAACGATACATGTCTGAGGGTTATGACCAAAAAGTCATCGTTTTATGGCCGTTTTCATGAGATAGCCCACAATTTTGGTGTTCCAGGGCGATTTGCACGACTCGTAACGCCGGTACACGTTTGAGAGTTAGGAGCAAAAACTCGTTGTTTTAAGGTTTTATTGCTGTTTTCATGAGCTATTGCCCACAATTTTGGTGTTCCAGGGATATTTGCAGGACCCATAAGATGCGATACATGTTTGAGAGACATGATCAAAAACTCGCCATTTTCGTGTTTAATGGACGTTTTCATCAGCTATTACCCATGGTTTTGGGGTTCCATAGGGATTTTCATGGCCCGAAAAGAAACGATACATGTTTGAGAGTTTTGACAAAAAACTCGTCGTTTGCACGTTTTATGGCCGTTTTCATGAGCTATTGCCCACAGTTTTGGGGGTCTAGTGTGATTTACAAAACTCGTAACACGAGATACACGTTTAAGAGTTATGAGAAAAAACTCGTCGTTTTCACGTTTTATGGCCGTTTTCATGAGCTATTGCCCATAGTTTTGGTGTTCCAAGGCAATTTGCATGGACCATAAGACTCGATAAATGTTTGAGAGACATGACCAGAAACTCATAGTTTTCTCATTTTATGGATATTTTCATGAGTTATTGCCCACAGTTTTGGGGTTGCATGGAAATTTGCAAGGCCCATAAGAGACAATACATGTTTGAGGGTTATGACCAAAAATACGGCATTTTTTTGCAATTTATGGCTGTTTCTATGAGCTATTGCCCACAGTTTTGGTGCTCAATGGGGATTTGCATGGCTAGTAAAGCCCGATACGTGTTTGGGATTTAAGACCAAAAACTCGTAGTTTTTGCGTTTTATGGCCGTTTTCATGAGCTATTGCCCACAGTTTTGGGGTTCTAATGCGATTTACACAACTCCTAACACGCGATACACGTTTAAGAGTTATGAACAAAAACTCGTCATTTTCACGTTTTATGGCTATTTTTATGAGCTATTACCCATAGTTTTGGCGTTCCAAAGTGATTTGCACGGCCCACAAGACTCGATAAATGTCTGAGGGGAAAACGATGAGAACGGCGAGTTTTTAGTGTTCAATGGGGATTTGAATGGCCAGTAAAGCCCGATACATGTTTGAGATTTAAGACCAAACACTCATTGTTTTTGCATTTTATGGATGTTTTCAGTAGCTATTGCCCAAAGTTTTGGGCTTCAACGGGGATTTGCATTGACAGTAAACCCCGATACATGTTTGGCAGAGAGGACGAAAAACTCGTCGTTTTCGCGTTTTATAAACATTTTCATGAGCTATTACCCATAGTTTATGGGTTTGATGGGGATTTGCATCGACCTAAAGAAACGATACATGTTTGAGGGTTATGACCAAAAAGTCATCGTTTTCGCATTTTATCGCCGTTTTCATGAGCTATTGCCCACAGTTTTGGGGTTCTCGGGCGATTTATACGACTCGTAACACACGATACACGTTTCAGAGTTGTGAGCAAAAACTCGTAGTTTTCATGTTTTATGGCTGTTTTCATGAGCTATTGCCCACAATTTTGGTGTTCCAGGGCGATTTGCATGACCCATAAGATCCGATACTTGTTTGAGAGATATGATCAAAAAGTCCCCATTTCGTGTTTTATGGACGTTTTCATGAACTATTGCCCATGGTTTTGGGGTTCCATAGGGATTTTCATGGCCCAAAAAGAAACGATAAATGTTTGAGAGTTATGTCCAAAAACTCATCGTTTTCGCGTTTTATGACCGTTTTCACGAGCTATTGCCCATAGTTTTAGGGTTCTAGTGCGATTTACACAACTCGTAACACGTGCTACACATTTATGAGTTATGAGCAAAAACTCATCGATTTCATGTTTTATGGCCTTTTCCATGAGCTATTGCCCATAGTTTTGGTGTTCCAAGGCAATTCGCACGACCCATAAGAGTCGATAAATGTTTGAGAGACATGACTAGAAACTCGTCGTTTTTGCATTTTATGGATATTTTCATGAGCTATTGCCCACAATTTACATGTTTGAGGGTTATGACCAAAAACTCGACGTTTTCGCGTTTTATGGCTGTTTCCGTGAGCTATTGCCCACAGTTTTGGTGTTGAATGGCGATTTGCATGGCCAGTAAAGCTCGATCCAGGTTTGGGAGTTAACACCAAAAAGTCGTCATTTTCGCGTTTTATGGCCGTTTTCATGAGCTATTGCCCACAGTTTTGGGGTTCTAGTGCGATTTACACAACTCGTAACACGTGACACACGTTTAAGATTTATGAACAAAAACTCGTCGTTTTCACGTTTTATGGCTGTTTTCATGAGCTATTACCCATAGTTTTGGTGTTCTAGGGCGATTTGCATGACACATAAGATCCGATACATGTTTGAGAGATATGATAAAAAAACTCGTCATTTTCGTGTTTTATGGACGTTTTCATGAGCTATTGCCCATGGTTTTGGGGTTCCATAGGGATTTCCATGGCCCGAAAAGAAACAATACATGTTTGAGAGTTATGTCCAAAAACTCATCGTTTTCGCGTTTTATGGCCGTTTTCATGAGCTATTGCCCACAGTTTTGGGGTTCTACTATGATTTACACAACTCGTAACACGCGATACAAATTTAAGAGTTATGAGAAAAAACTCGTCGTTTTCATGTTTTAGGGCTGTTTTCATGAGCTATTGCCCACAGTTTTGGTGTTCCAAGGCGATTTGCATGGCCCATAAGACTGGATAAATGTTTGAGAGACATGGCCAGAAACTCGTAGTTTTCGCATTTTATGGATACTTTCATGAGCTATTGCCCACAATTTTGGGGTTCCATGGGAATTTGCAAGGACCATAAGACACAATACATTTTTGAGGGTTATCACCATAAACTTGATGTTTTCGCGTTTTATGGCTGTTTCCGTGAGCTATTGCCCAGTTTGGTGTTCAATGGGATTTGCATGGCTAGTAAAGCCCGATACATGTTTGGGAGTTAAGACCAAAAACTCATCGTTTCGCGTTTATGGCTGTTTTCATGAGCTATTGCCCAGTTTGGGGTTCAGTGCGATTTACACAACTCGTAACATGCGATACACGTTTAAGAGTTATGAACAAAAACTCGTCGTTTTCACGTTTTATGGCTGTTTTCATGAGCTATTGTCCATAGTTTTGGCGTTCCAAGGTGATTTGCATGGCCCATAAGACTCGATAAATGTTTGAGGGGAAAACAATGAGAACGACGAGTTTTTGGTGTTCAATGAGGATTTGCATGGCCAGTAAAGCCCGATACATGTTTGAGAGTTAACACTAAAAGATCATTGTTTTCCCGTTTTCTGGATGTTTTCATGAGATATTGCCCACAGTTTTGGGGTTCCATGGGGATTTGCATGACCAGTAAACCCCGATACATGTTTTGAGAGAGAGGAACAAAAAATTGTCGTTTTCGAGTTTTAAGGACGTTTTCATGAGCTATTACCCCAGTTTTGGGGTTCGATGGGGATCTGCATCTCCCGTAAAGAAATGATACATGTCTGAGGGTTATTACCAAAAAATAATCGTTTTCGCATTTTATGGCCGTTTTCATGAGCTATTGCCCACGGTTTTGGGGTTCTCGGGCGAGTTACACGTTTAAGAGTTGTGACAAAAAACTCATAGTTTTCACGTTTTATGGCTGTTTTCATGAGATAGCCCACAATTTTGGTGTTCCAGGGCGATTTGCACGACTCATAACGTCCGATACACGGTTGAGAGTTATGAGCAAAAACTCATTGTTTTTAGCTTTTATGGCTGTTTTCATGAGCTATTGCCCACAGTTTTGGTGTTCCAGGGCGATTTGCATGACCCATAAGATCTGATACATATTTGAGAGACATGATCAAAAAATCATCGATTTCGTGTTTTATGGACGTTTTCATGAGCTATTTCCCATGGTTTTGGGGTTCCATAGGGATTTTCATGGCCCAAAAAGAAATGATACATGTTTGAGATTTATGTCCAAAAACTCATCGTTTTCGCATTTTATGGCTGTTTCTTGTGCTATTGCCCACAGTTTTGGGGTTCTAGTGCGATTTAACAACTCGTAACACGCGATAAACATTTAAGAGTTATGAGTAAAAACTCGTCGTTTTCATGTTTTATGGCCGTTTTCATGAGCTATTGCCCATAGTTTTGGTGTTCCAAGGCGATTTGCACGGCACATAAGACTCGATAAATGTTTGAGAGACATGACTAGAAACTCGTCGTTTTCACATTTTATGGATATTTTCATGAGATATTGCCCATAGTTTTGGGGTACCATGGGAATTTGCAAGGCCCATAAGACACAATACATGTTTGACGGTTATAACGAAAAAGTCAGTGTTTTCGCGTTTTATTGCTGTTTCCGTGAGCTAGCACACAGTTTTGGTGTTCAATGGGGATTTGCATGGCCAGTAAAGCCCGATACATGTTTGAGTGTTAACACCAAAAACTCGTCCTTTTCTCGTTTTATGGATGTTTTCAGAAGCTATTGCCCACAGTTTTTGGGTTCCATGGGGATTTGCATGGATAGTAAACCCCGATATACATTTTGAGAGAGAGGACCAAACAAACGTCATTTTCACATTTTAAGGACGTTTTCACGAGCTATTACCCGCAGTTTTGGGGTTCGATGTGGATTTGAATCGCCCGTAAAGAAACAATACTTGTCTGAGGGTTATGACCAAAAAGTCGTCTTTTTCGCATTTTATGTTCGTTTTCATGAGCTATTACCCACAGTTTTGGGGTTCTCGGGCGATTTAGACGACTCGTAACACACGATACACGTTTAAGAGTTGTGAGCAAAAACTCGCCATTTTCATGTTTTATGGTTGTTTTCATGAGATATCCCACAATTTTGGTGTTCCAAGGCGATTTGCACGACTCATAATGCCCGATACGTTTGAGAGTTATGAGCAAAAACTCGTTGTTTTTAGGTTTTGTGGCCGTTTTTATGAGCTATTGCCCACAGTTTTGGTGTTCTTGGGCGATTTGCATGACCACTTAGATCCGATACATGTTTGAGAGACATGATCAAAAACTCGCCGTTTTCGTGTTTTATGGACGTTTTTATGAGCTATTGCCCATGGTTTTGGGTTCCATAGGGATTTCCATGGCCCAAAAACAAACGATACATGTCTGAGATTTATGTCCAAAAATTCATCCTTTTCGCGATTTATTGCCGTTTTCATGAGCTATTTCCCATAGTTTTGGGGTTCTAGTGCAATTTACACAACTCGTAACACGCGATACACGTTTAAGAGTTATGAACAAAAAACTCGTCGTTTTCACGTTTTATGGCTGTTTTTATGAGCTATTGCCCAAGTTTTGGCGATCCAATGTGATTTGCACGGCCCACAAGACTCGATAAATGTCTAAGGGGAAAACGATGAGAACGACGAGTTTTTGGTGTTCAATGGGGATTTCCATGGCCAGTAAAGCCTGATACATGTTTGAGATTTAAGACCAAAAACTCATTGTTTTGTGTTATATGGATGTTTTCAGTAGCTATTGCCCACAGTTTTGGGGTTCAATGGGGATTCGCATTGCTAGTAAACCCCGATACATGTTTGGCAGAGAGGATGAAAAACTCGTCGTTTTCGCGTTTTATAGACATTTTCGTGAGATATTACCCATAGTTTATGGGTTTGATGGGGATTTGCATCGACCGTAAAGAAACGATACATGTCTGAGGGTATGACCAAAAAGTCGTCGTTTTCGCATTTTATGGCCGTTTTCATGAGCTATTGCCCACAATTTTGGGGTTCTCGGGCGATCTACACGACTCGTAACACACGATACACGTTTAAGAGTTGTGAGCAAAAACTCGTCGTTTTCACGTTTTATGGCCGTTTTCATGAGATAGCCCACAATTTTGATGTTCCTGGGCGATTTGCACGTCTCGTAACGCTGGATACACGTTTTAGAGTTATGAGAAAAAACTCGTTGTTTTCAGGTTTTATGGCCGTTTTCATGAGCTATTGCCGACAATTTTGGTGTTCCAGGGCGATTTCCATGACCCATAAGATCCGATACATGTTTGAGAGACATGATCAAAAACTCACCGTTTTCGTGTTTAATGGACGTTTTCATGAGTTATTGCCCATGGTTTTGGGGTTCCATAGGGATTTTCATGGCCCGAAAAGAAACGATGCATGTTTGAGAGTTATGACCAAAAACTCATCATTTTCGTCTTTTATGGTTGTTTTCTTGAGCTATTGCCCACCATTTTGGGGTGTTAGTGTGATTTACACAACTCGTAACACGCGATATACAACTCGTAACTCGCCATTTTCACGTTTTATGGCTGTTTTTATGAGCTACTGTCCATAGTTTTGGTGTTCCAAGGTGATTTGCACGGACCACCAGACTCGATAAATATTTGAGGGAAAAACGATAAGAACGACGATTTTTTGGTGTTCAATGGGGATTTGCATGGCCAGTAAAGCTCGATACATGTTTTAAAGTTAACACCAAAAGATCGTTGTTTTCCCGTTTTCTCGATGTTTTCATGAGCTATTGCCCACAGTTTTGGGGTTCCATGGGGATTTGCATGGCCAGTAAACCCCGATACACGTTTTGAGAGAGAGGACCAAAAAATCGTCGTTTTCGGGTTTTAAGGACGTTTTCATGAGCTATTACCCAATGTTTTGGGGTTCGATGGGGATCTGCATCTCTCGTACAGAAACGATACATGTGTGAGGGTTATTACCAAAAAATCATCGTTTTCACATTTTAAGGCCGTTTTCATGAGCTATTGCCCACTGTTTTGGGGTTCTCGGGCGAGTTACACGACTTGTAAGACACGATACACGTTTAAGAGTTGTGAGCAAAAACTCATAGTTTTCACGTTTTATGGCTGTTTTCATGAGATAGCCCACAATTTTGGTGTTCCAGGGCGATTTGCACGACTCATCTTTCTTTCTTACCTTATGTTGAATCGACTTCCCTGTCTCTCTTTAGGGAAAAGTCAGAAATACTAACCACTATCGAGTTCCATTTCTAACACCCGATACACGTTTGCGAGTTATGAGCAAAAACTCATTGTTTTCAGCTTTTATGGCCGTTTTCATGAGCTATTGCCCACAGTTTTGGTGTTCCAGGGCGATTTGCATGACCCATCAGATCTGATACATGTTTGAGAGACATGATCAAAAACTCGTCGATTTCGTGTTTTATGGACGTTTTCATGAGCTATTGCCCATGGTTTTGGGGTTCCATTGGGATTTTCATGGCCCAAAAAGAAACGATACATGTTTGAGATTTATGTCCAAAAACTCATCGTTTTCGCGTTTTATGGCCGTTTTCATGAGCTATTGCCCACAGTTTTGGGGTTCTAGTGCGATTTATACAACTCGTAACACGCGATACACATTTAAGAGTTATGAACAAAAACTTGTCGTTTTCACGTTTTATGGCCGTTTTCATGAGCTATTGCCCATAGTTTTGGCACTCCAAGGCGATTTGCATGGCCCATAAGACTCGATAAATGTTTGTGAGACATGACTAGAAACTCGTTGTTTTCGCATTTTATGGATATTTTCATGAGATATTGCCCACAGTTTTGGGGTTCCATTGTAATTTGTAAGGCCCATAAGACATAATACATGTTTGAGGGTTATAACCAAAAAGTCAGCGTTTTCGCGTTTTATGGCTGTTTCCGTGAGCTATTGCCCATAGTTTTGGTGTTCAATGGGGATTTGCATGGCTAGTAAAGCCCGATACATGTTTGAGAGTTAACACCATAAACTCGTTGTTTTCCCGTTTTATGGATGTTTTCATGAGCTATTGCTCACAGTTTTGGGGTTCCATGGGGATTCGCATGGCCAGTAAACCCCGATACACGTTTTGAGAGAGAGGACCAAAAAATCATCATTTTCGTGTTTTAAGGACGCTTTCATAAGCTATTACCCATAGTTTTGGGGTTCGATGGGGATTTGCATCGCCCATAAAGAAACGATACATGTGTGAGGGTTATGACCAAAAAGTCGTCATTTTCGCGTTTTATGGCCGTTTTCATGAGCTATTGCCCATAGTTTTGGGGTTCTCGGGCGATTTACACGACTCGTAACACGCAATACACATTTAAGGGTTATGAGCACAAACTCGTCGTTTTCATGTTTTATGGCCGTTTCCATGAGATAGCGCATAATTTTGGTGTTTCACGGCGATTTGCACGACTCGTAACGCCCGATACACGTTTGTGAGTTATGAGCAAAAACTCGTTGTTTTCAGGTTTTATGGCCGTTTTCATGAGCTATTGCCCATATTTTTGGAGTTCTAGGGCGATTTGCATGACACATAAGATCCGATACATGTTTGAGAGACATGATCAAAAACTCGCCGTTTTCGTGTTTTATGGACGTTTTCATGAGCTATTGCCCATGGTTTTGGGGTTCCATAGGGATTTTCATGGCCCAAAAAGAAACGATACATGTTTGAGAGTTATGTCCAAAAACTCATCGTTTTCGCGTTTTATGGCCGTTTTCGTGAGCTATTACCCACAGTTTTGGGGTTCCATGGGAATTTGCATCTCTCGTTAAGAAACGATACATGTTTGTGGTTTATGACCAAGAAGTCGTTGTTTTTACATTTTATGACCGTTTTCATGAGCTATTGCCCACAATTTTGGGGTTCTCAGGTGATTTACACGACTCGTAACACATGATCGACGTTTCAAAGTTGTCAGCAAACACTCGTCGCTTTCACGTTTTATGGCCATTTTCATGAGATAGCCCACAATTTTGGTGTTCCAGGGAGATTTACACGACTCGTAACACCTGATACACATTTGAGAGTTATGATCACAAACTCGTTGTTTTTAGGTTTTATGGCCGTTTTCATGAGTTATTGCCCATAATTTTGGTGTTCCAGGGCGATTTGCATGACCTATTAGATCTGATACATGTTTGAGAGACATGATCAAAAGCTCGTCGTTTTCGTGTTTATCGAAGTTTTATGAGCTATTGCCCATGGTTTTGGGGTTCCGTAGGGATTTTCATGGCGCGAAAAGAAACGGTACATTTTTGTGAGTTATGACCGAAAACTCATCGTTTTCGCGTTTTATGGCCGTTTTCATGAGCTATTGCCCATAGATTTGGTGTTCCATGGGCGATTTAGACGGCCCATAAGACCTGATACATGTTTGACATGGCGTTTTATGGATGTTTTAATGATCTACCCATAGTTTTGGGGTTCCATGGAGATTTGTATGGCCCACATGATACCAAAAACTCGTCGTTTTCGCGTTTTATGGCTGTTTTTATTAGCTACTGCCCATGGTTTGGAGGTTCTAGAGCAATTTACACGACCTGTAACAGCTGATGCACGTTTGAGAGTTATAAGAACAAACTCGTTGTTTTCACGTTTTATGGCATTTTTCAAGAGCTATTGCCCATAGTTTTGGTGTTCTAGGGCGATTTTTAGGGCCCATAAGACCCGATACATGTTTGAGAGACATGACAAAAAACTCGTCGTTTTCGCATTTTATGGACGTTTCATGAGCTATTGCCCACAATTTAGAGGTTCTTTGGGGATTTGCATGGCGCATCAGACACAAAACATGTTTGAGAGTTATGACCAAAAACTCATCATTTTCACGTTTTATGGCTGTTTTCCTGAGCTATTGTCCACAGTTTGGGGTTCTAGGCCGATTTACACAACTCGTAACACCCGATACACGTTTGAGAGTTATGAGCAAAAACTCGTTGTTTTACGTCTTATGGCCATTTTCATGAGCTATTTCCCATAGTTTTGGTGCTCTAGGGCGATTTGTAGGGCCCATAGGAGCCGATACAAGTTTGCAGGTTTTATGGCCGTTGCGTGAGCTATTGCCCACAGTTCTGGTGTTTCAGGGCGATTTGCATGACCCATAAGACTTGATACATGTTTGAGACACATGACCAAAAACTTTGTGTTTTCGCATTTTATGGACGTATTCATGAGGTATTGCCCATAGCTTTGGGGTTCAATGGGGATTTGCAAGGCACGTAAAGACACGATACATGTTTGAGAGTTATGCCCAAAAACTCATCGTTTTCACGTTTTATGGCCGTTTTCAAGAATTATTGCCCACAGTTTTAGTATTTCAGGGCGATTTGTTGGGCACATAAGACCCGATACATGTTTGAGAGACATGACAAAAAACTCACCGTTTTCGCGTTTTACGGACCATTTCATGAGCTATTGCCCACACTTTTGGGGTTCCATCGGGATTTGCATCACCCATAAGAAACGAAACATGTTTGAGAGTGATGACCATAAAGTCGGCGTTTTTCGTATTTTATGGCCGTTTTCATGAGGTATTGTCCATAATTTTGGGGTTCAATGGGAATTTGCATGGCCAGTAAAACCAGATACAAGTTTGAGAGTTATGAGCAAAAACTTGTATTTTTCAGTTTTTATGGCCGTTTTCATGAGCTATTGTCCATACTTTTGGTGTTTCAGGATTTCCACGACCCATAAGATCCGATACATGTTTGAGAGACATGATAAAAACTTGTCATTTTCGTGTTTTATGGATGGTTTCATAAACTATTGCCCATAGTTTTGTGTTCCATGGGGATTTTCATGGCCCGTAAAGACATGATACATGTTTGAGAGTTATGACAAAAAACTCGTCGTTCTCGCATTCTATGGCCGTTTCATGAGCTATTGCCACCGTTTTGGGGATCGAGCGCAATTTACACGACTCGTAACACGCTATACATGTTTAAGACATATGAGCAAAAACTCGTCGTTTAATGTTTTATGGCCGCTTTCATGAGCTATTACGCATAGTTTTAATGTTCTAGGGCGATTTGTAGAGCCCACAAGACCAGATACATGTTTGACAGATATGACCACAGTTTCGTGTTCTACACATGTAAGTGTTATGATAAAAAAAATTGTTGTTTAAACGTTTTATGGCCGTTTTCATGAGCTATTGCCCATAATTTTGGTGTGCCGAGACGATTGGCACGACTCGTAACGCCCGATACACGTTTGAGAGCTATGAGCAAAAAATCATCGTTTTCACGTTTTATGGCAGTTTTCATGAATTATTTCCCACATTTTTGGTTTTGCAGGGCGACTAGTATGACCCATAAGACCTGATAAATTTTTAAGAGACATGACCAAAAACTTGTCGTTTTCGTGTTCTATGGACGTTTTCATAATATATTGCCCATAGTTTTGGGGTTCCACGGGGATTTGCATGGCCTGTAAAGACATGATACATGTTTGATAGTTATGACCTAAAACTCGTCGTTTTCGCGTTTATGTCCGTTATCATGAGCTATTGCCCACAGTTTTGGGGTTCCAGGGCGATTTACATAACTCGTAACACGTGATACATGTTTAAAGGTTATGATCAAAAACTCGTCGTTTTTGCGTTTTATGGCCGTTTTCATTAGCTATTTCCCATACTTTTGGCATTCCAAGGCGATTTGAACGGCCCATAAGACTCGATAAATGTCTGAGAGAGATGACTAGAAACTCGTCATTTTCGCATTTTATGGATATTTTCATGAGCTATTGCCCACACTTTTGGGGTTCCATGGGAGTTTTCAAGGCCCATAAGACACCATACATGTTTGAGAGTTATGGCCAAAAACTTGTCGTTTTCACGTTTTATGGTTGTTTTCATGAGCAATTGCCCATAGTTTTGGTGTTTCAAGGTGATTTGCAGGGCCCACAAGACTCGATAAATGTTTGAGGGGAAACGATGAGCACGACGAGTTTTTGGTGTTCAGTGGGGACTTGCATGGCCAGTAAAGCCCGATACATGTTTGAGAGTTAAGACCAAAAATGTCACATCCCAAGATTTTCCAAATCTTGTAATGTGAAAAATAAATGAATAAAATAAAACTTTGTTAATTTTAGGGTGAGAAGAAACTTTTTGAATCCATTTGGAAACCTTCAAACCTGTTTTGATTAAATAAAATCCTAAAGGGATCTAAAAAGATAAATAAACAATAAAGTTAAAAATATTTGGTTTCAAATAAATGGTAGAAATATAAATAAGGATTATTTTATAGAGCCAAATTAAACCTTGGCCAAGCTTTTGAAATAAAATGTTTTGTTTTGATTAAAAGAGTAAAGGTTTATTTAAATAAAAATAATGAGGGTTTATTAATAAACCAATTTTATTAAAATAAAGGGTTTTACATCAAAACTTGATAAACTATTTTAAACAAGTTTTCCAAGTATTTTATATTTTCAAATAAAACCTACTGATTTGGTTTTGATAATATTTAGATTTCAAATGGAGATTTTATTAAATAAATCAAACCCTATTTGATTTAATAACTAAGGTCCATTTTATTTAATTAATAAATGGATCCTAAAAAAAGATTAAAAATATTATTTTGTTTTGGACTTTGATTTGTGTTGATAAACAGAGCTAAACTCAATATAAAGTTTAGTGGAAGTTTATTTGATTTGGTTGTTTGAATTGATTGTTTGAATTTCAAAACAGAAATTGAATTGGAAAAAGAAAAAGAAAAAGATTCAGATCAGAAAAAAAATAGAGCAAGGACGGCCCAACCCAACCTGGCCCACTAAGCCCAGCAGCCCAGCTCCTCTCTCTCCGGAGGAAAAACGTTTCGCCCCTGCTTACAGACCCGCAGAGACGCCAACCGGTGGACCCAACTCCCCTCTCCTCTCTCTCGCTGACCAACCGACCCCACACCTCCTGTTCATCGTCTTCACCCGCGATGACAACTCCCCACCTCGCTGCCGTTTCTGCCCGTTGATAGCTCCTTCAATCCCCGTTAACTGCCGTGTTAATTCGCCCAGCCATCACGCAAGGTAAAAGCGCCTGCGTTCCCTCTATCTTTCCCCTCTCTCGCTCGACCCTCTCTGCCTCAGGGCTGTTCCAATTCGGAGCCACACCACCTCTGACTCCGGCAAGCTCCGCGGGAAATTCCGGCCACACCTCGCCGCCCCTCAACTATCTCTGCACGCGAGCTTGTTCTGCATCGCCTGGCGTACCTCCCAGCGTCAACTGCTTGGCCGCGACCACTCTAGACGCTCGGCTTCGTCAACATCTGAGCACCACCGACGACGCGTCTACTCCGGCAAATCTCCCTGGTAATCCAGACCTCCCCGAGCCCTCTCAATGACACTCCCTTACTCCCCATGCTCGTACGCATCTAATGCTTCCTTCCACTTGCCTCGGCGCGACCTGCAACGCCGTCCCCGACAACCTCCAGAGGCACCCGCCGCTCGCAGTAACTCCGGCGAGCCATTATCCTCACCTCTGTGCGCCCCTTCAGCAACGACAACCTCCTTGAACTTCCCCACGACATTGCGAACGCGGTGAGCATCTTCCCAGCCTCTCTCGCTACCTGCTTCACCAGCACCCCCACCATCTGGCCGTTCCGCCGCCAGCCACCGCCGCAGCGCCGCTCATTTTGGGTCAAGCTCGCAGGAGCCGTCGGATTTGGATCGCGTGGATAGGATAGAACCACTTAAAGCGAACGGGTAAGCAATCTGATCCGTGCGATTTAATTAGATCCAACGCGCCAGAGTAGCTGATCCGGACGAAACGGTATGGACGAATCAGAATAGGACGCGTGTCCTTGGTTTGATTTAAAACAGATTTTAGAATCTGATTTAGATGCAAATTTGCAAACCTTATAACTTTTGTTCCACACGTCCAAAAATTGCAAATTTTATATCAATTGAATCAGAAAGACAAGCCCTAGCCAACCATGCACTTTGTTTAATAGAAAGCTTCTGTTAAATTGTTTGTTTTTGCAGAAACTTGTGTATGCTTGTTTAGGTTATAAAAATTATTCAAAAATGATTTTGGGGATAAAATCTTTTGCAAATGGTGTGTTTTGAACCTACTGACCATAGGAATCATTTTGTGGTTTCAAAAATATATTTGGTGAGGCAAAAGAATGAATCTTGGATTTAAAACCAATTCTAGTCAAATAAAAATATGGTTTAATTATTAAAAATGGTTTTGGAAGAAAACCTTTGGGAAATGTTTTGTTTTAAACTCTCTGACCCTAAACACCAAGTTTTATGGTTTGAAAACATATTTTGTGAACCCTATAGATTAATGCCTTAGTAAAAACATTTCTACACCACATAAAATGATACCTTGTTTTGAAAATGGTTTATGAAGTGAAATCTTTTGCAAATGACTTTGCCACTTTATAAAATTGACCATTAGGTGTTTTCAAATGTTTATGTCCCATTAGGAACCACTTTTCCAAATAAAACAATCCTTGGCATGCTTGCATGCATTATCTTGGTTCTATGAGTTTATGTGATGTTTTGCTTGATTGGTAGATTGAGTTTGTGCCTTGCTTGATTGAATTGTAGTGACTTGAAGAGTGTGATTGTTGCAAGGACAAGGAGTGAACTTATACCCTACCAAAAAGGCAAGTGATGCTTCATACTTTTGTACCATTACTTTCACTATGCATTAGTGATTTTTTCTAAGTTAAACTTGCATGGAATTTTTTGCTAAGTATAAACCTTGCTATGGGAAAACCTAGTAGATGAAACCTTAGTAGAATTTCCTATGTTAAGATTCCTACTACTATCAAGCTTAGCTTAGCTAATAGAAAATAATGGTGGAATATACATTCATACTATGGAAAAATTTCTAAGTCTGAGGACTTGTGTTTTTGTTTAATAAAACAACTAAGTTAATGAATCACCTGGGTGGAATGGCAATTGCTTGGTGGTTTTTGGTTGAGTGGTTACACAAGGCCCATGGCTATGGTTTACCTTGTGTATCACACTTGTGGATTGCCACCCAGGAACAAAGAGATTTGAGATGTCAAATGTTGAGAAGCTTCAAGTGCATCCACTTGGCATTATGGGCTCTGCCTGGATCACATAGGTTGCTAGAACTTAGCCATTTGGACAGTTGGTGGTAGTGGGAACGATAGGTTGGAGCGCGTCCATTTGGTCTAAGGAAAGGCTTCTGAAAGATCTTGTCTTGGTGAAACCAAGTCTTGTGGGGAAAGTGCACCACCTCTGCAGAGTGTAAAATCTAAGTACTTAGCCACGTCCCTGGTAAAGGACAATTTGAGCATCAAGACATGGAAGCTATCAAGAATCTCATCATCCAAATTTCTATGTTAAAAACTTGTGGTTGAACAAGGGTTAAAGGATCTTCAATCTTTGATTGGGAGATGCCTTGGGAAAGATTATTTTGTCAAACAAAAACTTAGTGTTTTCAAATGATAAGGAAAATCTATTTTGAGCAATGCAAGCCTAAGCTCCACTTAGCCAAATGCATATAGATGATAGACTCCACTATACTACCATAGTATCACTTGCCAATACAATTCAAATGTATTGACCCTTGTGGCTGTAACTTGTTATGTTGAAGGTTTGTTTGATTTAGTGAAGTGTGTTGATTAGGATTACAAGTCTACAACCAACATGTCTGCCTGTGGCACTTTGAAGATGAAGGACCCCATGCTTGTAGATATTCTGCTGCAATGTAATGTAATAGTCAAATGAGCTATGTAAGATGTAATAAAATTATGTTATTCCTGGTTATAAAGTTGTATTATGACCTTTGTTTCTTGATATTACATCTTAACTGTGGATGCTAGATATTGATCCAGGGACTAGCATTGCAATCCCAGGGATCCTTTTCCTTTATAAAGGAGGGATCTTACAGATGGTATCAGAGCATTGTGTTGCCTGTAGGATTTGTAAACCTAGGATTGGACAAAAACCCTTAGAAAAATAGGAGTTGTATTTGTTCCAAAAACTTATTTACAAATAATCTTGTAAACTCTTTCCTCAACCATTTTGGTTTCAACTCTACATCTCTTCTACTTCAACTTGATGGACAAACCTACCCCATGGCCAAAGACTTCACCATGAGCTAAGGATATCTACAACTCTAATGACTTCAACATCTTCAACTCTAATGACTTCAACATCTTCAGCATTTTCACCAAGGACCTCAACCTTGGATATCACTAAGGACTACAAGTGAGACAAGGAATCTTGCTCAAGATTTGGAAACTAAGGAAACACAACTTAGAAGGATCCATCAACACCTTTGAAGTATTTGTGACCAAGAGTTTTCCCAAGGAAACCATGATCTCATGCAAGAAGAATCAACTACGAAAGATGGAAAAGATCACAAGTGAGCCATATAGATGGACCACCATATTTAGCTAAGTCAAACATACCAACTTATGTGGTGTAACAAAAATATTTTGGTTGCCTAAAAATATGCTTGAAACTTGTTGTTTGAGTGAAATGTTTGGCTTGTGATTGCTTGCACATTGCTTGAGTGAATTGTGATGTGTGTGATTAGAATTATTCCCTTAGAAATATTTTTGCCTATTCTAATCTCCATTCAACCCAAACATATGACTACTCCAAGAGACTCCAACATCAAGGTTGATGACAACAACAACAACAAAGAGATGCACATGAGAGAACTTATAGCAACCCAAAACCAGTTGAGCCAAATGACAACTCAGCTTTTAGCCAACAACAATGGACCAGACCTAGCCATACAAAGGATTTTGAAACTTCAATCCCAATTGTTGCAAGGATTGGTTACTCAAATGATCCACATGGGAGAAAACTTTCCCCAAAGAGCAAATGACAACAAGGATGACAAAGATGTTATTTTAGAAGGAACCAAAGCTTGCAATATTTGTAGAGACAAGGATCATACATGCAAGGAGCATGAAGATCAATATCCTAATTGTGAAGAAGAAAGTCATATCTCTAGTAACTGCCCCAAGAAGAGAGAAAGATTTCCCACCTTTGAGGTGAGATATTAACAACATGAACTAGAAGAACTCCTAGCTTTGGAGAGACCCAAGAAGAAGAAGAAATGCCCCAACCCTAACAAGAAAGATATTACTCAAGTGCAATGTTACAATTGCAAAGAGATGGGACACTATGCCAGTGAATGGCCAGAAAAGAAGAAGAGCCAAGAGGACAAACAAAAGCTAGTGAAACCCAAGATGAGGAAGGATATTAGACAAGTGATATGCAACCACTGCAAAGAGTTAGGACATTATGCATCATATTGTCCAGAGAAGCCACCTCAAGACCTCAGCCTTATCACATGTTTCAAATGCAAGGAACTAGGCCACTATGCAAACTTCTGTCCAGGAAAGTTACATCAAGATCCCAAGCAAGCCAAGATGTAATTTAGTTGGAAAATTTTTAAGGGTGGTAGTACCCTAGTTGTTTTGAGCCCACTTGTAACCCTAGCCTCCCCAAATCTCGGGACGAGATTTATTTTAAGGGTGGTAGCCTGTCACATCCCAAGATTTTCCAAATCTTGTAATGTGAAAAATAAATGAATAAAAAAAATCTTTGTTGATTTTAGGGTGAGAAGAAACTTTTTGAATCCATTTGGAAACCTTCAAACCTGTTTTGATCAAATAAAATCCTAAAGGGATTTAAAAAGATAAATAAACAATAAAGTTAAAAATATTTGGAATTACTATTTTTGGATCTTTTAATAAAAAGATTTGGTTTCAAATAAAAGGTAGAAATATAAATAAGGATTATTTTATAGAGCCAAATTAAACCTTGGACAAGCTTTTGAAATAAAATGTTTTGTTTTGATTAAAAGAGTAAAGGTTTATTTAAATAAAAATAATGAGGGTTTATTAATAAACCAATTTTATTAAAATAAAGGGTTTTACCATTTTAGTTAAACATCAAAAACTTGTTAAATTATTTTAAACAAGTTTTCCAAGTATTTTATATTTTCAAATAAAACCTACTGATTTGGTTTTGATAATATTTAGATTTCAAATGGAGATTTTATTAAATAAATCAAACCCTATTTGATTTAATAACTAAGGTCCATTTTATTTAATTTATAAATGGATCCTAAAAAAAATTAAAATTTTTATTTTGTTTTGGACTTTGATTTGTGTTGATAAACAGAGCTAAACTCAATATAAAGTTTAGCGGAAGTTTATTTGATTTGGTTGTCTGAATTGATTGTTTGAATTTTAAAACAGAAATTGAATTGGAAAAAGAAAAAGATTCTGAACAGAAAAAAAATAGAGCAAGGACGGCCCAACCCAACCTGGCCCACTAAGCCCAGCAGCCCAGCTCCTGTCTCTCCCGAAGAAAAACGTTTCGCTCCTGCTTACAGACCCGCAGAGACGCCGACCGGTGGACCCAACTCTCCTCTCCTCTCTCTCGCTGACCAACCGACCCCACACCTCCTGTTCATCGTCTTCACCCGCGATGACCACTCCCCACCTCGCTGTCATTTCTGCCCGTTGATAGCTTCTTCAATCCCCGTTAACTGCCGCGTTAATTTGCCCAGCCATCACGCAAGGTAAAAGCGCCTGCGTTCCCTCTATCTTTCCCCTCTCTTGCTCGACCCTCTCTGCCTCAGGGCTGTTCCAATTCGGAGCCACACCACCTCTGACTCCGGCGAGCTCCGCCGGAAATTCCGGCCACACCTCGCCGCCCCTCAACTCCCTCTCAGACGCGAGCTTGTTACGCGCTGGCGTACCTCCGGCGTCAACTGGCAGCGCGACCACTCTAGACGCTCGGCTTCGTCAACATCTGAGCACCACCGACGACGCGTCTACTCCGGCAAAATCTCCCTGGTAAGCCAGACCTCCCCGAGCCCTCTCAATGACACTCCCTTACTCCCCATGCTCGTACGCATCTAATGCTTCCTTCCACTTGCCTCGGCGCGACCTGCAACTCCGTCCCCGACAACCTCCAGAGGCACCCGCCCCTGGCAACAACTCTGGCGAGCCATTATCCTCACCTCCGTGCGCCCCTTCAGCAACGACAACCTCCTTGAGCTTCCCCATGACATTGCGAACGCGGTGAGCATCTTCCCAGCCTCTCTCGCTACCTGCTTCACCAGCACCGCCACCATCTGACCGCTCCGCCGCTAGCCACCGCCGCAGCGCCGCTCATTATGGGTCAAGCTCGCAGCAGCCGTCGGATTTGGATCGCGTGGATAGGATAGAACCACTTAAAGCGAACGGGTAAGCAATCTGATTCGTGCGATTTAATTAGATCCAACGCGCCAGAGTAGCTGATCCGGACGAAACGGTATGGACGAATCAGAATAGGACGCGTGTCACTAGTTTGATTTAAAACAGATTTTAGAATCTGATTTAGATGAAAATTTGCAAACCTTATAACTTTTGTTCCACACGTCCAAAAATTGCAAATTTTATATCAATGGAATCAGCAAGACAAGCCCTAGCCAACCATGCACTTCGTTTAAGAAAAAGCTTCTGTTAAATTGTTTGTTTTTGTAGAAACTTGTGTATGCTTGTTTAGGTTATAAAAATTATTCAAAAATGATTTTGGGGATAAAATCTTTTGCAAATGGTGTGTTTTGAACCTACTGACCATAGGAATCACTTTGTGGTTTCAAAAATATATTTGGTGAGGCAAAATAATGAATCTTGGATTTAAAACCAATTCTAGTCAAATAAAAATATGGTTTAATTATTAAAAATGGTTTTGGAATAAAACCTTTGGGAAATGTTTTGTTTTAAACTCTCTGACCCTAAACACCAAGTTTTATGGTTTGAAAACATATTTTGTGAACCCTATAGATTAATGCCTAAGTAAAAACATTTCTACACCACATAAAATGATACCTTGTTTTGAAAATGGTTTATGAAGTGAAATATTTTGCAAATGACTTTGCCACTTTATAAAAATGACCATTAGGTGTTTTAAAATGTTTATGTCCCATTCGGAACCACTTTTCCAAATAAAATAATCCTTGGCATGCTTGCATGCATTATCTTGGTTCTATGATTTTATGTGATGTTTTGCTTGATTGGTAGATTGAGTTTGTGCCTTGCTTGATTAAATTGTAGTGACTTGAAGAGTGTGATTGTTGCAAGGACAAGGAGTGAACTTATACCCTACCAAAAAGGCAAGTGATGCTTCATACTTTTGTCCCATTACTTTCACTATGCATTAGTGATTTTTTCTAAGTAAAACTTGCATGGAATTTTTTGCTAAGTATAAACCTTGCTATGGGAAAACCTAGTAGATGACACCTTAGTAGAATTTCCTATGTTAAGATTCCTACTACTATCAAGCTTAGCTTAGCTAATAGAAAACAAGGGTGGAATATACATTCATACTATGGAAAAATTTCTAAGTCTGAGGACTTATGTTTTTGTTTAATAAAACAACTAAGTTAATGAATCACCTGGGTGGAATGGTAATTGCTTGGTGGTTTTTGGTTGAGTGGTTACACAAGGCCCATGGCTATGGTTTACCTTGTGTATCACACTTGTCGATTGCCACCCAGGAACAAAGAGATTTGAGATGCCAAATGTTGAGAAGCTTCAAGTGCAACCACTTGGCATTATGGGCTCTGCCTGGATCACATAGGTTGCTAGAACTTAGCCATTTGGACAGTTGGTGGTAGTGGGAATGATAGGTTGGAGCGCGCCCATTTGGTCTAAGGAAAGGGTTCTGAAAGATCTTGTCTTGGTGAAACCAAGTCTTGTGGGGAAAGTGCACCACCTCTGCAGTGTGTAAAATCTAAGTACTTAGCCACGTCCCTGGTAAAGGACAATTTGAGCATCAAGACATGGAAGCTATCAAGAATCTCATCATCCAAATTTCTAAGTTAAAAACTTGTGGTTGAACAAGGGTTAAAGGATCTTCAATCTTTGATTGGGAGATGCCTTGGGAAAGATTATTTTGTCAAACAAAAACTTAGTGTTTTCAAATGATAAGGAACATCTATTTTGAGCAATGCAAGCCTAAGCTCCACTTAGCCAAATGCATATAGATGATAGACTCCACTATACTACCATAGTATCACTTGCCAATACAATTCAAATGTATTGACCCTTGTGGCTGTAACTTGTTATGTTGAAGGTTTGTTTGATTTAGTGAAGTGTGTTGATTATAGGATTACAAGTCTACAACCAACATGTCTGCCTGTGTCACTTTGAAGATGAAGGACCCCATGCTTATAGATATTCTGCTGCAATGTAATGTAATAGCCAAATGAGCTATGTAAGATGTAATAAAATTATGTTATTCCTGGTTATAAAGTTGTATTATGACCTTTGTTTCTTGATATTACATCTTAACTGTGGATGCTAGCTATTGATCCAGGGACTAGCATTGCAATCACAGGGATCCTTTTCCTTTATAAAGGAGGGATCCTACAAAAAACTTGCCGTTTTGCGTTTTATGGATGTTTTCATGAGCTATTGCCCACAGTTTTGGGGTTCAATGGGTATTTACATTGCCAGTAAACCCCGATTCATGTTTGACAGAGAGGACCAAAAACTCGTCGTTTTCATGTTTTATGGACGTTTTCATGAGCTATTACCCACAGATTTGGTGTTCCGTGGGGATTTGCAACGCCCATAAAAGAAACGATACATGTTTAAGGGTTCTAAAAAAAGTCGTCATTTTCGCATTTTATGGCCGTTTTCATGAGCTATTGCCCACGGTCTTGGGGTTCTCAGGCGATTTTACACGACTCATAACACACGATACTCATTTGAGAGTTGTGAGAAAAAACTCGTCGTTTTGTCGTTTTATGGCCGTTTTCATGAGATAGCCCACAATTTTGGTGTTCTAGGGCAACTTGCACAACTCGTAACGCCCTATACACATTTGAGAGTTGTGAGAAAAAACTTGTTGATTTCAGGTGTTATGGTCGTTTTGATGAGCTATTGCCCAGAGTTTTGGGGTTCTCTTGTGATTTACACGACTCATAACACACAATACACGTTTAAGAGTTGTGAGCAAAAACTCGTCGTTTTTATGTTTTATGGCCGTTTTCATGAGATAGCCCACAATTTTGGTGTTCCACGGAGATTTGCACAATTCGTAACGCATGATACACGTTTGAGAGTTATGAGCAAAAACTCGTTGTTTTCAGGTTTTATGGCCGTTTTCATGAACTATTGCCCACAGTTTTGGTGTTCCAGGGTGATTTGCATGACCCATAAGATCCGATACATTTTTGAGAGACATGATGAAAAACTCACCGTTTTCGTGTTTTATGGACGTTTTCATGAGCTATTGCCCATGGTTTTGGGGTTCCATAGGGATTTTCCTGGCCCGAAAAGAAACGATAAATGTTTGAGAGTTATGACCAAAAACTCATCATTTTCGTGTTTTATGGTTGTTTTCTTGAGCTATTGCCCACCATTTTGGGGTGTTAGTGTGATTTACACAACTCGTAACACGCGATATACATTTAAGAGTTATGAGCAAAAACTCGTAGTTTTCTCATTTTATGGATATTTTCATGAGCTATTGCCCACAATTTTGGGGTTTCATGGGAATTTGCGAGGCCCATAAGACACAATACATGTTAGAAGGTTATAACCAAAAACTCCGCGTTTTCGCATTTTATGGTTGTTTCCGTGAGTTATTACCGACAGTTTTGGTGTTCAATGGGGATTTGCATGGCCAGTAAAGCTCGATACATGTCTGGGAGTTAAGACCAAAAACTCGTCGTTTTCACGTTTTATGGCCGTTTTCATGAGCTATTACCCACAGTTTTGGGGGTCTAGTGCGATTTACACAACTCATAACACATGATACACATTTAAGAGTTATGAATAAAAACTCGTCGTTTTCACGTTTTATGGTTGTTTTCATGAGCTATTGCCCATAGTTTTGGCGTTCCAAGGTGATTTGCACGGACCATGAGACACGATAAATGTTTGAAGGGAAAACGATGAGAACGACGAGTTTTTCGTGTTCAATGTGGATTTTCTTGGCCAGTAAATTCCGATACATGTTTGAGAGCTAAGACCAAAAGCTCATTGTTTTTGCGTTTTATGGATGTTTTCATGAGCTATTGCACACAGTTTTGGGGTTCAATGGGGATTTGCATTGCCAGTAAACCCCGATAAATGTGTTGAGAGAGAGGACCAAAAAGTCGTCGTTTTCGCATTTTATGGACGTTTTCATCGCCTGTAAAGAAATGATATATGTCTAAGGGTTATGACCAAAAGGTCGTCGTTTTATGACCGTTTTCATGAGCTATTGCCCATAGTTTTGGGGTTCTCGGGCGATTTACACGACTCGTAACACACGATACACGTTTAATAGTTATGAGCAAAAACTCACCGTTTTCATGTTTATGGCCATTTTCATGAGATAGCCCACAATTTTGGTGTTCCAGGGCGATTTGCACGACTCGTAACGCCCGATACACGTTTGAGAGTTATGAGCAAAAACTCACTGTTTTCAGGTTTTATTGTTGTTTTCATGAGCTATTGCCCACAATTTTGGTGTTACAGGGAGATTTGCATGACCCATAAGATCCGATACATGTTTGAGAGACATGCTGAAAAACTCGCCATTTTCGTGTTTTATGGACGTTTTCATGAGCTATTGCCCATGGTTTTGGGGTTCCATAGGGATTTTCATGGCCCGAAAAGAAACGATACATGTTTGAGAGTTATGACCAAAAACTCATCGTTTTCGCGTTTTATGGCTGTTTTCTTGAGCTATTGCCCACCGTTTTGGGGTGTTAGTTTGATTTACACAACTCATAACACGCGATAGACATTTAAGAGTTATGAGCAAAAACTCGTTGTTTTCACGTTTTATGGCCGTTTCATGATCTATTGCCATAGTTTTGGTGTTCCAAGGCGATTTGCACGACTGATAAGACTCGATAAATGTTTGAGAGACATGATCAGAAACGATGGCTATTTTTATGAGCTATTACCCATAGTTTTGGCGTTCCAAAGTGATTTGCACGGCCCACAAGACTCGATAAATGTCTGAGGGGAAAATGATGAGAACGACGAGTTTTTGGTGTTCAATGGGGATTTGCATGGCTAGTAAAGCCCGATACATGTTTGAGATTTAAGACCATACACTCATTGTTTTTGCATTTTATGGATGTTTTCAGTAGCTATTGCCCAAAGTTTTGGGGTTCAATGGGGATTTGCATTGACAGTAAACCCCGATACATGTTTGGTAGAGAGGACGAAAAACTCATCGTTTTCGCGTTTTATAGACATTTTCATGATCTATTACCCATAGTTTATGGGTTTGATGGGGATTTGCATCGACCTAAAGAAACGATACATGTTTGAGGGTTATGACCAAAAAGTCATCGTTTTCGCATTTTATCGCCGTTTTCATGAGCTATTGCCCACAGTTTTGGGGTTCTCGGGTGATTTACACGACTCGTAACACACGATACACGTTTCAGATTTGTGAGCAAAAACTCGTAATTTTCATGTTTTATGGCTGTTTTCATAAGATAGCCCACAAATTTGGTGTTCCCGGGCGATTTGGATTACTCGTAACGCACGATACATGTTTGAGAGTTATGAGCAAAAACTTGTTGTTTTCATGTTTTATGGCTGTTTTCATGAGCTATTGCCCACAGTTTTGGTGTTCCAGGGCGATTGGCATGACCCATAAGATCTAATACTTGTTTGAGAGATATGATCAAAAACTCCCCTTTTCGTGTTTTATAGACGTTTTCATGAACTATTGCCCATGGTTTTGGGGTTCCATAGGGATTTTCATGGCCCAAAAAGAAACGATAAATGTTTGACAGTTATGTCCAAAAACTCATCGTTTTCGCGTTTTATGACCGTTTTCATGAGCTATTGCCCATAGTTTTAGGGTTCTAGTGCGATTTACACAACTCGTAACACGTGCTACACATTTATGAGTTATGAGCAAAAACTCATCGATTTCATGTTTTATGGCCTTTTTCATGAGCTATTGCCCATAGTTTTGGTGTTCTAAGGCAATTCGCACGAATCATAAGACTCGATAAATGTTTGAGAGACATGACTAGAAACTCGTCGTTTTTGCATTTTATGGATATTTTCATGAGCTATTGCCGACAATTTACATGCTTGAGGGTTATGACCAAAAACTCGATGTTTTCGCGTTTTATGGCTGTTTCTGTGAGCTATTGCCCACAGTTTTGGTGTTGAATGGCGATTTGCATGGCCAGTAAAGCTCGATCCATGTTTGGGAGTTAACACCAAAAAGTCGTCGTTTTCGCGTTTTATGGCCGTTTTCATGAACTATTGCACACAGTTTTGGGGTTCTAGTGCGATTTACACAACTCGTAACACGCGACACACGTTTAAGATTTATGAACAAAAACTCGTCGTTTTCACGTTTTATGGCTGTTTTCATGAGCTATTACCCATAGTTTTGGTGTTCTAGGGCGATTTCGTGTTCGTGTTTGAGAGATATGATAAAAAAACTCGTCGTTTTCGTGTTTTATGGACGTTTTCATGAGCTATTGCCCATGGTTTTGGGGTTCCATAGGGATTTCCATGGCCCGAAAAGAAACAATACATGTTTGAGAGTTATGTCCAAAAACTCATCGTTTTCGCGTTTTATGGCCGTTTTCATGAGCTATTCCCCATAGTTTTGGGGTTCTACTATGATTTACACAACTCGTAACACGCGATACACATTTAAGAGTTATGAGCAAAAACTCGTCGTTTTCATGTTTTAGGGCTGTTTTCATGAGCTATTGCACATAGTTTTGGTGTTCCAAGGCGATTTGCACGGCCCATAAGACTGGATAAATGTTTGAGAGACATGGCCAGAAACTCGTAGTTTTCGCATTTTATGGATACTTTCATGAGCTATTGCCCACAATTTTGGGGTTCCATGGGAATTTGCAAGGCCCATAAGACACAATACATTTTTGAGGGTTATCACCATAAACTCGAAGTTTTCGCGTTTTATGGCTGTTTCCGTGAGCTATTGCCCACAGTTTTGGTGTTCAATGGGGATTTGCATGGCGAGTAAAGCCCGATACATGTTTGGGAGTTAAGACCAAAAACTCGTCGTTTTCGCGTTTTATGGCTGTTTTCATGAGCTATTGCCCACAATTTTGGGTTTCTCGGACGATTTACACGACTCGTAACACACGATACACGTTTAAGAGTTGTGAGCAAAAACTCGTCGTTTTCACGTTTTATGGCTGTTTTCATGAGCTATTGCCCATAGTTTTGGCGTTCCAAGGTGATTTGCATGGCCCATAAGACTCGATAAATGTTTGAGGGGAAAACAATGAGAACGACGAGTTTTTGGTGTTCAATGGGTATTTGCATGGCCAGTAAAGCCCGATACATGTTTGAGAGTTAAGACCAAAAACTCATTATTTTTGCATTTTATCGATGTTTTCATGAGATATTGCCCATAGTTTTGGGGGTCAATGGGGATTTTCATTGCCAGTAAACCCCGATACACGTTTTGAGAGAGGACCAAAAATTTGTCGTTTTCGCGTTTTATGGACGTTTACATGAACTATTACCCACAGTTTTGGGGTTCAATGGGGAATTGCATCGCCCGTAAAGAAACGATACGTGTCTGAGGGTTATGACCAAAAAGTCGTCGTTTTATGGCCGTTTTCATGAGCTATTGCCCACAGTTTTGGGTCTCTCGGGCGATTTACACGACTCGTAACACACGATACACGTTTAAGAGTCGAGAGCAAAAACTCGCCATTTTCACGTTTTATGGCTGTTTTCATGAGATAGCCAACAATTTTGGTGTTCCAACGCGATTTGCACGACTCGTAACGCCCGATACACGTTTGAGAGTTATGAGCAAAAACTCGTTGTTTTCAGGGTTTATGGCCATTTTCATGAGCTATTGCCCACAGTTTTGATGTTCTAGCGCGATTTGCATGACCCATAAGATCCGATACATGTTTGAGAGACATGATCAAAAACTCGCCGTTTTCGTGTTTTATGGACGTTTTCATGAGCTATTGCCCATGGTTTTGGGGTTCCTGACGGATTTTCATGGCCCAAAAATAAAAGATACATGTTTGAGATTTATGTCCAAAAACTCATCGTTTTCTCGATTTATGGCCGTTTTCATGAGCTATTGCCCATAGTTTTGGGTTCTAGTGCGATTTACACAACTCGTAACACGCGATACACGTTTAAGAGTTATGAACAAAAACTCGTCGTTTTCATGTTTTATGGCTGTTCTTATGAGCTATTGCCCATAGTTTTGGCGTTCCAAGGTGATTTGCACGGCCCACAAGAATCGATAAATGTTAGAGGGGAAAACAATGAGAACGACGAGTTTTTGGTGTTCAATGGGGATTTGCATGGCCAATAAAGCCCGATACATGTTTGCGATTTAAGACCAAAAACTCATTGTTTTTGCGTTTTATGGAAGTTTTTAGTAGCTATTGCCCACAGTTTTTGGGTTCAATGGGGATTTTCATTGACAGTAAAACCCGATACATGTCTGGCAGAGAGGACGTAAAACTCGTCGTTTTCGCGTTTTATAGACATTTTCATGAGCTATTACCCATAGTTTATGGGTTTGATGGGGATTTGCAGCGACCGTAAAGAAACGATACATGTCTGAGGGTTATTACCAAAAAGTTGTCGTTTTATGGCCGTTTTCATGAGCTATTGCCCACAATTTTGGGGTTCTCGGGCGATTTACACGACTCGTAAAACATGATACACGTTTAAGAGTTGTGAACAAAAACTCGTAGTTTTCATGTTTTATGGCTGTTTTCATGAGATAGACCACAATTTTGGTGTTCCAATGCGATTTGGACGACTCGTAATGTCCGATATACGTTTCAGATTTATGAGCAAAAACTCGTTGTTTTCAGGTTTTATGGCCATTTTCATGAGCTATTGCCCACATTTTTGGTGTTCCAGGGCGATTTGCATGACCCATAAGATTCGATACATGTTTGAGAGACATGATCAAAAACTCGCCATTTTCGTGTTTTATGGACGTTTTCATGAGCTATTGCCCATGCTTTTGGGGTTCCATAGGGATTTTCATGGCCCAAAAATAAACGATACATGTTTGAGATTTATGTCCAAAAACTCATCGTTTTCGCGTTTTATGGCTGTTTCCATGTGCTATTGCCCACAGTTTTGGGGTTCTAGAGCGATTTAACAACTCGTAACACGCGATAAATATTTAAGAGTTATGAGCAAAAACTCGTCGTTTTCACGTTTTCATGAGCTATTACCCATAGTTTTGGTGTTCCTACGCGATTTGCACGGCACATAAGACTCGATAAATGTTTGAGAGACATGACTAGAAACTCGTCGTTTTCACATTTTATGGATATTTTCATGAGATATTGCCCATAGTTTTGGGGTTCCATGGGAATTTGCAAGGCCCATAAGACACAATACATGTTTGAGGATTATAACCAAAAAGTCGGCGTTTTCGCGTTTTATGGCTGTTTCCGTGAGCTATTGCCCACAGTTTTGGTGTTCAATGGGGATTTGCAAGGCCAGTAAAGCCCGATACATGTTTCAGTGTTAACACCAAAAACTCGTCGTTTTCCCGTTTTATGGATGTTTTCAGAAGCTATTGCCCACAGTTCTTGGGTTCCATGGGGATTTGCATGGCTAGTAAACCCGATACACGTTTTGAGAGAGAGGACCAACAAATCGTCGTTTTCGCACTTTAAGGACGTTTTCATGAGCTATTATCCGCAGTTTTGCGGTTCGATGTGGATTTGCATCGCCCGTAAAGAAACAATACATGTCTGAGGGTTATGACCAAAAAGTCGTCTTTTTCGCATTTTATGGTCGTTTTTATGAGCTATTACCCACAGTTTTGGGGTTCTCGGGCGATTTACACGACTCGTAACACACGATACACGTTTAAGAGTTGTGACCAAAAACTCGCCGTTTTCACGTTTTATGGCTGTTTTCATGAGATAGCCCAAAATTTTGGTGTTCCAAGGCGATTTGCACAACTCATAACGCCTGATACACGTTTGAGAGTTATGAGCAAAAACTCGTTGTTTTCAGGTTTTGTGGCCGTTTTCATGAGCTATTGCCCATAGTTTTGGCGTTCTAAGGTGATTTGCACGGCCCACAAGACTCGATAAATGTCTGAGGGGAAAACGATGAGAACGACGAGTTTTTGGTGTTCAATGGGGATTTGCATGGCCAGTAAAGCCCGATACATGTTTGAGATTTAAGACCAAAAACTCATTGTTTTGTGTTTTATGGATGTTTTCAGTAGCTATTGCCCACAGTTTTGGGGTTCAATGGGGATTTGCATTGCTAGTAAACCCCGATACATGTTTGGCAGAGAGGACGAAAAACTCGTCGTTTTCGTGTTTTATAGACATTTTCGTGAGCTATTACCCATAGTTTATGGGTTTGATGGGGATTTTCATCGACCGGAAAGAAACGATACATGTCTGAGGGTATGACCAAAAAGTCGTCGTTTTCGCATTTTATGGTCGTTTTTATGAGCTATTACCCACAGTTTTGGGGTTCTCGGGCGATTTACACGACTCGTAACACACGATACACGTTTAAGAGTTGTGAGCAAAAACTCGCCGTTTTCACATTTTATGGTTGTTTTCATGAGATAGCCCACAATGGTGTTCCAAGGCGATTTGCACGACTCATAACGCCTGATACACGTTTGAGAGTTATGAGCAAAACTCGTTGTTTTCAGGTTTTGTGGCCGTTTTCATGAGCTATTGCCCATATTTTGGCGTTCTAAGGTGATTTGCACGGCCCACAAGAATCGATAAATGTCTGAGGGGAAAACGATGAGAACGACGAGTTTTTGGTGTTCAATGGGGATTTGCATGGCTAGTAAAGCCCGATACATGTTTGAGATTTAAGACCAAAAACTCATTGTTTTGTGTTTTATGGATGTTTTCAGTAGCTATTGCCCACAGTTTTGGGGTTCAATGGGGATTTGCATTGCCAGTAAACCCCGATACATGTTTGGCAGAGAGGACGAAAAACTCGTCGTTTTCGTGTTTTATAGACATTTTCGTGAGCTATTACCCATAGTTTATGGGTTTGACGGGGATTTGCATCGACCGGAAAGAAACAATACATGTTTGAGGGTATGACGAAAAAGTCGTCGTTTTCGCATTTTATGGCTATTTTCATGAGCTATTGCCCACAATTTTGGGGTTCTCGGGCAATTTACATGACTCGTAACACACGATACACGTTTAAGAGTTATGAGCAAAAACTTGCCGTTTTCACGTTTTATGGCCGTTTTCATGAGATAGCCCACAATTTTGATGTTCCGGGGAGATTTGCATGACTCGCAACGCCTGATACACGGTTTAGAGTTATGAGAAAAAACTCGTTGTTTTCAGGTTTTATGGCCGCTTTCATGAGTTATTGCCCACAATTTTGGTGTTCCAGGGCAATTTCCATGACCCATAAGATCTGATACATGTTTGAGAGACATGATCAAAAACTCGCCGTTTTCGTGTTTAATGGACGTTTTCATGAGCTATTTCCCACAGTTTTGGGGTTCTAGTGCGATTCACACAACTCGTAACACGTGATACATGTTTAAGAGTTATGAACAAAAAGTCGTCATTTTCACGTTTTATGGCTGTTTTTATGAGCTACTGTCCATAGTTTTGGTGTTCCAAGGTGATTTGCACGGACCACAAGACTCGATAAATGTTTGAGGGGAAAACGATGAGAACGACGAGTTTTTGGTGTTCAATGGGGATTTGCATGGCCAGTAAAGCCCGTTACATGTTTGAGAGTTAACACCAAAAGATCATTGTTTTCCCGTTTTCTGGATGTTTTCATGAGCTATTTCCCACAGTTTTGGGGTTCCATGGGGATTTGCATGGCTAGTAAACCCCGATACATGTTTTGAAAGAGAGGAACAAAAAATCGTCGTTTTTGGGTTTTAAGGACGTTTTCATGAGCTATTACTCACAGTTTTGGGGTTCGATGGGGATCTGCATCTCCCGTAAAGAAATGATACATGTCTGAGGGTTATTACCAAAAAATCATCGTTTTCGCATTTTATGGCCGTTTTCATGAGCTATTGCCCACGGTTTTGGGGTTCTCGGGCGAGTTACACGACTTGTAACACATGATACACGTTTAAGAGTTGTGAGCAAAAACTCATAGTTTTCACGTTTTATGGCTGTTTTCATGAGATAGCCCACAATTTTGGTGTTCCAGGGCGATTTGCACGACTCATAATGCCCGATACACGTTTGAGAGTTATGAGCAAAAACTCATTGTTTTTAGCTTTTATGGCCGTTTTCATGAGCTATTGCCAACAGTTTTGGTGTTCTAGGGCGATTTGTATGACCACTAAGATCCGATACATGTTTGAGAGACATGATCAAAAACTCGCCGATTTCGTGTTTTATGGACGTTTTCATGAGCTATTGCCCATGGTTTTGGGGTTCCATAGGGATTTCCATGGCCCAAAAACAAACGATACATGTCTGAGATTTATGTCCAAAAACTCATCCTTTTCGCGATTCATGGCCGTTTTCATGAGCTATTTCCCATAGTTTTGGGGTTCTAGTGCGATTTACGCAATTCGTAACACGCGATACACGTTTAAGAGTTATGAACAAAAACTCATCGTTTTCATTTTTTATGGCTGTTTTTATGAGCTATTGCCCATAGTTTTGGCGTTCCAAGGTGATTTGCATGGCCCACAAGACTCGATAAATGTCTAAGGGTAAAACGATGAGAACGACGAGTTTTTGGTGTTCAATGGGGATTTGCATGGCTAGTAAAGCCCTATACATGTTTGAGATTTAAGACCAAAAACTCATTGTTTTGTGTTTTATGGATGTTTTCAGTAGCTATTGCCCACAGTTTTGGGGTTCAATGGGGATTTGCATTAGCAGTAAACCACGATACATGTTTGGCAGAGAGGATGAAAAACTCGTCGTTTTCGCGTTTTATAGACATTTTCGTGAGCTATTACCCATAGTTTATGGGTTTGATGGGGATTTGCATCGACCGTAAAGAAATGATACATGTCTGAGGGTATGACCAAAAAGTCATCGCTTTCGCATTTTATGGCCGTTTTCATGAGCTATTGCCCACAATTTTGGGGTTCTCGGGCGATTTACACGACTCGTAACACACGATACACGTTTAAGAGTTGTGAGCAAAAACTCGCCGTTTTCACGTTTTATGGCCGTTTTCATGAGATTGCCCACAATTTTGATGTTCCAGGGCGATTTGCACGTCCCGTAACGCTTGATACACGTTTTAGAGTTATGAGAAAAAACTCGTTGTTTTCATGTTTTATGGCCGTTTTCATGAGCTATTGCCGACAATTTTGGTGTTCCAGGGCGATTTCCATGACCCATAAGATCCGATACATGTTTGAGAGACATGATCAAAAACTCGCCGTTTTCGTGTTTAATGGACGTTTTCATGAGTTATTGCCCATGGTTTTGGGGTTCCATAGGGATTTTCATGGCCCGAAAAGAAACGATACATGTTTGAGAGTTATGACAAAAAACTCGTCGTTTGCATGTTTTATGACCGTTTTCATGAGCTTTTGCCCACAGTTTTGGGGTTCTAGTGCGATTTACACAACTCTTAACACGCGATACACGTTTAAGAGTTATGAACAAAAAGTCGTCATTTTCACGTTTTATGGTTGTTTTTATGAGCTACTGTCCATAGTTTTGGTGTTCCAAGGTGATTTACACGGACCACAAGACTCGATAAATGTTTGAGGGGGAAACGATGAGAATGACGAGTTTTTGGTGTTCAATGGGGACTTGCATGGCCAGTAAAGCCCGATACATGTTTGAGAGTTAACACCAAAAGATCGTTGTTTTCCTGTTTTCTGGATGTTTTCATGAGCTATTGCCCACAGTTTTGGGGTTCCATGGGGATTTGCATGGCCAGTAAACCCCGATACACGTTTTGAGAGAGGGGACCAAAAAATCGCCTTTTTCGGGTTTTAAGGACGTTTTCATGAGCTATTACCCACAGTTTTGGGCTTCGATGGGGATCTGCATCTCCCGTACAGAAACGATACATGTCTGAGGGTTATTACCAAAAAATCATCGTTTTCACATTTTAAGGCCGTTTTCATGAGCTATTGCCCACATTTTTGGGGTTCTCGGGCGAGTTACACGACTTGTAACACACGATACACATTTAAGAGTTGTGAGCAAAAACTCATAGTTTTCACGTTTTATGGCTGTTTTCATGAGATAGCCCACAATTTTGGTGTTATTAGGGCGATTTGCACGACTCATCTTTCTTTCTTCCCGTCTGTTGAATCGACTTCCCTGTCTCTCTCTAGGGAAAAATCAGAAATACTAACCACTTTCGAGTTCCATTTCTAACGCCCGATACACGTTTGCGAGTTATGAGCAAAAAATCATTGTTTTCAGCTTTTATGGCCGTTTTCATGAGATATTGCCCACAGTTTTTGTGTTCCAGGGAGATTTGCATGACCCATAAGATCTGATATATGTTTGCATGACCCACAGTTTTCATGTTTTATGGACGTTTTCATGAGCTATTGCCCATGGTTTTGGGGTTCCATAGGGATTTTCATGGCCCAAAAAGAAACGATACATGTTTGAGATTTATGTCCAAAAAACTCATCGTTTTCGCGTTTTATGGCCGTTTTCATGAGCTATTGCCCACGGTTTTGGGGTTCTAGTGCGATTTGCACAATTCGTAACACACGATACACATTTAAGAGTTATGAACAAAAACTTGTCGTTTTCATGTTTTATGGCCGTTTTCTTGAGCTATTGCCCATAGTTTTGGTGGTCCAAGGCGATTTGCACGGCCCATAAGACTCGATAAATGTTTGAGAGACATGACTAGAAACTCGTCGTTTTCGCATTTTATGGATATTTTCATGAGATATAGCTCATAGGTTTGGGGTTCCATGGGAATTTGCAAGGCCCATAAGACACAATACATGTTTGAGGGTTATAACCAAAAAGTCGGCGTTTTCACGTTTTATGGCTGTTTCCATGAGCTATTGCCCATAGTTTTGGGGTTCAATGGGGATTTGCATGGCTAGTAAAGCCCGATACTTTTTGAGCGTTAACACTAATAACTCGTTGTTTTCCCGTTTTATGGATGTTTTCATGAGCTATTGCCCATAGTTTTGGGGTTCCATGGGGATTTACATGGCCAGTAAACCCTGATACACGTTTTGAGAGAGAGGACCAGAAAATCATCGTTTTCGCATTTTAAGGATGTTTTCATGAAACAATACATGTCTAGGGGTTATGACCAAAAAGTTGTCGTTTTCTCGTTTATGGCCGTTTTCATGAGCTATTGCCCACAGTTTTGGGGTTCTCGGGCGATTTACACGACGCGTAACACGCGATACACATTTAAGAGTTATGAGCAAAAACTCGTCGTTTTCACGTTTTATGGCCGTTTTCATGAGATAGCCCACAATTTTGGTGTTCTAGGGATATTTGCACGACTCGTAACGTCCGATACACGTTTGAGAGTTATGAGAAAAAACTCGTTGTTTTCAGGTTTTATGGCTGTTTTTCATGAGCTATTGCCCATAGTTTTGGTGTTGCAGGGCGATTTGCATGACCCATAAGATCTGATACATGTTTGAGAGATATGATAAAAAAACTAGCTGTTTTCGTGTTTTGTGGACGTTTTCATGAGCTATTGCCAATGGTTTTGGGGTTCCATAGGGATTTTCATGGCCCGAAAAGAAACGATACATGTTTGAGAGTTATGACCAAAAACTAATCGTTTTCACGTTTTATGTCCGTTTTCATGAGCTATTGCCCACAGTTTTGGGGTTCTAGTGTGATTTAGACAACTCGTAACATGCGATACACGTTTAAGAGTATGAACCAAAACTCGTCATTTTCACGTTTTATGGCTGTTTTCATGAGCAATTGCCCATAGTTTTGGCGTTTCAAGGTGATTTGCATGGCCCATAAGACTCGATAAATGTTTGAGGGGAAAACGATAAGAACGACGAGTTTTTGGTGTTCAATGGGGATTTACATGGCCAGTAAACCCCGATACTTTTTGAGAGTTAACACCAAAAACTCATTGTTTTCCCGTTTTATGGATGTTTTCATGAGCTATTGCCCATAGTTTTGGGGTTCCATGGGGATTTGCATGGCCAGTAAACCCCGATACACGTTTTGAGAGAGAGGACCAAAAAATCGTCGTTTTCGGGTTTTAAGGACATTTTCATGAGCTATTACCCATAGTTTTGGGGTTCGATGGGGATTTGCATCTTCCGTAAAGAAACGATACATGTCTGAGGGTTATTACCAAAAAAATCATCGTTTTCGCATTTTATGGCTGTTTTCATGAGCTATTGCCCACAGTTTTGGGGTTCTCGGGCGATTTACACGACTCGTAACACACGATACACGTTTAAGAGTCGTGAGCAAAAACTCATAGTTTTCACGTTTGATGGTTGTTTTCATGAGATAGCCCACAATTTTGGTGTTCCAGGACAATTGGCACGACTCGTAACGCCCGATACATGTTTGAGAGTTATGAGCAAATACTCACCGTTTTTAGGTTTTATGGCCGTTTTCATGAGCTATTGCCCACAGTTTTGGTGTTCCATGGCGATTTGCATGACCCATAAGATCCGATACATGTTTAATAGACATGATCGAAAACTCGCCGATTTCATGTTTTATGGACGGTTTCAAGAGCTACTGCCCATGGTTTTGGGGTTCCATAGGGATTTTCATGGCCCAAAAAGAAACGATACATGTTTGAGATTTATGTCCAAAAACTCATCGTTTTCGCGTTTTATGGCCGTTTTCATGAGCTATTGTCCACGGTTTTGGGGTTCTAGTGCGATTTACGCAACTCGTAACACGCGATACACATTTAAGAGTTATGAGCAAAAACTTGTCATTTTCACGTTTTATGGCCGTTTTCATGAGCTATTGCCAATAGTTTTGGTGTTCCAAGGCGATTTGCACGACCCATAAGACTCGATAAATGTTTGAGATACATGACCAGAAACTCGTAGTTTTCGCATTTTATGGATATTTTGATGAGCTATTGCCCACAGTTTTGGGGTTCCATGGGAATTTCCAAGGCCCATAAGACATAATACATGTTTGAGGGTTACGACCAAAAACTCGGTGTTTTCGCGTTTTATGGCTGTTTTCGTGAGCTATTACCCACAGTTTTGGTGTTCAATTGGGATTTGCATGGCCAGGAATGCCCGATACATGTTTGGGAGTTTAGACCAAAAACTCGTCGTTTTCGCGTTTTATGGCCCTTTTTCATGAGCTATTGCCCATAGTTTTGGGGTTCTAGTGCAATTTACACAACTCGTAAAACGTGTTACATGTTTAAGAGTTATGAACAAAAACTCGTCGTTTTCACGTTTTATGGCTGTTTTCATGAGCTATTGCCCATAGTTTTGGCGTTCCAAGGTGATTTGCATGGCCCATCAGACTCGATAAATGTTTGAGGGGAAAACAATGAGAACAACGAGTTTTTGGTGTTCAATGGGGATTTGCATGGCCAGTAAAGCCCAATACATGTTTGGGAGTTAAGACCAAAAACTCGTTGTTTTCGTGTTTTATGGCCGTTTTCATGAGCTATTGCCCATAGTTTTGGGGTTCTAGTGCAATTTACAAAACACGTAACACGCGATACACGTTTAAGAGTTATGAACAAAAACTCTGCTTTAACGCTTTTAGGGTTGTTTTCATGAGCTATTGTCCATAGTTTTTGCTCCATGGTGATTTGCACGGCCCATTAGACACGATAAATGTTTGAGGGAAAACGCTGAGAACGACGAGTTTTGGGTGTTCAATGGGGATTTGCATGGCTTGTAATGCCCTATGCATGTTTGAGAGTTAAGACCAAAACTCATCGTTTTGCTTTTATGCTTTATTGATGTTTTCATGAGCTATTGCCCAGTTTTGGGTTTCTGACGATTTACACGACTCGTAACACACGATACACGCTTAAGAGTTGTGAGCAAAACTCGCTTTTATGTTGTATGGCTGTTTTCATGAGCTATTGCCCATAGTTTTGGCTCCAAGGTGATTTGCACCCATCGACTCGATAAATGTTTGAGGGTAAAACAATGAGAACGACGAGTCTTTGGTGTTCAATGGGGATTTGCATGGCCAGAAAGCCCAATACATGTTTGGGAGTTAAGACCAAAACACGCCGATTTCGCTTTTATGGCCGCTTTTCATGAGCTATTGCCCATAGTTTTGGGGTTCTAGTGCGATTTACAAAACACGAAACACGCGATACACGCTTAAGAGTTATGAACAAAAACTCGTCGCTTTCACGCTTTAGGGTTGTTTTCATGAGCTATTGTCCATAGTTTTGCTCCATGGTGATTTGCATGGCCCATTAGACACGATAAATGTTTGAGGGGAAAACGCCGAGAACGGCGAGTTTTTGGTGTTCAATGGGATTTGCATGGCCTGTAATGCCCAATACATGTTTGAGAGTTAAGACCAAAACTCATCGCTTTTATGCGTTTTATTGATGTTTTCATGAGCTATTGCCCAGTTTTGGGGTTCAATGGGGATTTGCATTGCCAAGAAACCCGATACACGCTTTTGAGAGAGAGGACCAAAAGTCGCTGCTTTCGCATTTTATGGACGTTTTCATGAGCTATTACACAGTTTCCGGGGTTCCATGGGGATTTGCATCGCCAGATAGAAACGATACATGTCCGAGGTTATGAAAAAAGTCATCGCTTTATGGCCGCTTCATGAGCTATTGCCCAGTTTTGGGTTTCTGACGACGATTTACACGACTCAGTAACACGATACACGTTTAAGAGTTGTGAGCAAAAACTCGTCGTTTTCACGTTTTATGGCTGTTTTCATGAGCTATTGCCCATAGTTTTGGCGTTCCAAGGTGATTTGCACGGCCCATCAGACTCGATAAATGTTTGAGGGGAAAACGTTGAGAACGACGAGTTTTGGGTGTTCAATGGGGATTTGCATGGCTTGTAATGCCCTATGCATGTTTGAGAGTTAAGACCAAAAACTCATCGTTTTTGCGTTTTATTGATGTTTTCATGAGCTATTGCCCACAGTTTTGGGTTTCTCGGACGATTTACACGACTCGTAACACACGATACACGTTTAAGAGTTGTGAGCAAAAACTCGTCGTTTTTATGTTGTATGGCTGTTTTCATGAGCTATTGCCCATAGTTTTGGCGTTCCAAGGTGATTTGCACGGCCCATCAGACTCGATAAATGTTTGAGGGTAAAACAATGAGAACGACGAGTCTTTGGTGTTCAATGGGGATTTGCATGGCCAGTAAAGCCCAATACATGTTTGGGAGTTAAGACCAAAAACACGTCGATTTCGCGTTTTATGGCCGTTTTCATGAGCTATTGCCCATAGTTTTGGGGTTCTAGTGCGATTTACAAAACACGAAACACGCGATACACGTTTAAGAGTTATGAACAAAAACTCGTCGTTTTCACGTTTTAGGGTTGTTTTCATGAGCTATTGTCCATAGTTTTGGCGTTCCATGGTGATTTGCATGGCCCATTAGACACGATAAATGTTTGAGGGGAAAACGCTGAGAACGACGAGTTTTTGGTGTTCAATGGGGATTTGCATGGCCTGTAATGCCCAATACATGTTTGAGAGTTAAGACCAAAAACTCATCGTTTTTGCGTTTTATTGATGTTTTCATGAGCTATTGCCCACAATTTTGGGGTTCAATGGGGATTTGCATTGCCAAGAACCCCGATACACGCTTTTGAGAGAGGACCAAAAAGTCGTTTCGCATTGTCTGGACGTTTTCCTGAGCTATTACACACGGTTTCCGGGGTTCCATGGGGATTTGCATCGCCCGTATAGAAACGATACATGTCTGAGGGTTATGAAAAAAAAGTCATCGTTTTATGGCCGTTTTCATGAGCTATTGCCCAGTTTTGGGTTTCTGACGATTTACACGACTCGTAACACACGATACACGTTTAAGAGTTGTGAGCAAAACTCGCTGCTTTCACGCTTTTATGGCTGTTTTCATGAGCTATTGCCCATAGTTTTGGCGTTCAAGGTGATTTGCGGCCCATCGGACTCGATAAATGTTTGAGGGTAAAACAATTAGAACGACGAAGTTTTGGTGTTCAATGGGGATTTGCATGGCGAAAGCCCAATACATGTTTGGGAGTTAAGACCAAAAACTCGCTGCTTTCGCTTTTATGGCCGTTTTCATGAGCTATTGCCCATAGTTTTGGGGTTCTAGTGCAATTTACAAAAGACGTAACACGCGATACACGTTTAAGAGTTATGAACAAAAACTCGTCGTTTTCACGTTTTAGGGTTGTTTTCATGAGCTATTGTCCATAGTTTTGGCGTTCCATGGTGATTTGCATGGCCCATTAGACATGATAAATGTTTGAGGGGAAAACGCTGAGAACGACGAGTTTTTGGTGTTCAATGGGGATTTGCATGGCCTGTAATGCCCTATACATCGTTTTTGCGTTTTATTGATGTTTTCATGAGCTATTGCCCACAGTTTTGGGGTTCAATGGGGATTTGCATTGCCAGTAAACCCCGATACACGTTTTGAGAGAGAGGACCAAAAAGTCGTCGTTTTCGCATTTTATGGACGTTTTCATGAGCTATTACACACAGTTTCCGGGGTTCCATGGGGATTTGCATCGCCCGTATAGAAACGATACATGTCTGAGGGTTATGAAAAAAAAGTCATCGTTTTATGGCCGTTTTCATGAGCTATTGCCCACAGTTTTGGGTTTCTCGGACGATTTACACGACTCGTAACACACGATACACGTTTAAGAGTTGTGAGCAAAAACTCGTCGTTTTCACGTTTTATGGCTGTTTTCATGAGCTATTGCCCATAGTTTTGGCGTTCCAAGGTGATTTGCACGGCCCATCAGACTCGATAAATGTTTGAGGGTAAAACAATTAGAACGACGAGTTTTTGGTGTTCAATGGGGATTTGCATGGCTAAAGCCCAATACATGTTTGGGAGTTAAGACCAAAACTTGTCGCTTTCGCGTTTATGGCCGTTTTCATGAGCTATTGCCCATAGTTTTGGGGTTCTAGTGCAATTTACAAAACACGTAACACGCGATACACGCTTAAGAGTTATGAACAAAACTCGCTGCTTTCATGTTTTAGGGTTGTTTTCATGAGCTATTGTCCATAGTTTTGGCGTTAAATGGTGATTTGCACGCCCATTAGACACGATAAATGTTTGAGGGAAACGCTGAGAACGACTTTTTTTTTGGTGTTCAATGGGATTTGCATGGCCTGTAATGCCCTATACATGTTTGAGAGTTAAGACCAAAAACTCATCGCTTTTATGCTTTATTGATGTTTTCATGAGCTATTGCCCACAGTTTTGGGGTTCAATGGGGATTTGCATTGCCAAGAAACCCGATACACGCTTTTGAGAGAGGACCAAAAATTCGTCGTTTTCGCATTTTATGGATGTTTTCATGAGCTATTACACACAGTTTCGGGGTTCCATGGGGATTTGCATCGCCCGTATAGAAACGATTCATGTCTGAGGGTTATGAAAAAAAAGTCGTAGTTTTATGGCCGTTTTCATGAGCTATTGCCCACACTTTTGGGTTTCTCGGACGATTTACACGACTCGTAACACACGATACACGTTTAAGAGTTGTGAGAAAAAACTCGTCGTTTTCACGTTTTATGGCTGTTTTCATGAGCTATTGCCCCTAGTTTTGGCGTTCCAAGGTGATTTGCACGGCCCATCAGACTCGATAAATGTTTGAGGGTAAATCAATGAGAACGACGAGTTTTTGGTGTTCAATGGGGATTTGCATGGCCAGTAAAGCCCAATACATGTTTGGGAGTTAAGACCAAAACTCGCTGCTTTCGCTGCTTTTATGGCCGCTTTTCATGAGCTATTGCCCATAGTTTTGGGGTTCTAGTGCAATTTACAAAACACGTAACACGCGATACACGCTTAAGAGTTATGAACAAAAACTCGCTTTTCACGCTTTTAGGTTTGTTTTCATGAGCTATTGTCCATAGTTTTGGCGTTCCATGGTGATTTGCACGCCCATTAGAGACGATAAATGTTTGAGGGAAAACGCCGAGAACGACGAGTTTTGGTGTTCAATGGGGATTTGCATGGCCTGTAATGCCCTATACATGTTTGAGAGTTAAGACCAAAAACTCATCGTTTTTGCGTTTTATTGATGTTTTCATGAGCTATTGCCCACAGTTTTGGGGTTCAACGGGGATTTGCATTGCCAGCAAACCCCGATACACGTTTTGAGAGAGAGGACCAAAAAGTCGCTGCTGCATTTTATGGACGTTTCATGAGCTATTACACACGTTCGGGTTCCATGGGATTTGCATCGCCAGATAGAAACGATTCATGTCCGAGGGTTATAAAAAAGTCGCTGTTTATGGCGCTTTTCATGAGCTATTGCCCACAATTTTGGGTTTCTCGGACGATTTACACGACTCGTAACACGATACACGCTTAAGAGTTGTGAGCAAAAACTCTCTTCGCTTTCACGTTTATGGCTTTTCATGAGCTATTGCCCCTAGTTTTGGCGTTCCAAGGTGATTTGCACGCCCATCGACTCGATAAATGTTTGAGGGTAAAACAATGAGAACGACGAGTTTTGGTGTTCAATGGGATTTGCATGGCCAGAAAGCCCAATACATGTTAGGGAGTTAAGACCAAAAACTTCGCTTTCGCTGCTTTATGGCCGTTTTCATGAGCTATTGCCCATAGTTTTGGGGTTCTAGTGCAATTTACAAAACACGTAACACGCGATACACGCTTAAGAGTTATGAACAAAAACTCGTCGCTTTCACGCTTTTAGGGTTGTTTTCATCAGCTATTGTCCATAGTTTTGCTCCATGGTGATTTGCACGGCCCATTAGAGACGATAAATGTTTGAGGGAAACGCCGAGAACGACGAGTTTTTGGTGTTCAATGGGATTTGCATGGCCTGTAATGCCCTATACATGTTTGAGAGTTAAGACCAAAACTCATCGCTTGTGCGTTTTATTGATGTTTTCATGAGCTATTGCCCACAGTTTTGGGGTTCAATGGGGATTTGCATTGCCAAGAAACCCCGATACACGCTTTTGAGAGAGAGGACCAAAAGTCGCTGTTGCATTTTATGCACGTTTTCATGAGCTATTACACACGCTCGGGTTCCATGGGATTTGCATCGCCAGATAGAAACGATTCATGTCCGAGGGTTATGAAAAAAAGTCGCTGCTTTATGGCCGCTTTCATGAGCTATTGCCCACAATTTTGGGTTTCTCGGACGATTTACACGACTCGAACACACGATACACGCTTAAGAGTTGTGAGCAAAAACTCTTCGCTTTCACGCTTTATGGCTGTTTTCATGAGCTATTGCCCTAGTTTTGGCGTTCCAAGGTGATTTGCACGCCCATCGACTCGATAAATGTTTGAGGGTAAAACAATGAGAACGTGAGTTTTTGGTGTTCAATGGGATTTGCATGGCCAAGAAAGCCCAATACATGTTTGGGAGTTAAGACCAAAAACTCGCTGCTTTTTATGGCCGTTTTCATGAGCTATTGCCCATAGTTTTGGGGTTCTAGTGCAATTTACAAAACACGTAACACGCGATACACGTTTAAGAGTTATGAACAAAAACTCGTCGTTTTCACGTTTTAGGGTTGTTTTCATCAGCTATTGTCCATAGTTTTGGCGTTCCATGGTGATTTGCACGGCCCATTAGACACGATAAATGTTTTGAGGGGAAAACGCTGAGAACGACGAGTTTTTGGTGTTCAATGGGGATTTGCATGGCCTGTAATGCCCTATACATGTTTGAGAGTTAAGACCAAAAACTCATTGTTTTTGCGTTTTATTGATGTTTTCATGAGCTATTGCCCACAGTTTTGGGGTTCAACGGGGATTTGCATTGCCAGCAAACCCCGATACACGTTTTGAGAGAGAGGACCAAAAAGTCGTCGTTTTTGCATTTTATGGACGTTTTCATGAGCTATTACACACAGTTTCGGGGTTGCATGGGGATTTGCATCGCCCGTATAGAAACGATACATGTCTGAGGGTTATGAAAAAAAGTCGTCGTTTTATGGCCGTTTTCATGAGCCATTGCCCACAGTTTTGGGTTTCTCGGACGATTTACACGACTCTTAACACACGATACACGTTTAAGAGTTGTGAGCAAAAACTCGTCGTTTTCACGTTTTATGGCCGTTTTCATGAGATAGCCCAAAATTTTGGTGTTCCAGGGCGATTTGCACGACTCGTAACGCCTGATACACGTTTGAGAGTTATGAACAAAAACTCGTCGTTTTCACGTTGTATGGCTGTTTTCATGAGCTATTGCCCATAGTTTTGGCGTTCCAAGGTGATTTGCACGGCCCATCAGACTCGATAAATGTTTGAGGGGAAAACAATGAGAACGACGAGTTTTTGGTGTTCAATGGGGATTTACATGGCCAGTAAAGCCCAATACATGTTTGGGAATTAAGACCAAAAACTCGTCGTTTTCGTGTTTTATGGCCGTTTTCATGAGCTATTGCCCATAGTTTTGGGGTTCTAGTGCAATTTACAAAACACGTAACACGCGATACACGTTTAAGAGTTATGAACAAAAACTCGTCGTTTTCACGTTTTAGGGTTGTTTTCATGAGCTATTGTCCATAGTTTTGGCGTTCCATGGTGATTTGCACGGCCCATTAGACACGATAAATGTTTGAGGGGAAAACGCTGAGAACGACGAGTTTTTGGTGTTCAATGGGGATTTGCATGGCTTGTAATGCCCTATACATGTTTGAGAGTTAAGACCAAAAACTCATCGTTTTTGCGTTTTATTGATGTTTTCATGAGCTATTGCCCACAGTTTTGGGTTTCTCGGACGATTTACGCGACTCGTAACACACGATACACGTTTAAGAGTTGTGAGCAAAAACTCGTCGTTTTTACGTTTTATGGCTGTTTTCATGAGCTATTGCCCATAGTTTTGGCATTCCAAGGTGATTTGCACGGCCCATCAGACTCGATAAATGTTTGAGGGTAAAACAATGAGAACGACGAGTTTTTGGTGTTCAATGGGGATTTGCATGGCCAGTAAAGCCCAATACATGTTTGGGAGTTAAGACCAAAAACTCATCGTTTTCGCGTTTTATGGCCGTTTTCATGAGCTATTGCCCATAGTTTTGGGGTTCTAGTGCAATTTACAAAACACGTAACACGCGATACACGTTTAAGAGTTATGAACAAAAACTCGTCGTTTTCATGTTTTAGGGTTGTTTTCATGAGCTATTGTCCATAGTTTTGGCGTTCCATGGTGATTTGCACGGCCCATTAGACACGATAAATGTTTGATGGGAAAACGCTGAGAACGACGAGTTTTTGGTGTTCAATGGGGATTTGCATGGCCTGTAATGCCCTATACATGTTTGAGAGTTAAGACCAAAAACTCATCGTTTTTGCGTTTTATTGATGTTTTCATGAGCTATTGCCCACAGTTTTGGGGTTCAACGGGGATTTGCATTGCCAGCAAACCCCGATACACGTTTTGAGAGAGAGGACCAAAAAGTCGTCGTTTTCGCATTTTATGGACGTTTTCATGAGCTATTACACACCGTTTCGGGGTTGCACGGGGATTTGCATCGCCCGTATAGAAACGATACATGTCTGAGGGTTATGAAAAAAAAGTCGTCGTTTTATGGCCGTTTTCATGAGCTATTGCCCACAGTTTTGGGTTTCTCGGACGATTTACACGACTCTTAACACACGATACACGTTTAAGAGTTGTGAGCAAAAACTCGTCGTTTTCACGTTTTATGGCCGTTTTCATGAGATAGCCCAAAAATTTGGTGTTCCAGGGCGATTTGCACGACTCGTAACGCCTGATACACGTTTGAGAGTTATGAGCAAAAACTCGTTGTTTTCACGTTTTATGGCTGTTTTCATGAGCTATTGCCCATAGTTTTGGCGTTCCAAGGTGATTTGCACGGCCCATCAGACTCGATAAATGTTTGAGGGGAAAACAATGAGAACGACGAGTTTTTGGTGTTCAATGGGGATTTGCATGGCCAGTAAAGCCCAATACATGTTTGGGAGTTAAGACCAAAAACTCGTCGTTTTCGTGTTTTATGGCCGTTTTCATGAGCTATTGCCCATAGTTTTGGGGTTCTAGTGCAATTTACAAAACACGTAACACGCGATACACGTTTAAGAGTTATGAACAAAAACTCGTCGTTTTCACATTTTAGGGTTATTTTCATGAGCTATTGTCCATAGTTTTGGCGTTCCATGGTGATTTGCACGGCCCATTAGACACGATAAATGTTTGAGGGGAAAACGCTGAGAACGACGAGTTTTTGGTGTTCAATGGGGATTTGCATGGCTTGTAATGCCCTATACATGTTTGAGAGTTAAGACCAAAAACTCATCGTTTTTGCGTTTTATTGATGTTTTCATGAGCTATTGCCCACAGTTTTGGGTTTCTCGACGACGATTTACGACTCGTAACACGATACACGTTTAAGAGTTGTGAGCAAAAACTCGCTGCTTTTACGCTTTTATGGCTGTTTTCATGAGCTATTGCCCATAGTTTTGGCGTTCAAGGTGATTTGCACGGCCCATCGAGACACGATAAATGTTTTTAAGGAAAACAATGAGAACACGATTTTTTGGTGTTCAATGGGGATTTGCATGGCGTAAAGCCCAATACATGTTTGGGAGTTAAGACCAAAACTTCGTCGTTTTGTGTTTATGGCCGCTTTCATGAGCTATTGCCCATAGTTTTGGGGTTCTAGTGCAATTTACAAAACACGTAACACGCGATACACGTTTAAGAGTTATGAACAAAAACTCGTCGTTTTCACGTTTTAGGGTTGTTTTCATGAGCTATTGTCCATAGTTTTGGCGTTCCATGGTGATTTGCATGGCCCATTAGACACGATAAATGTTTGACGGGAAAACGCTGAGAACGACGAGTTTTTGGTGTTCAATGGGGATTTGCATGGCCTGTAATGCCCTATACATGTTTGAGAGTTAAGACCAAAAACTCATCGTTTTTGCGTTTTATTGATGTTTTCATGAGCTATTGCCCATAGTTTTGGGGTTCAATGGGGATTTGCATTGCCAGTAAACCCCGATACACGTTCTGAGAGAGAGGACCAAAAAGTCGTCGTTTTCGCATTTTATGGACGCTTTCATGAGCTATTACACACAGTTTCCGGGGTTCCATGGGGATTTGCATCGCCCGTATAGAAACGATACATGTCTGAGGGTTATGAAAAAAAGTCGTCGTTTTATGGCCGTTTTCATGAGCTATTGCCCACAGTTTTGGGTTTCTCGGACGATTTACACGACTCGTAACACGATACACGCTTAAGAGTTGTGAGCAAAAACTCGTCGTTTTCAAGTTTTATGGCTGTTTTCATGAGCTATTGCCCATAGTTTTGGCGTTCCAAGGTGATTTGCACGGCCCATCAGACTCGATAAATGTTTGAGGGTAAAACAATTAGAACAACGAGTTTTTGGTGTTCAATGGGGATTTGCATGGCCAGTAAAGCCCAATACATGTTTGGGAGTTAAGACCAAAAACTCATCGTTTTCGCGTTTTATGGCCGTTTTCATGAGCTATTGCCCATAGTTTTGGGGTTCTAGTGCAATTTACAAAACACGTAACACGCGATACACGTTTAAGAGTTATGAACAAAAACTCGTCGTTTTCATGTTTTAGGGTTATTTTCATGAGCTATTGTCCATAGTTTTGGCGTTCCATGGTGATTTGCACGGCCCATTAGACACGATAAATGTTTGAGGGGAAAACGCTGAGAACGACGAGTTTTTGGTGTTCAATGGGGATTTGCATGGCTTGTAATGCCCTATACATGTTTGAGAGTTAAGACCAAAAACTCATCGTTTTTGCGTTTTATTGATGTTTTCATGAGCTATTGCCCACAGTTTTGGGTTTCTCAGACGATTTACACGACTCGTAACACACGATACACGTTTAAGAGTTGTGAGCAAAAACTCGTCGTTTTTACGTTTTATGGCTGTTTTCATGAGCTATTTCCCATAGTTTTGGCGTTCCAAGGTGATTTGCACGGCCCATCAGACACGATAAATGTTTTTAAGGGAAAACAATGAGAACGACGATTTTTTGGTGTTCAATGGGGATTTGCATGGTCAGTAAAGCCCAATACATGTTTGGGAGTTAAGACCAAAAACTCGTCGTTTTCGTGTTTTATGGCCGTTTTCATGAGCTATTGCCCATAGTTTTGGGGTTCTAGTGCAATTTACAAAACACGTAACACGCGATACACGTATAAGAGTTATGAACAAAAACTCGTCGTTTTCACGTTTTAGGGTTGTTTTCATGAGCTATTGTCCATAGTTTTGGCGTTCCATGGTGATTTGCATGGCCCATTAGACACGATAAATGTTTGACGGGAAAACGCTGAGAACGACGAGTTTTTGGTGTTCAATGGGGATTTGCATGGCCTGTAATGCCCTATACATGTTTGAGAGTTAAGACCAAAAACTCATCGTTTTTGCGTTTTATTGATGTTTTCATGAGCTATTGCCCATAGTTTTGGGATTCAATGGGGATTTGCATTGCCAGTAAACCCCGATACACGTTTTGAGAGAGAGGACCAAAAAGTCGTCGTTTTCGCATATTATGGACGCTTTCATGAGCTATTACACACAGTTTCCGGGGTTCCATGGGGATTTGCATCGCCCGTATAGAAACGATACATGTCTGAGGGTTATGAAAAAAAGTCGTCGTTTTATGGCCGTTTTCATGAGCTATTGCCCACAGTTTTGGGTTTCTCGGACGATTTACACGACTCGTAACACACGATACACGTTTAAGAGTTGTGAGCAAAAACTCGTCGTTTTCAAGTTTTATGGCTGTTTTCATGAGCTATTGCCCATAGTTTTGGCGTTCCAAGGTGATTTGCACGGCCCATCAGACTCGATAAATGTTTGAGGGTAAAACAATTAGAACGACGAGTTTTTGGTGTTTAATGGGGATTTCATGGACAGTAAAGCCCAATACATGTTTGGGAGTTAAGACCAAAAACTCATCGTTTTCGCGTTTAATGGCCGTTTTCATGAGCTATTGCCCATAGTTTTGGGGTTCTAGTGCAATTTACAAAACACATAACACGCGATACACGTTTAAGAGTTATGAACAAAAAGTCGTCGTTTTCATGTTTTAGGGTTGTTTTCATGAGCTATTGTCCATAGTTTTGGCGTTCCATGGTGATTTGCACGGCCCATTAGACACGATAAATGTTTGATGGGAAAACGCTGAGAACGACGAGTTTTTGGTGTTCAATGGGGATTTGCATGGCCTGTAATGCCCTATACATGTTTGAGAGTTAAGACCAAAAACTCATCGTTTTTGCGTTTTATTGATGTTTTCATGAGCTATTGCCCACAGTTTTGGGGTTTAATGGGGATTTGCATTGCCAGTAAACCCCGATACACGTTTTGAGAGTGAGGACCAAAAAGTCGTCGTTTTCGCAACTTATGGACGTTTTCATGAGCTATTACACACAGATTCGGGGTTCCATGGGGATTTGCATCGCCCGTATAGAAACGATACATGTCTGAGGGTTATGAAAAAAAAGTCGTTGTTTTATGGCCGTTTTCATGAGCTATTGCCCACAATTTTGGGTTTCTCGGACGATTTACACGACTCGTAACACACGATACACGTTTAAGAGTTGTGAGCAAAAACTCGTCGTTTTCACGTTTTATGGCTGTTTTCATGAGCTATTGCCCATAGTTTTGGTGTTCCAAGGTGATTTGCACGGCCCATCAGACTCGATAAATGTTTGAGGGTAAAACAATGAGAACGACGAGTTTTTTGTGTTCAATGGGGATTTGCATGGCCAGTAAAGCCCAATACATGTTTGGGAGTTAAGACCAAAAACTCGTCGTTTTCGCGTTTTATGGCCGTTTTCATGAGCTATTGCCCATAGTTTTGGGGTTATAGTGCAATTTACAAAACACGTAACACGCGATACACGTTTAAGAGTTATGAACAAAAACTCGTCGTTTTCACGTTTTAGGGTTGTTTTCATGAGCTATTGTCCATAGTTTTGGCGTTCCATGGTGATTTGCACGGCCCATTAGACACGATAAATGTTTGAGGGGAAAACGCTGAGAACGACGAGTTTTTGGTGTTCAATGGGGATTTGCATGGCCTGTAATGCCATATACATGTTTGAGAGTTAAGACCAAAAACTAATCGTTTTTGCGTTTTATTGATGTTTTCATGAGCTATTGCCCACAGTTTTGGGGTTCAACGGGGATTTGCATTGCCAGCAAACCCCGATACACGTTTTGAGAGAGAGGACCAAAAAGTCGTCGTTTTCGCATTTTATGGACGTTTTCATGAGCTATTACACACAGTTTCGGGGTTGCAAGGGGATTTGCATCGCCCGTATAGAAACGATACATGTCTGAGGGTTATGAAAAAAAAGTCGTCGTTTTATGGCCGTTTTCATGAGCTATTGCCCACAGTTTTGGGTTTCTCGGACGATTTACACGACTCTTAACACACGATACACGTTTAAGAGTTGTGAGCAAAAACTCGTCGTTTTCACGTATTATGGCCGTTTTCATGAGATAGCCCAAAAATTTGGTGTTCCAGGGCGATTTTCACGACTCGTAACGCCTGATACACGTTTGAGAGTTATGAGCAAAAACTCGTTGTTTTCACGTTTTATGGCTGTTTTCATGAGCTATTGCCCATAGTTTTGGCGTTCCAAGGTGATTTGCACGGCCCATCAGACACGATAAATGTTTTTAAGGGAAAACAATGAGAACGACGATTTTTTGGTGTTCAATGGGGATTTGCATGGCCAGTAAAGCCCAATACATGTTTGGGAGTTAAGACCAAAAACTCGTCGTTTTCGTGTTTTATGGCCGTTTTCATGAGCTATTGCCCATAGTTTTGGGGTTCTAGTGCAATTTACAAAACACGTAACACGCGATACACGTATAAGAGTTATGAACAAAAACTCGTCGTTTTCACGTTTTAGGGTTGTTTTCATGAGCTATTGTCCATAGTTTTGGCGTTCCATGGTGATTTGCATGGCCCATTAGACACGATAAATGTTTGACGGGAAAACGCTGAGAACGTTAGTTTTGGTGTTCAATGGGGATTTGCATGGCCTGTAATGCCCTATACATGTTTGAGAGTTAAGACCAAAAACTCGCGTTTTTGCGTTTATTGATGTTTTCATGAGCTATTGCCCATAGTTTTGGGATTCAATGGGGATTTGCATTGCCAGTAAACCCCGATACACGTTTTGAGAGAGAGGACCAAAAAGTCGTCGTTTTCGCATTTTATGGACGTTTTCATGAGCTATTACACACAGTTTCGGGGTTCCATGGGGATTTGCATCGCCCGTATAGAAACGATTCATGTCTGAGGGTTATGAAAAAAAAGTCGTCGTTTTATGGCCGTTTTCATGAGCTATTGCCCACAATTTTGGGTTTCTCGGACGATTTACACGACTCGTAACACACGATACACGTTTAAGAGTTGTGAGCAAAAACTCTTCGTTTTCACGTTTTATGGCTGTTTTCATGAGCTATTGCCCCTAGTTTTGGCGTTCCAAGGTGATTTGCACGGCCCATCAGACTCGATAAATGTTTGAGGGTAAAACAATGAGAACGACGAGTTTTTGGTGTTCAATGGGGATTTGCATGGCCAGTAAAGCCCAATACATGTTTGGGAGTTAAGACCAAAAACACGTCGTTTTCGCGTTTTATGGCCGTTTTCATGAGCTATTGCCCATAGTTTTGGGGTTCTAGTGCAATTTACAAAACACGTAACACGCGATACACGTTTAAGAGTTATGAACAAAAACTCGTCGTTTTCACGTTTTAGGGTTGTTTTCATCAGCTATTGTCCATAGTTTTGGCGTTCCATGGTGATTTGCACGGCCCATTAGACACGATAAATGTTTTGAGGGGAAAACGCTGAGAACGCAGTTTTGGTGTTCAATGGGGATTTGCATGGCCTATACATGTTTGAGAGTTAAGACCAAAAACTCATTGTTTTTGCGTTTTATTGATGTTTTCATGAGGTATTGCCCACAGTTTTGGGGTTCAACGGGGATTTGCATTGCCAGCAAACCCCGATACACGTTTTGAGAGAGAGGACCAAAAAGTCGTCGTTTTCGCATTTTATGGACGTTTTCATGAGCTATTACACACAGTTTCGGGGTTGCATGGGGATTTGCATCGCCCGTATAGAAACGATACATGTCTGAGGGTTATGAAAAAAAGTCGTCATTTTATGGCCGTTTTCATGAGCCATTGCCCACAGTTTTGGGTTTCTCGGACGATTTACACGACTCTTAAAACACGATACACGTTTAAGAGTTGTGAGCAAAAACTCGTCGTTTTCACGTTTTATGGCCGTTTTCATGAGATAGCCCAAAATTTTGGTGTTCCAGGGCGATTTGCACGACTCGTAACGCCTGATACACGTTTGAGAGTTATGAACAAAAACTCGTGCTTTCACGTTGTATGGCTGTTTTCATGAGCTATTGCCCATAGTTTTGGCGTTCAAGGTGATTTGCACGGCCCATCGACTCGATAAATGTTTGAGGGGAAAACAATGAGAACGAGTTTTTGGTGTTCAATGGGGATTTACATGGCCGTAAAGCCCAATACATGTTTGGGAGTTAAGACCAAAAACTCGTCGTTTCGTGTTTTATGGCGTTTTCATGAGCTATTGCCCATAGTTTTGGGGTTCTAGTGCAATTTACAAAACACGTAACGCGATACACGTTTAAGAGTTATGAACAAAAACTCGTCGTTTTCACGTTTTAGGGTTGTTTTCATGAGCTATTGTCCATAGTTTTGGCGTTCCATGGTGATTTGCACGGCCCATTAGACACGATAAATGTTTGAGGGGAAAACGCTGAGAACGACGAGTTTTTGGTGTTCAATGGGGATTTGCATGGCTTGTAATGCCCTATACATGTTTGAGAGTTAAGACCAAAAACTCATCATTTTTGCGTTTTATTGATGTTTTCATGAGCTATTGCCCACAGTTTTGGGTTTCTCGGACGATTTACGCGACTCGTAACACACGATACACGTTTAAGAGTAGTGAGCAAAAACTCGTCGTTTTTACGTTTTATGGCTGTTTTCATGAGCTATTGCCCATAGTTTTGGCATTCCAAGGTGATTTGCACGGCCCATCAGACTCGATAAATGTTTGAGGGTAAAACAATGAGAACGACGAGTTTTTGGTGTTCAATGGGGATTTGCATGGCCAGTAAAGCCCAATACATGTTTGGGAGTTAAGACCAAAAACTCATCGTTTTCGCGTTTTATGGCCGTTTTCATGAGCTATTGCCCATAGTTTTGGGGTTCTAGTGCAATTTACAAAACACGTAACACGCGATACACGTTTAAGAGTTATGAACAAAAACTCGTCGTTTTCATGTTTTAGGGTTGTTTTCATGAGCTATTGTCCATAGTTTTGGCGTTCCATGGTGATTTGCACGGCCCATTAGACACGATAAATGTTTGATGGGAAAACGCTGAGAACGACGAGTTTTTGGTGTTCAATGGGGATTTGCATGGCCTGTAATGCCCTATACATGTTTGAGAGTTAAGACCAAAAACTCATCGTTTTTGCGTTTTATTGATGTTTTCATGAGCTATTGCCCACAGTTTTGGGGTTCAACGGGGATTTGCATTGCCAGCAAACCCCGATACACGTTTTGAGAGAGAGGACCAAAAAGTCGTCGTTTTCGCATTTTATGGACGTTTTCATGAGCTATTACACACAGTTTCGGGGTTGCATGGGGATTTGCATCGCCCGTATAGAAACGATACATGTCTGAGGGTTATGAAAAAAATTCGTCATTTTATGGCCGTTTTCATGAGCTATTGCCCACAGTTTTGGGTTTCTCGGACGATTTACACGACTCTTAACACACGATACACGTTTAAGAGTTGTGAGCAAAAACTCGTCGTTTTCACGTTTTATGGCCGTTTTCATGAGATAGCCCAAAAATTTGGTGTTCCAGGGCGATTTGCGACTGTCGAACGCTGATACACGTTTGAGAGTTATGAGCAAAAACTCGTTGTTTTCACGTTTTATGGCTGTTTTCATGAGCTATTGCCCATAGTTTTGGCGTTCCAAGGTGATTTGCACGGCCCATCAGACTCGATAAATGTTTGAGGGGAAAACAATGAGAACGACGAGTTTTTGGTGTTCAATGGGGATTTGCATGGCCAGTAAAGCCCAATACATGTTTGGGAGTTAAGACCAAAAACTCGTCGTTTTCGTGTTTTATGGCCGTTTTCATGAGCTATTGCCCATAGTTTTGGGGTTCTAGTGCAATTTACAAAACACGTAACACGCGATACACGTTTAAGAGTTATGAACAAAAACTCGTCGTTTTCACATTTTAGGGTTATTTTCATGAGCTATTGTCCATAGTTTTGGCGTTCCCATGGTGATTTGCATGGCCCATTAGACACGATAAATGTTTGACGGGAAAACGCTGAGAACGACGAGTTTTTGGTGTTCAATGGGGATTTGCATGGCCTGTAATGCCCTATACATGTTTGAGAGTTAAGACCAAAAACTCATCGTTTTTGCGTTTTATTGATGTTTTCATGAGCTATTGCCCATAGTTTTGGGGTTCAATGGGGATTTGCATTGCCAGTAAACCCCGATACACGTTTTGAGAGAGAGGACCAAAAAGTCGTCGTTTTCGCATTTTATGGACGCTTTCATGAGCTATTACACACAGTTTCCGGGGTTCCATGGGGATTTGCATCGCCCGTATAGAAACGATACATGTCTGAGGGTTATGAAAAAAAGTCGTGGTTTTATAGCCGTTTTCATGAGCTATTGCCCACAGTTTTGGGTTTCTCGGACGATGTACACGACTCGTAACACACGATACACGTTTAAGAGTTGTGAGCAAAAACTCGTCGTTTTCAAGTTTTATGGCTGTTTTCATGAGCTATTGCCCATAGTTTTGGCGTTCCAAGGTGATTTGCACGGCCCATCAGACTCGATAAATGTTTGAGGGTAAAACAATTAGAACAACGAGTTTTTGGTGTTCAATGGGGATTTGCATGGCCAGTAAAGCCCAATACATGTTTGGGAGTTAAGACCAAAAACTCATCGTTTTCGCGTTTTATGGCCGTTTTCATGAGCTATTGCCCATAGTTTTGGGGTTCTAGTGCAATTTACAAAACACGTAACACGCGATACACGCTTAAGAGTTATGAACAAAACTCGTGCTTTCATGTTTTAGGGTTATTTTCATGAGCTATTGTCCATAGTTTTGGCGTTCCATGGTGATTTGCACGGCCCATTAGACACGATAAATGTTTGAGGGAAAACTGAGAACGATTTAGTTTTGGTGTTCAATGGGGATTTGCATGGCTTGTAATGCCCTATACATGTTTGAGAGTTAAGACTAAAACTCATCGCTTTTATGCTTTTATTGATGTTTTCATGAGCTATTGCCCACAGTTTTGGGTTTCTCGACGATTTACGACTCGAATAACACGATACACGCTTAAGAGTTGTGAGCAAAAACTCGTCGTTTTTACGTTTTATGGCTGTTTTCATGAGCTATTTCCCATAGTTTTGGCGTTCCAAGGTGATTTGCACGGCCCATCAGACACGATAAATGTTTTTAAGGGAAAACAATGAGAAACGATTTTTGGTGTTCAATGGGATTTGCATGGCCAGTAAAGCCCAATACATGTTTGGGAGTTAAGACCAAAAACTCGCTGCTTTCGTTTTATGGCCGCTTTCATGAGCTATTGCCCATAGTTTTGGGGTTCTAGTGCAATTTACAAAACACGTAACACGCGATACACGATAAGAGTTATGAACAAAAACTCGCTGCTTTCGCTTTTAGGGTTGTTTTCATGAGCTATTGTCCATAGTTTTGGCTCCATGGTGATTTGCATGGCCCATTAGACACGATAAATGTTTGACGGGAAAACACCGAGAACGACATTTTTGGTGTTCAATGGGATTTGCATGGCCTGTAATGCCCTATACATGTTTGAGAGTTAAGACCAAAAACTCATCGTTTTTGCGTTTTATTGATGTTTTCATGAGCTATTGCCCATAGTTTTGGGATTCAATGGGGATTTGCATTGCCCGTAAACCCCGATACACGTTTTGAGAGAGAGGACCAAAAAGTCGTCGTTTTCGCATATTATGGACGCTTTCATGAGCTATTACACACAGTTTCCGGGGTTCCATGGGGATTTGCATCGCCCGTATAGAAACGATACATGTCTGAGGGTTATGAAAAAAAGTCGTCGTTTTATGGCCGTTTTCATGAGCTATTGCCCACAGTTTTGGGTTTCTCGGACGATTTACACGACTCGTAACACACGATACACGTTTAAGAGTTGTGAGTAAAAACTCGTCGTTTTCAAGTTTTATGGCTGTTTTCATGAGCTATTGCCCCTAGTCTTGGCGTTCCAAGGTGATTTGCACGGCCCATCAGACTCGATAAATGTTTGAGGGTAAAACAATTAGAACGACGAGTTTTTGGTGTTTAATGGGGATTTCATGGCCAGTAAAGCCCAATACATGTTTGGGAGTTAAGACCAAAAACTCATCGTTTTCGCGTTTTATGGCCGTTTTCATGAGCTATTGCCCATAGTTTTGGGGTTCTAGTGCAATTTACAAAACACGTAACACGCGATACACGTTTAAGAGTTATGAACAAAAACTCGTCGTTTTCATGTTTTAGGGTTGTTTTCATGAGCTATTGTCCATAGTTTTGGCGTTCCATGGTGATTTGCACGGCCCATTAGACACGATAAATGTTTGATGGGAAAACGCTGAGAACGACGAGTTTTTGGTGTTCAATGGGGATTTGCATGGCCTGTAATGCCCTATACATGTTTGAGAGTTAAGACCAAAAACTCATCGCTTTTATGCTTTATTGATGTTTTCATGAGCTATTGCCCACAGCTTTTGGGGTTTAATGGGATTTGCATTGCCAAGAACCCCGATACACGTTTTGAGAGTGAGGACCAAAAAGTCGTCGTTTTCGCAACTTATGGACGTTTTCATGAGCTATTACACACAGATTCGGGGTTCCATGGGGATTTGCATCGCCCGTATAGAAACGATACATGTCTGAGGGTTATGAAAAAAAAGTCGTTGTTTTATGGCCGTTTTCATGAGCTATTGCCCACAATTTTGGGTTTCTCGGACGATTTACACGACTCGTAACACACGACACGTTAAGAGTTGTGAGCAAAACTCGCTGCTTTCACGCTTTTATGGCTTTCATGAGCTATTGCCCATAGTTTTGGCGTTCCAAGGTGATTTGCACGGCCCATCAGACTCGATAAATGTTTGAGGGTAAAACAATGAGAACGACGAGTTTTTGGTGTTCAATGGGGATTTGCATGGCCAGTAAAGCCCAATACATGTTTGGGAGTTAAGACCAAAAACTCGTCGTTTTCGCGTTTTATGGCCGTTTTCATGAGCTATTGCCCATAGTTTTGGGGTTCTAGTGCAATTTACAAAACACGTAACACGCGATACACGTTTAAGAGTTATGAACAAAAACTCGTCGTTTTCACGTTTTAGGGTTGTTTTCATGAGCTATTGTCCATAGTTTTGGCGTTCCATGGTGATTTGCACGGCCCATTAGACACGATAAATGTTTGAGGGGAAAACGCTGAGAACGACGAGTTTTTGGTGTTCAATGGGGATTTGCATGGCCTGTAATGCCATATACATGTTTGAGAGTTAAGACCAAAAACTAATCGTTTTTGCGTTTTATTGATGTTTTCATGAGCTATTGCCCACAGTTTTGGGGTTCAACGGGATTTGCATTGCCAGCAAACCCCGATACACGTTTTGAGAGAGAGGACCAAAAAGTCGTCGTTTTCGCATTTTATGGACGTTTTCATGAGCTATTACACACAGTTTCGGGGTTGCAAGGGGATTTGCATCGCCCGTATAGAAACGATACATGTCTGAGGGTTATGAAAAAAAAGTCGTCGTTTTATGGCCGTTTTCATGAGCTATTGCCCACAGTTTTGGGTTTCTCGGACGATTTACACGACTCTTAACACACGATACACGTTTAAGAGTTGTGAGCAAAAACGCTGCTTTCACGCTTTTATGGCCGCTTTTCATGAGATAGCCCAAAATTTGGTGTTCCAGGCGATTTTCACGACTCGTAACGCTCGATACACGCTTGAGAGTTATGAGCAAAAACTCGTTGTTTTCACGTTTTATGGCTGTTTTCATGAGCTATTGCCCATAGTTTTGGCGTTCCAAGGTGATTTGCACGGCCCATCAGACTCGATAAATGTTTGAGGGGAAAACAATGAGAACGACGAGTTTTTGGTGTTCAATGGGGATTTGCATGGCCAGTAAAGCCCAATACATGTTTGGGAGTTAAGACCAAAAACTCGTCGTTTTCGTGTTTTATGGCCGTTTTCATGAGCTATTGCACATAGTTTTGGGGTTCTAGTGCAATTTACAAAACACGTAACACGCGATACACGTTTAAGAGTTATGAACAAAAACTCGCTGCTTTCACGCTTTAGGGTTGTTTTCATGAGCTATTGTCCATAGTTTTGGCGTTCCATGGTGATTTGCACGCCCATTAGACACGATAAATGTTTGAGGGAAAACGCTGAGAACGCATTTAGTTTTGGTGTTCAATGGGGATTTGCATGGCTTGTAATGCCCTATACATGTTTGAGAGTTAAGACCAAAACTCATCGCTTTTATGCTTTTATTGATGTTTTCATGAGCTATTGCCCACAGCTGGTTTCTCGGACGATTTACACGACTCGTAACACACGATACACGTAAGAGTTGTGAGCAAAAACTCGTCGTTTTTACGTTTTATGGCTGTTTTCATGAGCTATTGCCCATAGTTTTGGCGTTCCAAGGTGATTTGCACGGCCCATCAGACTCGATAAATGTTTGAGGGTTAAACAATAAGAACGACGAGATTTTGAGGTTCAATGGGGATGTTCATGGCCAGTAAGCCCAATACATGTTTGGGTGTAAGACCAAAACTCGTTGCTTTCGCGTTTTATGGCCGTTTTCATGAGCTATTGCCCATAGTTTTGGGGTTCTAGTGCAATTTACAAAACACGAAACACGCGATACACGTTTAAGAGTTATGAACAAAAACTCGTCGTTTTCACGTTTTAGGGTTGTTTTCATGAGCTATTGTCCATAGTTTTGGCGTTCCATGGTGATTTGCATGGCCCATTAGACACGATAAATGTTTGAGGGGAAAACGCTGAGAACGACGAGTTTTTGGTGTTCAATGGGGATTTGCATGGCCTGTAATGCCCTATACATGTTTGAGAGTTAAGACCAAAAACTCATCGTTTTTGTGTTTTATTGATGTTTTCGTGAGCTATTGCCCACAGTTTTGGGGTTCAATGGGGATTTGCATTGCCAGTAAACCCCGATACACGTTTTGAGAGAGAGGACCAAAAAGTCGTCGTTTTCGCATTTTATGGACGTTTTCATGAGCTATTACACACAGTTTCCGGGGTTCCATGGGGATTTGCATCGCCCGTATAGAAACGATACATGTCTGAGGGTTATGAAAAAAAGTCTTCGTTTTATGGCCGTTTTCATGAGCTATTGCCCATAGTTTTGGGTTTCTCGGACGATTTACACGACCAGAATACACGATACACGTTTAAGAGTTGTGAGCAAAAACTCGTCGTTTTCAAGTTTTATGGCTGTTTTCATGAGCTATTGCCCATAGTTTTGGCGTTCCAAGGTGATTTGCACGGCCCATCAGACTCGATAAATGTTTGAGGGTAAAACAATTAGAACGACGAGTTTTTGGTGTTCAATGGGGATTTGCATGGCCAGTAAAGCCCAATACATGTTTGGGAGTTAAGACCAAAAACTCGTTGTTTTCGCGTTTTATGGCCGTTTTCATGAGCTATTGCCCATAGTTTTGGGGTTCTAGTGCAATTTACAAAACACGTAACACGCGATACACGTTTAAGAGTTATGAACAAAAACTCGTCGTTTTCATATTTTAGGGTTGTTTTCATGAGCTATTGTCCATAGTTTTGGCGTTCCATGGTGATTTGCACGGCCCATTAGACACGATAAATGTTTGAGGGGAAAACGCTGAGAACGACGAGTTTTTGGTGTTCAATGGGGATTTGCATGGCCTGTAATGCCCTATACATTATTGAGAGTTAAGACCAAAAACTCATCGTTTTTGCGTATTATTGATGTTTTCATGAGCTATTGCCCACAGTTTTGGGGTTCAATGGGGATTTGCACAAGAACCCGATACACGTTTTGAGAGTGAGGACCAAAAAGTCGTCGTTTTCGCATTTTATGGACGTTTTCATGAGCTATTACACACAGATTCGGGGTTCCATGGGGATTTGCATCGCCCGTATAGAAACGATACATGTCTGAGGGTTATGAAAAAAAAGTCGTCGTTTTATGGCCGTTTTCATGAGCTATTGCCCACAATTTTGGGTTTCTCGGACGATTTACACGACTCGTAACACACGATACACGTTTAAGAGTTGTGAGCAAAAACTCGTCGTTTTTACGTTTTATGGCTGTTTTCATGAGCTATTGCCCATAGTTTTGGCGTTCCAAGGTGATTTGCACGGCCCATTAGACACAATAAATGTTTTTAAGGGAAAACAATGAGAACGACGATTTTTTGGTGTTCAATGGGGATTTGCATGGCCAGTAAAGCCCAATACATGTTTGGGAGTTAAGACCAAAAACTCGTCGTTTTCGCGTTTTATGGCCGTTTTCATGAGCTATTGCACATAGTTTTGGGGTTCTAGTGCAATTTACAAAACACGTAACACGCGATACACGTTTAAGAGTTATGAACAAAAACTCGTCGTTTTCACGTTTTAGGGTTGTTTTCATGAGCTATTGTCCATAGTTTTGGCGTTCCATGGTGATTTGCATGGCCCATTAGACACGATAAATGTTTGAGGGGAAAACGCTGAGAACGACGAGTTTTTGGTGTTCAATGGGGATTTGCATGGCTTGTAATGCCCTATACATGTTTGAGAGTTAAGATCAAAAACTCATCGTTTTTGCGTTTTATTGATGTTTTCATGAGCTATTACCCACAGTTTTGGGTTTCTCGGACGATTTACACGACTCGTAACACACGATACACGTTTAAGAGTTGTGAGAAAAAACTCGTCGTTTTTACGTTTTATGGCTGTTTTCATGAGCTATTGCCCATAGTTTTGGCGTTCCAAGGTGATTTGCACCGCCCATCAGACTCGATAAATGTTTGAGGGTAAAACAATGAGAACGACGAGTTTTTGGTGTTCAATGGGGATTTGCATGGCCAGTAAAGCCCAATACATGTTTGGGTGTAAGACCAAAAACTCGTCGTTTTCGCGTTTTATGGCCGTTTTCATGAGCTATTGCCCATAGTTTTGGGGTTCTAGTGCAATTTACAAAACACGAAACACGCGATACACGTTTAAGAGTTATGAACAAAAACTCGTCGTTTTCACGTTTTAGGGTTGTTTTCATGAGCTATTGTCCATAGTTTTGGCGTTCCATGGTGATTTGCATGGCCCATTAGACACGATAAATGTTTGAGGGGAAAACGCTGAGAACGACGAGTTTTTGGTGTTCAATGGGGATTTGCATGGCCTGTAATGCCCTATACATGTTTGAGAGTTAAGACCAAAAACTCATCGTTTTTGTGTTTTATTGATGTTTTCGTGAGCTATTGCCCACAGTTTTGGGGTTCAATGGGGATTTGCATTGCCAGTAAACCCCGATACACGTTTTGAGAGAGAGGACCAAAAAGTCGTCGTTTTCGCATTTTATGGACGTTTTCATGAGCTATTACACACAGTTTCCGGGGTTCCATGGGGATTTGCATCGCCCGTATAGAAACGATACATGTCTGAGGGTTATGAAAAAAAGTTGTCGTTTTATGGCCGTTTTCATGAGCTATTGCCCACAGTTTTGGGTTTCTCGGACGATTTACACGACTCGTAACACACGATACACGTTTAAGAGTTGTGAGCAAAAACTCGCTGCTTTCAAGTTTTATGGCTGTTTTCATGAGCTATTGCCCATAGTTTTGCTGCTCCAAGGTGATTTGCACGGCCCATCGACTCGATAAATGTTTGAGGGTAAAACAATTAGAACGACGAGTTTTGGTGTTCAATGGGATTTGCATGGCCAGTAAAGCCCAATACATGTTTGGGAGTTAAGACCAAAACTAAATGCGTTTTCGCTTTTATGGCCGCTTTTCATGAGCTATTGCCCATAGTTTTGGGGTTCTAGTGCAATTTACAAAACACGTAACACGCGATACACGTTTAAGAGTTATGAACAAAAACTCGTCGTTTTCATGTTTTAGGGTTGTTTTCATGAGCTATTGTCCATAGTTTTGGCGTTCCATGGTGATTTGCACGGCCCATTAGACACGATAAATGTTTGAGGGGAAAACGCTGAGAACGACGAGTTTTTGGTGTTCAATGGGGATTTGCATGGCCTGTAATGCCCTATACGTTATTGAGAGTTAAGACCAAAAACTCATCGTTTTTGCGTATTATTGATGTTTTCATGAGCTATTGCCCACAATTTTGGGGTTCAATGGGGATTTGCATTGCCAGTAAACCCCGATACACGTTTTGAGAGTGAGGACCAAAAAGTCGTCGTTTTCGCATTTTATGGACGTTTTCATGAGCTATTACACACAGATTCGGGGTTCCATGGGGATTTGCATCGCCCGTATAGAAACGATACATGTCTGAGGGTTATGAAAAAAAGTCGCTGCTTATGGCCGTTTTCATGAGCTATTGCCCACAATTTTGGGTTTCTCGGACGATTTACACGACTCGTAACACACGATACACGTTTAAGAGTTGTGAGCAAAAACTCGTCGTTTTTACGTTTTATGGCTGTTTTCATGAGCTATTGCCCATAGTTTTGGCGTTCCAAGGTGATTTGCACGGCCCATTAGACACGATAAATGTTTTTAAGGGAAAACAATGGGAACGACGATTTTTTGGTGTTCAATGGGATTTGCATGGCCAAGAAGCCCAATACATGTTTGGGAGTTAAGACCAAAACTCTGCTTTCGTGTTTTATGGCGCTTTTCATGAGCTATTGCCCATAGTTTTGGGGTTCTAGTGCAATTTACAAAACACGTAACACGCGATACACGTTTAAGAGTTATGAACAAAAACTCGCTGCTTTCACGCTTTTAGGGTTGTTTTCATGAGCTATTGTCCATAGTTTTGGCGTTCCATGGTGATTTGCATGGCCCATTAGACACGATAAGTGTTTGAGGGGAAAACGCTGAGAACGACGAGTTTTTGGTGTTCAATGGGGATTTGCATGGCCTGTAATGCCCTATACATGTTTGAGAGTTAAGACCAAAACTCATCGTTTTTGTGTTTTATTGATGTTTTCATGAGCTATTGCCCACAGTTTTGGGGTTCAACGGGGATTTGCATTGCCAGCAAACCCCGATACACGTTTTGAGAGAGAGGACCAAAAGTCGTCGTTTCGCATTTTATGGACGTTTTCATGAGCTATTACACACAGTCCGGGGTTCCATGGGATTTGCATCGCCAGATAGAAACGATACATGTCCGAGGGTTATGAAAAAAGTCATCGCTTTATGGCCGCTTTTCATGAGCTATTGCCCACAGTTTTGGGTTTCTCGGACGATTTACGACTCGTAAATACACGATACACGTTTAAGAGTTGTGAGCAAAAACCGCTCGTTTCACGTTTTATGGCTGTTTTCATGAGCTATTGCCCATAGTTTTGGCGTTCCAAGGTGATTTGCACGGCCCATCAGACTCGATAAATGTTTGAGGGTAAAACAATTAGAACGACGAGTTTTTGGTGTTCAATGGGGATTTGCATGGCCAGTAAAGCCCAATACATGTTTGGGAGTTAAGACCAAAAACTCGCTGCTTTCGCTTTTATGGCCGTTTCATGAGCTATTGCCCATAGTTTTGGGGTTCTAGTGCAATTTACAAAACACGTAACACGCGATACACGTTTAAGAGTTATGAACAAAAACTCGCTGCTTTTCACGCTTTTAGGGTTGTTTTCATGAGCTATTGTCCATAGTTTTGGCATTCCATGGTGATTTGCACGGCCCATTAGACACGATAAATGTTTGAGGGAAAACGCGAGAACGGCGAGTTTTTGGTGTTCAATGGGGATTTGCATGGCTGTAATGCCCTATACATGTTTGAGAGTTAAGACCAAAACTAATCGCTTTTTGCTTTATTGATGTTTTCATGAGCTATTGCCCACAGTTTTGGGGTTCAACGGGGATTTGCATTGCCAGCAAACCCCGATACACGTTTTGAGAGACAGGACCAAAAAGTCGTCGTTTTCGCATTTTATGGACGTTTTCATGAGCTATTACACACAGTTTCGGGGTTGCATGGGATTTGCATCGCCAGATAGAAACGATACATGTCGAGGGTTATGAAAAAAGTCGCTGCTTTATGGCCGTTTTCATGAGCTATTGCCCACAGTTTTGGGTTTCTCGGACGATTTACACGACTCTTAACACACGATACACGTTTAAGAGTTGTGAGCAAAAACTCGTCGTTTTCACGTTTTATGGCCGTTTTCATGAGATAGCCCAAAAATTTGGTGTTCCAGGGCGATTTTCACGACTCGTAACGCCTGATACACGTTTGAGAGTTATGAGCAAAAACTCGTTGTTTTCACGTTTTATGGCTGTTTTCATGAGTTATTGCCCATAGTTTTGGCGTTCCAAGGTGATTTGCACGGCCCATCAGACTCGATAAATGTTTGAGGGGAAAACAATGAGAACGACGAGTTTTTGGTGTTCAATGGGGATTTGCATGGCCAGTAAAGCCCAATACATGTTTGGGAGTTAAGACCAAAAACTCGTCGTTTTCGTGTTTTATGGCCGTTTTCATGAGCTATTGCCCATAGTTTTGGGGTTCTAGTGCAATTTACAAAACACGTAACACGCGATACACGTTTAAGAGTTATGAACAAAAACTCGTCGTTTTCACGTTTTAGGGTTGTTTTCATGAGCTATTGTCCATAGTTTTGGCGTTCCATGGTGATTTGCACGGCCCATTAGACACGATAAATGTTTGAGGGGAAAACGCTGAGAACGACGAGTTTTTGGTGTTCAATGGGGATTTGCATGGCTTGTAATGCCCTATACATGTTTGAGAGTTAAGACCAAAAACTCATCGTTTTTGCGTTTTATTGATGTTTTCATGAGCTATTGCCCACAGTATTGGGTTTCTCGGACGATTTACACGACTCGTAACACACGATACACGTTTAAGAGTTGTGAGCAAAAACTCGTCGTTTTTACTTTTTATGGCTGTTTTCATGAGCTATTGCCCATAGTTTTGGCGTTCCAAGGTGATTTGCACGGCCCATCAGACTCGATAAATGTTTGAGGGTAAAACAATGAGAACGACGAGTTTTTGGTGTTCAATGGGGATTTGCATGGCCAGTAAAGCCCAATACATGTTTGGGAGTTAAGACCAAAACTCGCTGCTTTCGCGTTTTATGGCCGTTTTCATGAGCTATTGCCCATAGTTTTGGGGTTCTAGTGCAATTTACAAAACACGTAACACGCGATACACGTTTAAGAGTTATGAACAAAAACTCGTCGTTTTCATGTTTTAGGGTTGTTTTCATGAGCTATTGTCCATAGTTTTGGCGTTCCATGGTGATTTGCACGGCCCATTAGACACGATAAATGTTTGAGGGGAAAATGCTGAGAACGACGAGTTTTTGGTGTTCAATGGGGATTTGCATGGCCTGTAATGCCCTATACATGTTTGAGAGTTAAGACCAAAAACTAATCGTTTTTGCGTTTTATTGATGTTTTCATGAGCTATTGCCCACAGTTTTGGGGTTCAACGGGGATTTGCATTGCCAGCATACCCCGATACACGTTTTGAGAGAGAGGACCAAAAAGTCGTCGTTTTCGCATTTTATGGACGTTTTCATGAGCTATTACACACAGTTTCGGGGTTGCATGGGGATTTGCATCGCCCGTATAGAAACGATACATGTTTGAGGGTTTTGAAAAAAAAGTCGTCGTTTTATGGCCGTTTTCATGAGCTATTGCCCACAGTTTTGGGTTTCTCGGACGATTTACACGACTCTTAACACACGATACACGTTTAAGAGTTGTGAGCAAAAACTCATCGTTTTCACGTTTTATGGCCGTTTTCATGAGATAGCCCAAAAATTTGGTGTTCCAGGGCGATTTTCACGACTCGTAACGCCTGAAACACGTTTCAGAGTTATGAGCAAAAACTCGTTGTTTTCACGTTTTATGGCTGTTTTCATGACCTATTGCCCATAGTTTTGGCGTTCCAAGGTTATTTGCACGGCCCATCAGACTCGATAAATGTTTGAGGGGAAAACAATGAGAACGACGAGTTTTTGGTGTTCAATGGGGATTTGCATGGCCAGTAAAGCCCAATACATGTTTGGGAGTTAAGACCAAAAACTCGTCGTTTTCGTGTTTTATGGCCGTTTTCATGAGCTATTGCACATAGTTTTGGGGTTCTAGTGCAATTTACAAAACACGTAACACGCGATACACGTTTAAGAGTTATGAACAAAAACTCGTCGTTTTCACGTTTTAGGGTTGTTTTCATGAGCTATTGTCCATAGTTTTGGCGTTCCATGGTGATTTGCACGGCCCATTAGACACGATAAATGTTTGAGGGGAAAACGCTGAGAACGACGAGTTTTTGGTGTTCAATGGGGATTTGCATGGCTTGTAATGCCCTATACATGTTTGAGAGTTAAGACCAAAAACTCATCGTTTTTGCGTTTTATTGATGTTTTCATGAGCTATTGCCCACAGTTTTGGGTTTCTCGGACGATTTACACGACTCGTAACACACGATACACGTTTAAGAGTTGTGAGCAAAAACTCGTCGTTTTTACGTTTTATGGCTGTTTTCATGAGCTATTGCCCATAGTTTTGGCGTTCCAAGGTGATTTGCACGGTCCATCAGACTCGATAAATGTTTGAGGGTAAAACAATGAGAACGACGAGTTTTTGGTGTTCAATGGGGATTTGCATGGCCAGTAAAGCCCAATACATGTTTGGGTGTAAGACCAAAACTCTGCGTTGCTGCTTTTATGGCCGTTTTCATGAGCTATTGCCCATAGTTTTGGGGTTCTAGTGCAATTTACAAAACACGAAACACGCGATACGCGTTTAAGAGTTATGAACAAAAACTCGTCGTTTTCACGTTTTAGGGTTGTTTTCATGAGCTATTGTCCATAGTTTTGGCGTTCCATGGTGATTTGCATGGCCCATTAGACACGATAAATGTTTGAGGGAAAAGCTGAACGACGATTTTTTGGTGTTCAATGGGGATTTGCATGGCCTGTAATGCCCTATACATGTTTGAGAGTTAAGACCAAAAACTCATCGTTTTTGTGTTTTATTGATGTTTTCGTGAGCTATTGCCCACAGTTTTGGGGTTCAATGGGGATTTGCATTGCCAGTAAACCCCGATACACGTTTTGAGAGAGAGGACCAAAAAGTCGTCGTTTTCGCATTTTATGGACGTTTTCATGAGCTATTACACACAGTTTCCGGGGTTCCATGGGGATTTGCATCGCCCGTATAGAAACGATACATGTCTGAGGGTTATGAAAAAAAGTCGTCGTTTTATGGCCGTTTTCATGAGCTATTGCCCACAGTTTTGGGTTTCTCGGACGATTTACACGACTCGTAACACACGATACACGTTTAAGAGTTGTGAGCAAAAACTCGTCGTTTTCAAGTTTTATGGCTGTTTTCATGAGCTATTGCCCATAGTTTTGGCGTTCCAAGGTGATTTGCACGGCCCATCAGACTCGATAAATGTTTGAGGGTAAAACAATTAGAACGACGAGTTTTTGGTGTTCAATGGGGATTTGCATGGCCAGTAAAGCCCAATACATGTTTGGGAGTTAAGACCAAAAACTCGTCGTTTTCGCGTTTTATGGCCGTTTTCATGAGCTATTGCCCATAGTTTTGGGGTTCTAGTGCAATTTACAAAACACGTAACACGCGATACACGTTTAAGAGTTATGAACAAAAACTCGTCGTTTTCATGTTTTAGGGTTGTTTTCATGAGCTATTGTCCATAGTTTTGGCGTTCCATGGTGATTTGCACGGCCCATTAGACACGATAAATGTTTGAGGGGAAAACGCTGAGAACGACGAGTTTTTGGTGTTCAATGGGGATTTGCATGGCCTGTAATGCCCTATACATTATTGAGAGTTAAGACCAAAAACTCATCGTTTTTGCGTATTATTGATGTTTTCATGAGCTATTGCCCACAGTTTTGGGGTTCAATGGGGATTTGCATTGCCAGTAAACCCCGATACACGTTTTGAGAGTGAGGACCAAAAATTCGCCGTTTTCGCATTTTATGGATGTTTTCATGAGCTATTACACACAGTTTCGGGGTTCCATGGGGATTTGCATCGCCCATATAGAAACGATTCATGTCTGAGGGTTATGAAAAAAAAGTCGTCGTTTTATGGCCGTTTTCATGAGCTATTGCCCACACTTTTGGGTTTCTCGGACGATTTACACGACTCGTAACACACGATACACGTTTAAGAGTTGTGAGCAAAAACTCGTCGTTTTCACGTTTTATGGCTGTTTTCATGAGCTATTGCCCCTAGTTTTGGCGTTCCAAGGTGATTTGCACGGCCCATCAGACTCGATAAATGTTTGAGGGTAAAACAATGAGAACGACGAGGTTTTGGTGTTCAATGGGGATTTGCATGGCCAGTAAAGCCCAATACATGTTTGGGAGTTAAGACCAAAAACTCGTCGTTTTCGTGTTTTATGGCCGTTTTCATGAGCTATTGCCCATAGTTTTGGGGTTCTAGTGCAATTTACAAAACACGTAACACGCGATACACGTTTAAGAGTTATGAACAAAAACTCGTCGTTTTCACGTTTTAGGGTTGTTTTCATGAGCTATTGTCCATAGTTTTGGCGTTCCATGGTGATTTGCATGGCCCATTAGACACGATAAATGTTTGAGGGGAAAACGCTGAGAACGACGAGTTTTTGGTGTTCAATGGGGATTTGCATGGCCTGTAATGCCCTATACATGTTTGAGAGTTAAGACCAAAAACTCTTCGTTTTTGTGTTTTATTGATGTTTTCATGAGCTATTGCCCACAGTTTTGGGGTTCAATGGGGATTTGCATTGCCAGTAAACCCCGATACACGTTTTGAGAGAGAGGACCAAAAAGTCGTCGTTTTCGCATTTTATGGACGTTTTCATGAGCTATTACACACAGTTTCCGGGGTTCCATGGGGATTTGCATCGCTCGTATAGAAACGATACATGTCTGAGGGTTATGAAAAAAAGTCATCGTTTTATGGCCGTTTTCATGAGCTATTGCCCACAGTTTTGGGTTTCTCGGACGATTTACACGACTCGTAACACACGATACACGTTTAAGAGTTGTGAGCAAAAACTCGTCGTTTTCACGTTTTATGGCTGTTTTCATGAGCTATTGCCCATAGTTTTGGCGTTCCAAGGTGATTTGCACGGCCCATCAGACTCGATAAATGTTTGAGGGTAAAACAATTAGAACGACGAGTTTTTGGTGTTCAATGGGGATTTGCATGGCCAGTAAAGCCCAATACATGTTTGGGAGTTAAGACCAAAAACTCGTCGTTTTCGCGTTTTATGGCCGTTTTCATGAGCTATTGCCCATAGTTTTGGGGTTCTAGTGCAATTTACAAAACACGTAACACGCGATACACGTTTAAGAGTTATGAACAAAAACTCGTCGTTTTCACGTTTTAGGGTTGTTTTCATGAGCTATTGTCCATAGTTTTGGCGTTCCATGGTGATTTGCACGGCCCATTAGACACGATAAATGTTTGAGGGGAAAACACTGAGAACGACGAGTTTTTGGTGTTCAATGGGGATTTGCATGGCCTGTAATGCCCTATACATGTTTGAGAGTTAAGACCAAAAACTAATCGTTTTTGCGTTTTATTGATGTTTTCATGAGATATTGCCCACAGTTTTGGGGATCAACGGGGATTTGCATTGCCAGCAAACCCCGATACACGTTTTGATAGAGAGGACCCAAAAGTCGTCGTTTTCGCATTTTATGGACGTTTTCATGAGCTATTACACACAGTTTCGGGGTTGCATGGGGATTTGCATCGCCCGTATAGAAACGATACATGTCTGAGGGTTATGAAAAAAAAGTCATCGTTTTATGGCGGTTTTCATGAGCTATTGCCCACAGTTTTGGGTTTCTCGGACGATTTACACGACTCTTAACACACGATACACATTTAAGAGTTGTGAGCAAAAACTCGTCGTTTTCACGTTTTATGGCCGTTTTCATGAGATAGCCCAAAAATTTGGTGTTCCAGGGCGATTTTCACGACTCGTAACGCCTGATACACGTTTGAGAGTTATGAGCAAAAACTCGTTGTTTTCATGTTTTATGGCTGTTTTCATGAGCTATTGCCCATAGTTTTGGCGTTCCAAGGTGATTTGCACGGCCCATCAGACTCGATAAATGTTTGAGGGGAAAACAATGAGAACGACGAGTTTTTGGTGTTCAATGGGGATTTGCATGGCCAGTAAAGCCCAATACATGTTTGGGAGTTAAGACCAAAAACTCGACGTTTTCGTGTTTTATGGCCGTTTTCATGAGCTATTGCACATAGTTTTGGGGTTCTAGTGCAATTTACAAAACACGTAACACGCGATACACGTTTAAGAGTTATGAACAAAAACTCGTCGTTTTCACGTTTTAGGGTTGTTTTCATGAGCTATTGTCCATAGTTTTGGCGTTCCATGGTGATTTGCACGGCCCATTAGACACGATAAATGTTTGAGGGGAAAACGCTGAGAACGACGAGTTTTTGGTGTTCAATGGGGATTTGCATGGCTTGTAATGCCCTATACATGTTTGAGAGTTAAGACCAAAAACTCATCGTTTTTGCGTTTTATTGATGTTTTCATAAGCTATTGCCCACAGTTTTGGGTTTCTCGGACGATTTACACGACTAGTAACACACGATACACGTTTAAGAGTTGTGAGCAAAAACTCGTCGTTTTTACGTTTTATGGCTGTTTTCATGAGCTATTGCCCATAGTTTTGGCGTTCCAAGGTGATTTGCACGGCCCATCAGACTCGATAAATGTTTGAGGGTAAAACAATGAGAACGACGAGTTTTTGGTGTTCAATGGGGATTTGCATGGCCAGTAAAGCCCAATACATGTTTGGGTGTAAGACCAAAAACTCGTCGTTTTCGCGTTTTATGGCCGTTTTCATGAGCTATTGCCCATAGTTTTGGGGTTCTAGTGCAATTTACAAAACACGAAACACGCGATACACGTTTAAGAGTTATGAACAAAAACTCGTCGTTTTCACGTTTTAGGGTTGTTTTCATGAGCTATTGTCCATAGTTTTGGCGTTCCATGGTGATTTGCATGGCCCATTAGACACGATAAATGTTTGAGGGGAAAACGCTGAGAACGACGAGTTTTTGGTGTTCAATGGGGATTTGCATGGCCTGTAATGCCCTATACATGTTTGAGAGTTAAGACCAAAAACTCATCGTTTTTGTGTTTTATTGATGTTTTCGTGAGCTATTGCCCAGTTTTGGGGTTCAATGGGGATTTGCATTGCCAGTAAACCCCGATACACGTTTTGAGAGAGAGGACCAAAAAGTCGTCGTTTTCGCATTTTATGGACGTTTTCATGAGCTATTACACACAGTTTCCGGGGTTCCATGGGGATTTGCATCGCCCGTATAGAAACGATACATGTCTGAGGGTTATGAAAAAAAGTCGTCGTTTTATGGCCGTTTTCATGAGCTATTGCCCACAGTTTTGGGTTTCTCGGACGATTTACACGACTCGTAACACACGATACACGTTTAAGAGTTGTGAGCAAAAACTCGTCGTTTTCAAGTTTTATCGCTATTTTCATGAGCTATTGCCCATAGTTTTGGCGTTCCAAGGTGATTTGCACGGCCCATCAGACTCGATAAATGTTTGAGGGTAAAACAATTAGAACGACGAGTTTTTGGTGTTCAATGGGGATTTGCATGGCCAGTAAAGCCCAATACATGTTTGGGAGTTAAGACCAAAAACTCGTCGTTTTCGCGTTTTATGGCCGTTTTCATGAGCTATTGCCCATAGTTTTGGGGTTCTAGTGCAATTTACAAAACACGTAACACGCGATACACGTTTAAGAGTTATGAACAAAAACTCGTCGTTTTCATGTTTTAGGGTTGTTTTCATGAGCTATTGTCCATAGTTTTGGCGTTCCATGGTGATTTGCACGGCCCATTAGACATGATAAATGTTTGAGGGGAAAACGCTGAGAACGACGAGTTTTTGGTGTTCAATGGAGATTTGCATGGCCTGTAATGCCCTATACATGTTTGAGAGTTAAGACCAAAAACTCATCGTTTTTGCGTTTTATTGATGTTTTCATGAGCTATTGCCCACAGTTTTGGGGTTCAATGGGGATTTGCATTGCCAGTAAACCCCGATACACGTTTTGAGAGTGAGGACCAAAAAGTCGTCGTTTTCGCATTTTATGGACGTTTTCATGAGCTATTACACACAGATTCGGGGTTCCATGGGGATTTGCATCGCCCGTATAGAAACGATACATGTCTGAGGGTTATGAAAAAAAAGTCGTCGTTTTATGGCCGTTTTCATGAGCTATTGCCCACAATTTTGGGTTTCTCGGACGATTTACACGACTCGTAACACACGATACACGTTTAAGAGTTGTGAGCAAAAACTCATTGTTTTCACGTTTTATGGCTGTTTTCATGAGCTATTGCCCATAGTTTTGGCGTTCCAAGGTGATTTGCACGGCCCATCAGACTCGATAAATGTTTGAGGGTAAAACAATGAGAACGACGAGTTTTTGGTGTTCAATGGGGATTTGCATGGCCAGTAAAGCCCAATACATGTTTGGGAGTTAAGACCAAAAACTCATCGTTTTCGCGTTTTATGGCCGTTTTCATGAGCTATTGCCCATAGTTTTGGGGTTCTAGTGCAATTTACAAAACACGTAACACGCGATACACGTTTAAGAGTTATGAACAAAAACTCGTCGTTTTCACGTTTTAGGGTTGTTTTCATGAGCTATTGTCCATAGTTTTGGCGTGACATGGTGATTTGCACGGCCCATTAGACACGATAAATGTTTGAGGGGAAAACGCTGAGAACGAAGAGTTTTTGGTGTTCAATGGGGATTTGCATGGCCTGTAATGCCCTATACATGTTTGAGAGTTAAGACCAAAAACTAATTGTTTTTGCGTTTTATTGATGTTTTCATGAGCTATTGCCCACAGTTTTGGGTTTCAACGGGGATTTGCATTGCCAGAAAACCCCGATACACGTTTTGAGAGAGAGGACCAAAAAGTCGTCGTTTTCGCATTTTATGGACGTTTTCATGAGCTATTACACACAGTTTCGGGGTTGCATGGGGATTTGCATCGCCCGTATAGAAACGATACATGTCTGAGGGTTATGAAAAAAAAGTCGTCGTTTTATGGCCGTTTTCATGAGCTATTGCCCACAGTTTTCGGTTTCTCGGACGATTTACACGACTCTTAACACACGATACACGTTTAAGAGTTGTGAGCAAAAACTCGTCGTTTTCACGTTTTATGGCCGTTTTCATGAGATAGCCCAAAAATTTGGTGTTCCAGGGCGATTTGCGACGTAACGCTGATACACGTTTGAGAGTTATGAACAAAAACTCGTCGTTTTCACGTTGTATGGCTGTTTTCATGAGCTATTGCCCATAGTTTTGGCGTTCCAAGGTGATTTGCACGGCCCATCAGACTCGATAAATGTTTGAGGGGAAAACAATGAGAACGACGAGTTTTTGGTGTTCAATGGGATTTGCATGGCGGTAAAGCCCAATACATGTTTGGGAGTTAAGACCAAAAACTTCGCTGCTTTTCGTGTTTTATGGCCGTTTTCATGAGCTATTGCCCATAGTTTTGGGGTTCTAGTGCAATTTACAAAACACGTAACACGCGATACACGTTTAAGAGTTATGAACAAAAACTCGCTTTTCACTTTTAGGTTGTTTTCATGAGCTATTGTCCATAGTTTTGGCGTTCCATGGTGATTTGCACGGCCCATTAGACACGATAAATGTTTGAGAAAACGCTGAGAACGACGAGTTTTTGGTGTTCAATGGGGATTTGCATGGCTTGTAATGCCCTATACATGTTTGAGAGTTAAGACCAAAAACTCATCGTTTTTGCGTTTTATTGATGTTTTCATGAGCTATTGCCCACAGTTTTGGGTTTCTCGGACGATTTACACGACTCGTAACACACGATACACGTTTAAGAGTTGTGAGCAAAAACTCGTCGTTTTCACGTTTTATGGCTGTTTTCATGAGCTATTGCCCATAGTTTTGGCGTTCCAAGGTGATTTGCACGGCCCATCAGACTCGATAAATGTTTGAGGGTAAAACAATGAGAACGACGAGTTTTTGGTGTTCAATGGGGATTTGCATGGCCAGTAAAGCCCAATACATGTTTGGGAGTTAAGACCAAAAACTCGTCGTTTTCGTGTTTTATGGCCGTTTTCATGAGCTACTGCCCATAGTTTTGGGGTTCTAGTGCAATTTACAAAACACGTAACACGCGATACACGTTTAAGAGTTATGAACAAAAACTCGTCGTTTTTATGTTTTAGGGTTGTTTTCATGAGCTATTGCCCATAGTTTTGGCGTTCCATGGTGATTTGCACGGCCCATTAGACACGATAAATGTTTGAGGGGAAAACGCTGAGAACGACGAGTTTTTGGTGTTCAATGGGGATTTGCATGGCCTGTAATGCCCTATACATGTTTGAGAGTTAAGACCAAAAACTCATCGTTTTTGCGTTTTATTGATGTTTTCATGAGCTATTGCCCACAGTTTTGGGGTTCAATGGGGATTTGCATTGCCTATAAACCCCGATACACGTTTTGAGAGAGAGGACCAAAAAGTCGTCGTTTTCGCATTTTATGGACGTTTTCATGAGCTATTACACACAGTTTCGGGTTCCATGGGATTTGCATCGCTTGTATAGAAACGATACATGTCTGAGGGTTATGAAAAAAAGTTGTCGTTTTATGGCCGTTTTCATGAGCTATTGCCCACAATTTTGGGTTTCTCGGACGATTTACACGACTCGTAACACACGATACACGTTTAAGAGTTGTGAGCAAAAACTCGTCGTTTTCACGTTTTATGGCTGTTTTCATGAGCTATTGCCCATAGTTTTGGCGTTCCAAGGTGATTTGCACGGCCCATCAGACTCGATAAATGTTTGAGGGTAAAACAATGAGAACGACGAGTTTTTGGTGTTCAATGGGGATTTGCATGGCCAGTAAAGCCCAATACATGTTTGGGAGTTAAGACCAAAAACTCGTCGTTTTCGCGTTTTATGGCCGTTTTCATGAGCTATTGCCCATAGTTTTGGGGTTCTAGTGCAATTTACAAAACACGTAACACGCGATACACGTTTAAGAGTTATGAACAAAAACTCGTCGTTTTCACGTTTTAGGGTTGTTTTCATGAGCTATTGTCCATAGTTTTGGCGTTCCATGGTGATTTGCACGGCCCATTAGACACGATAAATGTTTGAGGGGAAAACGCTGAGAACGACGAGTTTTTGGTGTTCAATGGGGATTTGCATGGCCTGTAATGCCCTATACATGTTTGAGAGTTAAGACCAAAAACTCATCGTTTTTGCGTTTTATTGATGTTTTCATGAGCTATTGCCCACAGTTTTGGGGTTCAACGGGGATTTGCATTGCCAGCAAACCCCGATACACGTTTTGAGAGAGAGGACCAAAAAGTCGTCGTTTTCGCATTTTATGGACGTTTTCATGAGGTATTACACACAGTTTCGGGGTTGCATGGGGATTTGCATCGCCCGTATAGAAACGATACATGTCTGAGGGTTATGAAAAAAAAGTCGTCGTTTTATGGCCGTTTTCATGAGCTATTGCCCACAGTTTTGGGTTTCTCGGACGATTTACACGACTCTTAACTCACGATACACGTTTAAGAGTTGTGAGCAAAAACTCGTCGTTTTCACGTTTTATGGCCGTTTTCATGAGATAGCCCAAAAATTTGGTGTTCCAGGGCGATTTGCACGACTCGTAACGCCTGATACACGTTTGAGAGTTATGAGCAAAAACTCGTTTTCGCTTTTATGGCTGTTTTCATGAGCTATTGCCCATAGTTTTGGCGTTCCAAGGTGATTTGCACGCCCATCGACTCGATAAATGTTTGAGGGGAAAACAATGAGAACGACGAGTTTTTGGTGTTCAATGTGGATTTGCATGGCCAGTAAAGCCCAATACATGTTTGGGAGTTAAGACCAAAAACTCGTCGTTTTCGTGTTTTATGGCCGTTTTCATGAGCTATTGCCCATAGTTTTGGGGTTCTAGTGCAATTTACAAAACACGTAACACGCGATACACGTTTAAGAGTTATGAACAAAAACTCGTCGTTTTCACGTTTTAGGGTTGTTTTCATGAGCTATTGTCCATAGTTTTGGCGTTCTATGGTGATTTGCACGGCCCATTAGACACGATAAATGTTTGAGGGGAAAACAATTAGAACGACGAGTTTTTGGTGTTCAATGGGGATTTGCATGGCCAGTAAAGCCCAATACATGTTTGGCAGTTAAGACCAAAAACTCGCTGCTTTTCGCTTTTATGGCGTTTTCATGAGCTATTGCCCATAGTTTTGGGGTTCTAGTGCAATTTACAAAACACGTAACACGCGATACACGTTTAAGAGTTATGAACAAAAACTCGTGCTTTCATGTTTTAGGTTGTTTTCATGAGCTATTGTCCATAGTTTTGGCGTTCCATGGTGATTTGCACGGCCCATTAGACACGATAAATGTTTGAGGGAAAACGCTGAGAACCAGGTTTTTGGTGTTCAATGGGGATTTGCATGGCCTGTAATGCCCTATACATGTTTGAGAGTTAAGACCAAAAACTCATCGTTTTTGCGTTTGATTGATGTTTTCATGAGCTATTGCCCACAGTTTTGGGGTTCAATGGGGATTTGCATTGTCTGTAAACCCCGATACAAGTTTTGAGAGAGAGGACCAAAAAGTCGTCGTTTTCGCATTTTATGGACGTTTTCATGAGCTATTACACACAGTTTCGGGGTTCCATGGGGATTTGCATCGCCCGTATAGAAACGATACATGTCTGAGGGTTATGAAAAAAAGTCGTCGTTTTATGGCCGTTTTCATGAGCTATTGCCCACAATTTTGGGTTTCTCGGACGATTCACACGACTCGTAACACACGATACACGTTTAAGAGTTGTGAGCAAAAACTCGTCGTTTTCACGTTTTATGGCTGTTTTCATGAGCTATTTCCCATAGTTTTGGCGTTCCAAGGTGATTTGCACGGCCCATCAGACTCGATAAATGTTTGAGGGTAAAACAATGAGAACGACGAGTTTTTGGTGTTCAATGGGGATTTGCATGGCCAGTAAAGCCCAATACATGTTTGGGAGTTAAGACCAAAAACTCGTCGTTTTCGCGTTTTATGGCCGTTTTCATGAGCTATTGCCCATAGTTTTGGGGTTCTAGTGCAATTTACAAAACACGTAACACGCGATACACGTTTAAGAGTTATGAACAAAAACTCGTCGTTTTCACGTTTTAGGGTTGTTTTCATGAGCTATTGTCCATAGTTTTGGCGTTCCATGGTGATTTGCATGGCCCATTAGACACGATAAATGTTTGAGGGGAAAACGCTGAGAACGACGAGTTTTTGGTGTTCAATGGGGATTTGCATGGCTTGTAATGCCCTATACATGTTTGAGAGTTAAGACCAAAAACTCATCGTTTTTGCGTTTTATTGATGTTTTCATGAGCTATTGCCCACAGTTTTGGGTTTCTCGGACGATTTACACGACTCGTAACACACGATACACGTTTAAGAGTTGTGAGCAAAAACTCGTCGTTTTTACGTTTTATGGCTGTTTTCATGAGCTATTGCCCATAGTTTTGGCGTTCCAAGGTGATTTGCACGGCCCATCAGACACGATAAATGTTTTTAAGGGAAAACAATGAGAACGACGATTTTTTGGTGTTCAATGGGGATTTGCATGGCCAGTAAAGCCCAATACATGTTTGGGAGTTAAGACCAAAAACTCGTCGTTTTCGTGTTTTATGGCCGTTTTCATGAGCTATTGCCCATAGTTTTGGGGTTCTAGTGCAATTTACAAAACACGTAACACGCAATACACGTTTAAGAGTTATGAACAAAAACTCGTCGTTTTCACGTTTTAGGGTTGTTTTCATGAGCTATTGTCCATAGTTTTGGCGTTCCATGGTGATTTGCACGGCCCATTAGACACGATAAATGTTTGAGGGGAAAACGCTGAGAACGACGAGTTTTTGGTGTTCAATGGGGATTTGCATGGCCTGTAATGCCCTATACATGTTTGAGAGTTAAGACCCAAAACTCATCGTTTTTGTGTTTTATTGATGTTTTCATGAGCTATTGCCCACAGTTTTGGGGTTCAACGGGGATTTGCATTGCCAGCAAACCCCGATACACGTTTTGAGAGAGAGGACCAAAAAGTCGTCGTTTTCGCATTTTATGGACGTTTTCATGAGGTATTACACACAGATTCGGGGTTCCATGGGGATTTGCATCGCCCGTATAGAAACGATACATGTCTGAGGGTTATGAAAAAAAAGTCGTTGTTTTATGGCCGTTTTCATGATCTATTGCCCACAATTTTGGGTTTATCGGACGATTTACACGACTCGTAACACACGATACACGTTTAAGAGTTGTGACCAAAAACTCGTCGTTTTCACGTTTTATGGCTGTTTTCATGAGCTATTGCCCATAGTTTTGGCGTTCCAAGGTGATTTGCACGGCCCATCAGACTCGATAAATGTTTGAGGGTAAAACAATGAGAACGACGAGTTTTTGGTGTTCAATGGGGATTTGCATGGCGAAAGCCCAATACATGTTTGGGAGTTAAGACCAAAAACTCGTCGTTTTCGCGTTTTATGGCCGTTTTCATGAGCTATTGCCCATAGTTTTGGGGTTCTAGTGCAATTTACAAAACACGTAACACGCGATACACGTTTAAGAGTTATGAACAAAAACTTGTCGTTTTCACGTTTTAGGGTTGTTTTCATGAGCTATTGTCCATAGTTTTGGCGTTCCATAGTGATTTGCACGGCCCATTAGACACGATAAATGTTTGAGGGGAAAACGCTGAGAACGACGAGTTTTTGGTTTTCAATGGGGATTTGCATGGCCTGTAATGCCCTATACATGTTTGAGAGTTAAGACCAAAAACTCATCGTTTTTGCGTTTTATTGATGTTTTCATGAGCTATTGCCCACAGTTTTGGGGTTCAACGGGGATTTGCATTGCCAGCAAACCCCGATACACGTTTTGAGAGAGAGGACCAAAAAGTCGTTTTCGCATTTTATGGGCGTTTTCATGAGGTATTACACAGTTTCGTGGTTGCATGGGGAGTTGCATCGCCCGTATAGAAACGATACATGTCTGAGGGTTATGAAAAAAAAGTCGTCGTTTTATGGCCGTTTTCATGAGCTATTGCCCACAGTTTTGGGTTTCTCGGACGATTTACACGACTCTTAACTCACGATACACGTTTAAGAGGTGTGAGCAAAACTCGTCGTTTCACGCTTTATGGCGTTTCATGAGATAGCCCAAAATTTGGTGTTCCAGGCGATTTGCACGACTCGTAACGCTGATACGTTTGAGAGTTATGAGCAAAACTTCGTTGTTTTCACGTTTATGGCTGTTTTCATGAGCTATTGCCCATAGTTTTGGCGTTCCAAGGTGATTTGCACGCCCATCGGACTCGATAAATGTTTGAGGGAAAACAATGAGAACGACGAGTTTTGGTGTTCAATGGGATTTGCATGGCCAGTAAAGCCCAATACATGTTTGGGAGTTAAGACCAAAAACTTCGTCGTTTCGTGTTTTATGGCCGTTTTCATGAGCTATTGCCCATAGTTTTGGGGTTCTAGTGCAATTTACAAAACACGTAACACGCGATACACGTTTAAGAGTTATGAACAAAAACTCGTCGTTTTCACGTTTTAGGGTTGTTTTCATGAGCTATTGTCCATAGTTTTGGCGTTCCATGGTGATTTGCACGGCCCATTAGACACGATAAATGTTTGAGGGGAAAACGCTGAGAACAGCGAGTTTTGGTGTTCAATGGGGATTTGCATGGCTTGTAATGCCCTATACATGTTTGAGAGTTAAGACCAAAAATTCATCGTTTTTGCGTTTTATTGATGTTTTCATGAGCTATTGCCCACAGTTTTGGGTTTCTCGGACGATTTACACGACTCGTAACACACGATACACGTTTAAGAGTTGTGAGCAAAAACTCGTCGTTTTTACGTTTTATGGCTGTTTTCATGAGCTATTGCCCATAGTTTTGGCGTTCCAAGGTGATTTGCACGGCCCATCAGACTCGATAAATGTTTGAGGGGAAAACAATGAGAACGACGAGTTTTTAGTGTTCAATGGGGATTTGCATGGCCAGTAAAGCCCAATACATGTTTGGGAGTTAAGACCAAAAACTCGTCGTTTTCGTGTTTTATGGCCGTTTTCATGAGCTATTGCCCATAGTTTTGGGGTTCTAGTGCAATTTACAAAACACGTAACACGCGATACACGTTTAAGAGTTATGAACAAAAACTCGTCGTTTTCACGTTTTAGGGTTGTTTTCATGAGCTATTGTCCATAGTTTTGGCGTTCCATGGTGATTTGCATGGCCCATTAGACACGATAAATGTTTGAGGGGAAAACGCTGAGAACGACGAGTTTTTGGTGTTCAATGGGGATTTGCATGGCCTGTAATGCCCTATACATGTTTGAGAGTTAAGACCAAAAACTCATCGTTTTTGCGTTTTATTGATGTTTTCATGAGCTATTGCCCACAGTTTTGGGGTTCAATGGGGATTTGCATTGCCAGTAAACCCCGATACACGTTTTGAGAGAGAGGACCAAAAAGTCGTCGTTTTCGCATTTTATGGACGTTTTCATGAGCTATTACACACAGTTTCGGGGTTCCATGGGGATTTGCATCGCCCGTATAGAAACGATACATGTCTGAGGGTTATGAAAAAAAGTCGTCGTTTTATGGCCGTTTTCATGAGCTATTGCCCACAATTTTGGGTTTCTCGGACGATTCACACGACTCGTAACACACGATACACGTTTAAGAGTTGTGAGCAAAAACTCGTCGTTTTCACGTTTTATGGCTGTTTTCATGAGCTATTTCCCATAGTTTTGGCGTTCCAAGGTGATTTGCACGGCCCATCAGACTCGATAAATGTTTGAGGGTAAAACAATGAGAACGACGAGTTTTTGGTGTTCAATGGGGATTTGCATGGCGGTAAAGCCCAATACATGTTTGGGAGTTAAGACCAAAAACTTCGCTGCTTTCGCGTTTTATGGCCGTTTTCATGAGCTATTGCCCATAGTTTTGGGGTTCTAGTGCAATTTACAAAACACGTAACACACGATACACGTTTAAGAGTTATGAACAAAAACTCGTCGTTTTCACGTTTTAGGGTTGTTTTCATGAGCTATTGTCCATAGTTTTGGCGTTCCATGGTGATTTGCACGGCCCATTAGACACGATAAATGTTTGAGGGGAAAACGCTGAGAACGACGAGTTTTTGGTGTTCAATGGGGATTTGCATGGCTTGTAATGCCCTATACATGTTTGAGAGTTAAGACCAAAAACTCATCGTTTTTGCGTTTTATTGATGTTTTCATGAGCTATTGCCCACAGTTTTGGGTTTCTCGGACGATTTACACGACTCGTAACACACGATACACGTTTAAGAGTTGTGAGCAAAAACTCGTCGTTTTTACGTTTTATGGCTGTTTTGATGATGTGTGCCTGATGTGTGCCTGATGGTCCCGGCTCATACAAATCAGAAAACCTTGTGTTAACAAACTGGTCACCGTAGTTCGGGTCAATTTCTTCGTCATCATCGGGATTCTGTGCCATGTTGTCCAAGTCTCCCATCTCGAAGTCTTCATCATGTGTCTTGCCTCTAGGGTGATGTTGAGCTGGTCCTCTGTCCCCAAACGGATCGACTCTTGACCATAGGTACAAGTAGCCAAAGCGGTATTGAGGACCGCTGCCGTGTCCTCATCATCCCATCCTTGAGGTTGAGAGGAGGTTCCACTTGCTCGTAGCCCAAGCACCATCGTATTTGACCCTCATCATGTCAGGTGGCATTGTGACATTGTGCATTTTGCGGTTCTCTGGTTGAACAATAGTACCCTTGGCAACATCCATCAACTGTCCGCCCACCCAATGCATTAGAGTGCAAGGAGTGTCTCCCTGCGAAAGATCGACATGTAGGCCGAGCGTTAGAAAAAACATAGATCAAGTCATCGGTGTGGTTGAGCCTCCCAACTCTCGCTTTAATTAGTTAGTTACCTTGAGGGCGTCAAACTCGGCCAATGTCGAGGCACCGACGCCGACATGCTTGACCATGCAAGTGGCGGAGTGGCTGCGGATGGCACAAGCAGTGGCGGCGCCGCGCCATGATGGCAAGTTAAGCTCCGAGCTAGAGGAGTCTCCACCACCACCGCCCTGCTGAGGAGTCACCAACGCCTCCGGCCGCGCCACATTGTCCGATTGGGCGCTGTTGAGGTTGGGAACCGGTGGCGGCCCCCGTTTACCACCCTTCTGCCACTTGTTGTACTTATCCATGTAGACGGGAAGGATGGTGTTGAGCTTCTCGTTCACTTGTGAATGGACTTGTGACTGGACTTGTGACTGGACTTGTTCTTGGAACTTTGTCTCGGCAGCTGACACAGCCTTGTTCACGGCATCTTGGACTATATTCGGAAAGGCTTCCACCTGTTCCCTTAGGAGTTTTACCTCGGCGCTTTCGGCCTTCTTGCCCTTCCGCTCCGGGGTGCCATAGTACTCGGACCATGATATGCCGCCAAAACCGACCACATGACCAGCCGACAGGGCCGCCAGGGGATCGACACTCTTGGTTCGGTTCAGCGCCCTATTAAAAGTGGTGTCCCACTTGGCGACAGGCGGTGACGCTGACCCCTGGGATGAGGAGCTCCTACACTCCTCGTCCTGTGCACAAGGAACGCGAAGCATTTGATCAGAAAACTGGACTTCATTGATTAATCATGAATGCAATTAATCGACTTGCATGCAAACTACTTACATATTTTTGCATGAAGTCCGTCACCCTCGGAGCAAAGGGGCCGGCGGGCTCCGAAGAATAATCAGAACCCCCTTTCTTCGGCGGGGCAAACCGGGCCCTGACGAAGTTCTTTGCCTGCTCCTCCTTTATGTCGTCAAAGGGACGTGTCAACCCCTTTGCACGTCAGCGTCCTCCTTATCCCATTTGGGCCTCGCGGCTCTATAACCGCCGGAGCCGAGATGGTGGGTACCAATGTTTCGGGATCTCATATTCTTGCCCTTCTCAGTCCTGGCCTTGCCCAAGGCGGAGTTACATCTGGCCTTGAAAACATTGTAGTCTTCTTCCTTGACCAGAGGCTCCTTCTTGACGAGCTCTGGATAACTTAGCTTCTCCTCGAAAATCAGATTCTTCACCCGAGCCTTCCAATTTGACAAGGCCTTGGTCATCCTCCCGAGGGCATACTTGTTCACCGAATTCCCTTTGAGATTGTCATTATTATACTTGTTTTCCTCATCACCCGGGAACGCGTATCTTGCGTGCAGCTTCCGGAAAAGCTGGATGAGGAAACCCTTGTTCTCTTCGGCCTTCAGGTTCTCCATGTTGATCGTGACGGTGTTCCGGAGGATTGCCGCGAGCTGGTTAGAGTAACCCCCAACAAATTCGTCTAGCTCCAAAGGCGCACCTTTAGGGCTCACGCTTGTGATGATGGACCTTTTGAGGTCGACCACAATCGGGGTTCGATCCTTCCGATACTTCTTCGATGCGCTACCACCGTCTGTAGTAGCTTCACCGCCGCCATCAGTGGTAGTGGCGTCGCCATCGGCGTCCCTCATCTCCTCATTGCTCGACGAGGTATCCTCGTCCTCCTCCATCTCGTCGTCCCGCGGAACAAATTCCGGGCCTCTAGGGATTCCATCTCCTCCTGCTGCTCCCAAAAGGGCTTCTGGCTAGAAGGGCCCGGATCCGACATTTCTAAACACACAAATAAATGAAACTAATAAGCACAAAAATTCACAGAAAATTTTGGCATGAACTTTGCTAATTTTCTATGTCTAGGAGTGCCAGAAATTCGCCGGAACGGAAATGAATCAACATTCCGGCGAAACATTGGCAACTCAAAAAGAAAAACCTGCACAAAAAGGATCAAAACACAGCCATTTTGCTAGCATACATACACAAACACCATGTATATATATCATGCTCCAGGCCATACATACACAGAGGCACCATGTATCATCTGTTTGCTTGTCAACAACCTGAGCATGAATAGTACAGTTACCGGGAACTAAAGGAATAAATGATCAGAAGCTCAAATGTACAGAACTGCAGGGAGAAAAAAAGCACCATGTATCATAAGCTCAAATGTACGAACCGATAACGCATGAATAGTATAGTTATCAAGCTCAAATGATCGAAGCACCATGTATCATACATGAGGCATGGTCTCTTTGATGAGAAACTACAATGCCCAAAGTAACGAGGTGATGATACACCCGTGTCCCAAACGAGGTGATTTAGTTTTTTTAATATTAGTATAGCACTGTTACACATAAGATAAATGCTACTGCAAACTTGCGGTTTTACAAGATGAGACTGGCCGTGAGACTGACGTGCAATCATGGTCCCGCATGTCACTGAGACAGACAGTGGTATTTCAAAAGAGCTAAGTTGGAAGTCGTAACATAGGCATCAGCAGCAAATGTAAAATGCAAGAAGGAAGGGTTCCACAGTGAATTTCATGATGCTTGGTTGCAAACGAGGGGCAATCATATACTTTTCTGAACATATTCTGCATTCTGTCAATTACTGAACATCGGAACAGCGATAAGCGATAGGAAATGCATCGAAGAATTATATTACCAATGTTGATGGTGGCTTGGCGTGAGATGACTTCAAAGCGGCTGGTGGAGATTGGTAACGTCGAGCTTGCTTAGGTCCTGCTTCAACAATCCTGGATCCGCCGTGCTTGGAACTGAAAAACGATAAAGAAGGTTACATATCACGTTGTGTCCTGAACTCCTGTACTCCCGTTCACCAGTAACTCTAGAGTAACTTCGAGAATGAAGACGCTACTGCGACTTTCGAGCCTGCCCGCAATCGGCGGCGACAGCGTGCGATCCGCCGCGCTCTGGAACCTACCAAGCTTGGTTTCCAATCCACGACCTAGAACGTCCACCAGCTCCTAGCTACGAGGATGACGTACGATTCCAGAGACTCCAGTGCTTGGCTCTCTCCATGCGCGCGGTGGACGTTCATGATGCCCCCTAGCTAGCGCCTCTTGCAGGACCCGCAGGTGTATAGGACGAGGACGACCTCTGCGCAGCCGCCGGCCACGGCACGCCGCCGCCGCCGGAGATGCTCCACGCTGGTGCCGGCCGCAGCAACAGTACTAGCTAACCAGGAGGAGGGGGACAAGGAGAGGAGGCGCTAGAGGACTCACCTACTTGCCGGCGAGCGGGCGGAGCGACAGCGGCTTGGCGCCGGCCGGGGAGTTGCGCCGGGGGAGCGACGACGGCGGCCGTGCCGAGGAGCGGCGCCAAGGACAGCGGTGGCTTGGCGCCAGCCGGGGAGCTGCGCCCGGGGAGCGGCGACGGCGGCGGGCTTGGCGCCGAGAGCTGCGCGTCGGACTACGGGGTGGAGAGAGGCCGTCGATTTGGATAAGCTAGACACTATCGATTGGAGTACATTGCAGGGAAGAAAAGGGCGATGGGTGCCGGTTATGCGAGGCGCATATCGCAAAGTGCGCCTCGTATAATATTACGCGAGGCGCATCTGGGCTAAATGCGCCTCGCATAATATGCACTCCTAGATAAATAGGGCAGTGCGCAAGTTTCTATCAACTATCACATAGCAGCCTAGTGGTAACATGCCTTGTCCTTCACTGCTGGCCACCCAAGTTCGAATCCTAAGGGGGCCAATTTTTTGGAATTTTTTTTAAAGGCCAATTTTCATGTAAAAGCATACAAATATGAACTATAAAATATACTACAAATATTTTAAATATTCAAATATTGCTAAAACAACAAAAGTGAGTATTCTCAATGAATGTGTCTTGTCGATACATAATATTCTCAATGCAATATTATTATAACACACACATAATGAAAATTAAGAATGTTTTGATACATAATAGTAGGCCACACACACGACGGTTCTTGACAATGGTCGGAGCGCGCTAGCGTTTCTTGACAATGGTCGTCTTCTTGCCCTTCTTTGTCGCGGTTGCATAGGTTAGGTCCGGACGCGTCTTCACTACTTCTCTTGAACGGAAGTCCTTTCTTAGGTAGGGTTGTGGTGTACGGTGTTTGGTTGCCATACCGTCTTCTATCTTCGGGTCACCGCTCGGTCAAATTCTTGCTCGTTGGCGACTGGTCCATTCCGATAATGTTTCTTTTGCCTCTCCGACAACCCGGCTAGGCTTTGACGGGTCTTTGATGTACCAGCATTGGTCGACTTTGCTAGCCAAAACCCAAGGCTCATTTCTTGCGGGTGCGTCACGGCTGGTGGTCTTTGACGGTATAACCATCGTGGTGAAATACCGGTCTTCTTTCTCGACGCTCTTGGCCCACTCCGACACGTAACATCGGCACCTTCTCGTAACATAGTCGAGCTCCCAAATCTCCTCGATCCTTCCGTAGTATCTTTCCGGATGTCGCCGTGTAGAATATCCCTGTACCCCGAGTTCGTAATCGCAGTTATTGTCTTTTTCCTCTGTGTAGAAGGTGTATCCGTTGATATCGTAAGCCTGATAGGTCATGAGGTTGTGCGAGGCGCCCTGTGACAATGAGAATATGAGTTTATCTTCCTCCGAGTACTCGCCCTGCGGTGGATTAGATCTGACCTTCTCCCTAAACCACCGCGTAAAACCGTAGTTGTGCTCCTTGATAACATCTTCCTCCCTCGGGACCTGGCGCCCCTGATCAGCGTAATTCTTCTTGATAAACTCTTTGTGCTCATGTATGTATGGATCAACCACCTGCAGGTGTTGCAGCGCGACCAGGTTTGCTCTTTCAAAGTCCTTGGTTCGGCCCTCCATGTCGACATGCTTTGCACGTCGACCGCGTGACCCCATCCAGTGAGCCTCCCGAGGTGCTTGTTGAATGGCATACCAAGAGGGGTCTAGGTTTGTAGAAAGTTCGGCGAAAGAGATGCACTCTTCGGCCGGAAGCCGTTGCTATGCTTCCATCTGGACGGGACTTGTTCTTAACGTATCCCTTGATGTGTCCATTGAGCCTTTCGAACGGCATCATGCTTCGCAGAAACGCAGGACCGAGTTGGACGATATCCTCCACGACATGGAGAAGCAGATGAAGCATGATGTCGAAGAAAGCGGGGGGGGAAATAGATCTCGAGCTCGCACATTATCACCACGATCTCGTCCTGTAGCCTCGTGAGCTGCTTAATGCCTATCGACTTCCGAGAGATGACGTAAAAAAAGTTGCAGAGGCCAAACAGTGTTTCACGGATGTGCTTGTCCATTATACCTCGGATCGCGACCGGGAGTACCTGCGTCATTAGCACGGCGACGTCGTGAGACTTCATCCTGCTGAAGCGTTGCTTCGCCTCGTCTAGCCATCTGTTTATCTTCCCCGCATAGTCGTTCGGAAATTTGACTCCGAGGAGGCACTTCATAAACTGTATGGCCTCCTTCTTACTCAGAGTGAAGCATGAGGCCTTGAGCTTGACCTGTCCCTTCTTAACCTTTTTCCCCTTGCGACGACGGCTATTCTGTCTCCTCCACCTCGTCCTCCTCCTCATCATCGCTAGGTGGTGGTTGAAGTTCATCCCTGATGCCCATATGCTTCAAGTCGTTCCTTGCCTTCGGCCCATCTTTTGTCTTGTCGGTGTTAAGGAGGGTGGCAAGCAGACTCTCGCCCACGTTCTTTGTGATATGCATGAGATCAAGGCTATGAGGAACGCGGAGGATCTTCCAGTATGGCAAGTCCCAGAAAACAGACCTCGCCTTCCATACCTTCAGCAATGGCTCTGGCTTCTTCTGGGTCTTTCCTGGCGCAGGGCACTCCTTCCAGTTATTCATCAACTTGTAGATTTCCGCGCCACTCTTCTGGTGTGGGATTCCTCGGAGCTCGATCGTCCCATCGAACAGATGTCCTAGCTTTCTCCAGGCGTGATTCTTGGGAAGCCACCTCCGAGCCCCAAGGAACACGGTTTTCCCGGACCCGGATCTTTACATGTAGCGGGCGTTGTATTATCCTTGCACCTAACGCACCCATAGAATCCTTGGACCACCTGCCCCGAGAAGTATCTGTAACCGGGATAGTCTTGCACCGTCATGATCACCGTCGCTCTCATGTCAAAGTACTCTTGTCTCGAGGCGTCCCATGTACGGGCTCCTTCTTCCCATAACGTGGCCAACTCCTCTTTCAACAACGTGAGATACAGATTGATGTCTGTACCAGGTTGTTTTGGCCCTTGAATGAGCATACTCATGGTTACGCATTTATTCTTCATGCACAACCAGGGAGGAGGTTGTAGATCCATACAAACACGGGCCGGTGTTGTGTGTGTCGCTCGCTTCCAAACGGATTGAGTCCGCTGCTCACGCCTAGCCCGAGGTTCCTTGACTCTTTCCCAAAATGTTGGTAATATTGTAGGTCCAACGCCTTCCACTAACAAGCATCCGAAGGGTGCCTCAACATTTCCTCCTTCTCCGGATCATCGTCTTCCGGCCTCTTTCTTTCCGCGTGCCAGCGCATGAGATGTGCTTCCTTAGGGTCTGCGAAATACCGCTGCAAACGAGGAGTTAGAGGAAAGTACCACACCACCTTCCTAGGAGCTTTCTTGGTCCCTCTCTTGTATTGAGAGGTCTTGCACACCGGACACGTGGTCTTCTCCGCGTCCTCGCCCCGGTAGATGATGCAATCATTTATGCAGACGTGGTATTTCACGTGCGGTAGATTGAGAGGGGACATGACTTTCTTCGCCTCAGCAATACTAGTCGGACATGTGTTCCCCTTCTTGGGAAGAATATCGTGCCAGAATACAATGTTGTCGTCGAAACATTCGTCGGTCATTTTGTGTTTCGCCTTCATCTCCAGAGCCCTAAGCGTTACATTTAGACGGGTATCCCCGTCGTTGCATCCGTCAAACAATGGAGTGACCGCGTCTTTCTCCATTTGCTCCAGTTTAGCCTTCTCTCTACCGGCGGCTCTGGCGTTACTCGTCTCCTTGAGAAGCAGATCTTGGACATGAGGGTCTCGCAACCAGCTCGAATCATGGTCGGCACCACCTTGATCATCTTCGTGTCCATGCCCGACGCCACCTTGATCATCTTCGTGTCCATGTCCAGTGCCACCACCCTGATCTTCGTGATCGTGACTGGCGTCTTGATCTTCGTGATCATCACTGGCATCTTGATCTTCGTGATCATCACGTATCCATCGAGTGTAGCCATCCATGAAACTACGTCGAAGCAGGTGCGACTCCAGCATTCCGGAATCATGCCTTATCAGATACATCGCTGCGTCCGACATGGACATCTTATCTCTGTCTTGTTTGCACGTTCCATGTCGGCCCTCGCATGTCATCCACCTATCCACGCGGGCTTTGTTGATCGCTGGTCGGACCATGCGCTTTGTGTGGTACAAAGAGCAAGAGAATAATTAGAGCATATATGGACGTGGATCGCGGAAAAATTCGGCATGACCTCCCTAAAAGAGGACATCCATGAGTGCGTAAATTACGGAAAAGAAATAAATCGACATTCCGACGAAACATTGGCATCTCAAATGAAATCCCTGCACAAAAAGTAGCACCACAACACAATCAAATAGTCGGTGTCTCCGACAACGCGCATACATGCAAGCAACGCCTTCACGCTTCCTCCAACAACGACTTGCGCAAGAGAGCCGGAGGAGAAGTAAATGGACATGTTGTAGATCTAGAGGAGCAAGAGACTTCACTTACATATGGGTGTCAACCAATGGATGTTGAGCAAGCTTCGAAGGTGAATCAATGGGGGAAATGAGGTGGGGAGGAGGAGGGGGGCGACCAGATTTGTTTTGGTGGAGGAGGAAGAAGTGACACAAGTGAGTGGGGTGGTAGTTGCCTCCATGTGCAAAAAGCTAGAAAAAGTGGTGCCAGCTTATGCGAGGCACATATTGCACAATATGCGCCTCCTATAATTCAAACTATAGGAGGCGCATATAGCAATATGCGCCCATATGCGGCCACCTACCAGCCGGGCCCGATGAGTTACTTGAGGCATATGGCCATATGCGCCTCGATATTGTCAAATATGCGAGGCGATATGCCTGCACGCGCCGCATATTCGTGCACCTACCAACACGCGGCCCATACAGAATATGCGAGGCGATTCGGTCATATCGCCTCGATATTGTCAAATATAGGAGGCGATATAGCCATATGCCTCGCATATTCGCACCTACCAACACACACAGAATATGCGAGGCGATTTTGGTCATATCGCCTCGCATATTATCAAATATAGGAGGCGATATAGCCATGCGCCTCGCATATTCGTGCACCTACCAACACGCGGCCCACACAAAATATGCGAGGCGATTCGCCTATATGCGCCTCGCCTATCTCGATATATAGGAGGCGATATGACTAGAATGCCTGCATAATATGGGCTGCTAGATTCATCGTCTGCACAGGATTATAGGAGGCGCATTCTTATCATATGCGCCTCGCCTATTTTTATACTAGAGGCGCATATCGCAATGTGCGCCTCGCCTATTTTTATAGGAGGCGCATATGCTAAATGTGCCTCGCATAAGCATGTCTCCTATAGCCTTTTCTCTAGTAGTGAATCTGGATTATTGAAGTTAATGCGTCATTGAGATGTCCATAGTGGACATAGGAAATAGCACATATCATAACAGTAGGACCAAATGCTAACAGATAGTCAGAAATCATCAAAATGCACTTTATGTGCAGATAATTAGAACCCTTTGATGTTTCAAAAGTTAGATCACATAATATCTTCATATAAAAGCATAGAGTTGGCACAAATGTGCTAATTATGTACCAATAAATTAATAATGTGTGGATCTTAGATAAGAGAGCATAACATGCAATCTGAAATGATCAAGAATGGTATAGTACCAGAATTATTTGTTCAATATTCAGCAGAAAACACTACACCCTTTTAAGTTTTAACCATGCAACATCACAACAACATTTGCTACAAAATCATTCCCAATTTCTCAAATAGAGCTAACCTAGCACCATACTTCAGTTTCACTTACTTACACATGAAGCCAGGCACAAGTCTTCCAAACCAAGCAACCAAATACATAACGCTCACTTCTTACATTAGTCACCGAATTCTCTTCCGAGAATATCGCAGAACTACTATTATCAGACATTCTTATTTTTGTTAAAACCCAACAAGTATGGCACATTTTTGTTTGTGAGAGCACATCACAATCACAACATAGTAATTATGCCCTGATTCATAAAAGACCCTCTCTTTTATACACGCATGCCAGGTGAACCAAGCAAATTGAAACCAATTTTGTCGATCTACATAGTTCACCAATGGATCCACGCAACTAAGAAATCCAAAAAGATGTACTCTAGCTGACCGGGTCTTAAATGCAACAACCTAAGTTAACTATGGTCTGATCCATCTATAATTGGGCATAATCTCACAATCAAGGTTGCTGTTTTCCTGCAACCTGCAAGAAACACGAAAAGGTCAGTGCTGAGAAAATAGTGGTCTAGGCCACACGTCACGGTGGTACACGACGATGAAAACTAGGTCGTCCCCCACCATGGTCCATGCTCATTCCACTTGCGCACGCTGCTGTCACCCGACCGGAGCACGACGACTAGGTTCTCCGGCAGCGAGTCCCGGTCCGCCAGGAATGCGCCGTGGGACCAAGAAAGGACGGCGACCCTGTGGGGGCAGCTGATGCGGAGGCACCGAGGCAGCCCCAAGCATTGCGGTGGAAGGGAAGGGGCAGGGTGTTTTCAATGGTGATTTCCAGGTGATGACCCACAAGTGTAGGGGATTGCAACAGTCTTCGCGGGTAGTATTACCCAATTTATTGATTCGACACAAGGGAAGCCAAAGAATACTTGCAAGCCTAAACAACCGAGTTTGTCAATTCAGCTACACCTAGTTCTTGCTCACAGAAGTTTATCAGTAGCAACAGTTTGTAGTAGCAACAAAAACAGTAAGAGAGGAGCAATAGTAACAGTAACGGTAAACAGTGGGATTCGAGTGCGGTAGGCATATGGATGGATGGACATGCGTTGCATGGACGAGTCTAAACATGTAACTTTAAGATCTAGGGAATTGCAGATAAATAAGAACAAGCATCCAAGTACTAAACAATCCTAGGCATGTGCTCCAAATATAGTCATACGTGCTCGCAATAAGAACTTGCACAACATCTTCTGTCCAGCCAGCCCTTGGCATCGGGGCCTCTAGGGAACTACTGGCAATTAATCTGATCATTTTAATAGAGCACCGGAGCAAAGCATTAACACTCTGTGAACACATGTGATCCTCACACCACAGTCATCCCCTCCGGTTGTCCCAATTATTGTCACTTAGGGGCCTTTGGATCCGGACAATAATATGTGTACACAACTTGCAGATAAGATCACAAACAATATTATCATAATGATTCAATAATAAGTTCAGATCTGAGATCATGGCACTCGGGCCCTAGTGACAAGCATTAAGCACAACAAGTTGCAACAAAGTCAAATAGCACTAATAGAGATACTAGTCACTATGCCCTAACAATCTTATTCAATTACATGATAGAACTCATCCAATCCCTACCATCCCCAAGCCTACAACGGGGGATTACTCACGCATGGATGAGGGAAACATTAATGGTTGATGGAGAGGCATTGGTGATGATGATGGCGATGATCCTCTCCAAATTCCCCATTCCGGCAGGGTGCCAGAACGGAGTTTCTGGATCCGAATCTTGGTTTATGATGGTGGCGGCAGAGCAGAACTCTTCTCTGGAAAAACATCGACCCCTCTGGGTTTTTAGGTCAAGGGGCAAATTATAAGCGCCTAGGGAGCCCGAGGGGGTGCCTGGGGTGGCCGCACCCCTAGGCGCGGGGCAGGGCCCACCCGCGTTTGGCAGGGTGTGCCCCCCAGGCCTCTACTCTGTTTTGTCTTCTGGATCCGTGGGTCTTCTCGTGAAATATAATTTTTGGCATATTTTCTGGGATTTTTCCTGATAGTTAATTTTCTGCACAAAAACTAGACACCAAATTAATTCTGCTGAAAACAGCGTCAGTCCATGTTAGTTGTATCCAAATCACACAAGTTTAGAGGAGAAACAATAGCAAAATTGTTCGGGAAAGTAGATACGTTTTGGACGTATCAACTCCACCAAAGCTTATCTTATTGCTTGTCCTCAAGCAATTCAGTTGAAAACTGAGTGCGATAAAACAACTTTCATGAACACATTTGCTTCATATGATGTATATATTCTCAGCACAGGAGTAGATAATTAAACCATTCATAATAAGAAGTATGCAACCAAGTCTACTCAATAGTCAATGCAAGCTATGAAGAGAAACCAACTCAATAATAATAAGTAGCATGGAACATAAACTGTTGGAATTATTCCCTAGAGGCAATAATAAAGATGTTATTATTATAATTCTTGTTCATGATAAAGTTTATATTCCATGCTAGAATTGTATTAAGTGGAAACTTTAATACTTGTGTGGTTTATGAACAACACCGTGTCCCTAGTATGCCTCTATGGACTAGCTCATTGATTAATGATGGTTAAGGTTTCCTAACCATAGACATGAGTTGTAGATTAATAATGAGATCATATCATTGGGAGAATGATATGATGGACAGACCCAAACTAAGCAAATCAATTAGATCATGTCATCGTGTTCTTCTTTGCGAAGCTTTTCTTATGTCAAATATTGTATTCCTTAGACCATGAGATAATACAACTCCCTGACATCGGAAGAAAGCTTTGAGGTCATAAAACGTCATCCTATGAGAGGGTGATCATAAAGGTGTCTCTCAGGTGATCGGAAAGTACCTGTTGGGTTGTATGTATCGAGATGGGATTTGTCCCTCCCAAGTCGGAGAGATATACTTCGGGCCCACTCGGTAATCGATATCAACACCGCTTGCAAGCATGTGGTTAAGGAGTTAATCATGAAGTGATATCGGATTATGGATCGAGTAAAGTACTTGATGTGAACGAATTGAACTAGGTATGACGCTACCGACGATCAAATCTCGGGCAAGTAAAATATCGCGAGACGAAGGGAATATATATATGGGATTGATTGAATACTGGAATCGTGGTTCATCCGATATGATCATCGATGAATGTGTGGGAGTCAATATGGGTTTCCAGACCCCGCTGTTGATTATTGATAGAAGGTCATGTCTGCATGTTCTCGAACCCGAAGGGTCACACACTTAACGTGTCTTGACGCTAGGATAGATTGGATAATTGTTTTATGAGTTTTTGTTCGGAGTGTCGGATGGGATCCGGGACATCATGAGAGGTTCCAGAATGGTCTGGAGAATAAGATTCATATAAGGCAGTGCAGTTTTTGGAGTTCGGAATTGTTTCGGGTTAATCGGTATTGTACCGTAAGCTTCTAGAACCTTCCGGAGGGAGACCAACGTGGCCCCACCTGCCAGGAGGGGGCATGGGCCTATGAGGGAGTGCCCTGGCCGCATTGGGCTAGGGCACAAGGCCCCATAGGGCCCAGCCGGCCAACCTAGGACAAAACCCTAGGGGAGCTTCAAGAAGGGGGGGAACTTGCCCCCCACTCCTCCCTCCTTGGCCGCCGGCCCTAGGGCTTGGGGGAGGGGCAAGGTCTGGCCGCCCACCCTTCTATATAATGAGGGCTGGGGGCGCACCCCCTCCCACACCTCCTCCTCAAGCTCTAGTCGCCCTGCTGCCCTCCTCTTTCTCTCCCTCCCGACTGCGTGTAGGCGAAGCCCTGGTGCAGAAACTCTCCACCACTTGCACCGCACCGTCGCGTTGTAGATCCAATCCGTCTCTCCACCATACTTGTTGGACCGAGGAAGGAGGAGATGTCGAGGTGCCGCACGTGTGCATCTCTCGGAGGCATCGCCAATTGCGGTGTTAGATCGGATCGGATCGCAAGGAGGAGAAGCGAGTACGACTACATCACCCACGTTCCGACGAACGTTCCGCTGTGCGAAACTTCAAGGGTATGAAGATCTCATCTATTCCCCCTCGTTGTTTGCATCTCCTAGATTAGATCTTGGCTTTCCCGTTCGCATCCGTAGAAATTTTTTTGATTTACTATGCTGCGAAACCCTTCAGTGGTATCAGAGCTAGATCGATGCGTAGATGTGTTTCACGAGTAGAACGCAACATGGTTGTTGCGGCCGTTGATGTTTTCTGTTGCAAGCCTCTTGTTTGTGTTCTTCTTATGACGCGGGATAGTGAGATCGAAGCGGTCCAGGCCAACTTTACGCGACGTTGTTCGCGAGACCGGCTCCGACTTGACGTGTGGCTTGTTCCACACATGCGGCTGGTGGATCCAGTTTCTCTCACTATAGTTGTCATGGGATTTACACCGGATTTTGGCAACCATAATATCACCGTTGTGGCTTTCCGTAGGTAAGAATCGTTCTTAGATTTCTACTCCCATAAGCCACGTAAAACATGCAACAACAAAGTAGAGGCGTCTAACTTGTTTTTGCAGGAAGTGTTTTCTGTGATATGGTATGGCCCAAGATGTGATGTGTATATTGTATGCGATGATCATGTTTTGTAATGTTTCACGACTTGCATGTCGATGAGTACACAACCGGCGAGAATAAATGGTTGTCTTTATAATTGTGTATGACCTGTGTGTCAACTTCTTATACGCCATGTAATAGTTTCACTTTATCGCTAAGTAGTTAGCAATAGTTGTAGTTGTTATTCGTGGTGGAGGCAATCATGGTGGAGTGATGGAGATCATGCCGGCACGCACAAGATGGAGATCATTGTGCGAAGATTGGCTATACCATGTCACATAAAGTTATATGCATGTGATGTTTATCCTTTTATGTATCTTATTATGCTTAGATCGCGGCGGTAGCATTATAAGATGATTCCTCACTTAAAGATCAAGATAAAACTGTGTTCTACCCATGTATGCACCATTGTGAAAGTTCGTCGTGTCCAAGCATCACGTGATGATCGGGTGCTATAGACTCTACGTTCACATACAACGAGTGCAAGCCAGTTTTGCACACGCGGAAATACTTGGGTCTGACTTGACGAGCCTAGCATGTACAGACATGGCCTCGGAACACAAGAACCGAAAGGTTAATCATGAGTCATATGAATGATATGATCTAGACTTCGTTGTCCACCATTGAAACCACATCTCTTCTCGTGAAGATCGGATTAGGTGTGGTGAATTTGGATCATGTTCACTAAACAACTTGAGGGATGTTGAATTTAGTGGGAGTTCATCTAGTAATTTGATTAAAGTTGAACTAGTTATCATGAACATAGTCTAAATTGTACTTGCAAACATTGTAGATCAAATGGCTAAGTCCAACTTCAACTTCAACGTTTTTGCTGAGAAGGAAAAGCTTAGAAACAATGGGTCTAACTTCACCAACTGGTTTCGCAATCTGAGAATCATTCTCTCTAGCGGTCAAAAGGACTGTGTCCTTGAAAATGCGCTAGGTGACGCCCCTGCTATAGATGCGCCGGCTGATGAGAAAGTTGTCTATCAGTCGCGCAAAGATGATTATGGTGTGATTAAGAGCACCATGTTGTTTGCTATGGAATCGGACCTTCAAAATCGTTTTGAAGACTATCCCGGGCCCTTTGAGATTCTTAAGGAGCTGAAAACTATGTTTCAGACTCAGGCCCGTTCTAAGAGATATGAGATCTCTGAGAAATTCTTTAACTGCAAGATGGAGGAAGGGAGTTCCTTTCGTGAGCACGCCATAAAGATGTCGGGCTACACTCAACGCCTTGAGCAACTGGACTACAAGATTCCAGAGGAGCTCAAGATTGACAGGGTTCTGCAATCACTCCCTCCCAGCTACAAAAGTTTTGTAGTGACTCATAATCAGATTGGTTCCACTGATACGATCATCGAGCTCTTCGCAAAGCTGAAGGCTGCTGAGGTGGACATCAAAAAGGATAATCATGTGTTGATGGTCAACAAGCCCCCCACATTCAAGAAAGGTAAGGGTGCAAATAAGCCCTTCAAGAAAGGCGGCGGCAAGCGCGTTGCCCCTGCTGATAAGAAGCTCAAGTCTGGACCTAAGCCGGACATTGAGTTCTTCTATTGCAAGGACAAGGGTCACAGGAAGCGCAATTGTCCGAAGTACTTAGCGGACAAGAAGGCTGGCACCATCAAAGGTATATTTGATATACATGTTATTGATTTTTTCCTTACTATCCCTCATTGTAGTGCGTGGGTATTTGATACTGGTTCAGTTGCTAATATTTGTAACTCGAAACAGGAGCTACGGAATAGACGGCGGCTTGCGAGGGATGAGGTGACGATGCGCGTTGGCAACGGATCAAGAGTTGATGTGATGGCTGTCGGCACGCTCTCCTTAGTTTTACCTTCGGGATTAGTTTTAAACCTCAATAAATGTTACTATGTGCCTACGTTGAGAATGAACATCATTTCTGGATCGTGTTTATTGCAAGACGATTATTCATTTAAATCTGAGAATAATGGTTGTTCTATTTATATGAGTAACATCTTTTATGGTCATGCACCTGCTATGAATGGTTTATTTCTTCTGAATCTCGAAAGGTATGAAACACACATCCATAACATTGAGGCTAAGAGATGCAAAGTAGATAGTGATAATACTACTTATTTGTGGCACTGTCGTCTAGGTCATATTGGTGTAAAGCACATGAAGAAACTCCATTCTGATGGACTTTTGGAGTCTCTTGATTTTGAATCATTTGACACATGCGAACCATGCCTCATGGGCAAGATGATCAAAACCCCGTTCTCTGGAATGATGGAGCGAGCAACGGACTTGTTGGAAATCATACATACCGATGTATGCGGACCGATGAGTGTTTCGACGCGCGGTGGATATCGCTATTTTCTCACTTTTACCGATGACTTAAGTAGATATGGGTATATCTATTTAATGAAATATAAATCTGAAACATTTGAAAAGTTCAAAGAATTTCAGAATGAAGTGGAGAACCATCGTAACAGAAAGATTAAGTTTCTACGATCTGATCGTGGAGGTGAATATTTGAGTTATGATTTTCTCACGCATCTTAAAGCAAGCGGAATCGTTTCGCAACTCACGCCACCCGGAACACCACAGCGCAATGGTGTGTTTGAACGCTGGAATCGAAACCTATTAGATATGGTCCGATCGATGATGTCTCTTACTGATTTGTCGTTATCATTTTGGGGTTATGCATTAGAAACCGATGCATTCACTTTAAATAGGGCACCATCTAAATCTGTTGAGACGACACCGTATGAACTGTGGTTTGGTGATAAACCTAAGTTGTCGTTTCTTAAAGTTTGGGGATGCGAAGCTTACGTCAAGAAGTTGATGCCAGACAAGCTCGAACCCAAAGCGGAGAAATGCGCCTTCATAGGATACCCTAAGGAAACTATTGGGTATACCTTCTATCACAGAACCGAAGGCAAAGTGTTTGTCGCAAATAACGGTTCCTTTCTTGAGAAGGAGTTTCTCTCGAAAGAAGTGAGTGGGAGGAAAGTAGAGCTAGACGAGGTTGTTGAACCTTCTCTTGAGTTGGAGAGTAGCGCAGCACCTGAAATTGTTCCAGTGCCGCCTGCACCAACAATAGAGGAAGCTAATGACAAGGATCATGAAGCTTCGGACGATGCTGCTACTGAACGTCGCAGGTCGACAAGGTCGCGTGCCCCTCCTCAGTGGTACGGCAACCCTGTCTTGGCTGTCCTGTTGGTAGAATACAGTGAACCTACGAACTATGAGGAAGCGATGATGAGCCCAGACTCTGAGAAATGGCTAGAGGCCATGAAATCCGAATTGGGATACATGAGCGAAAACCAAGTATGGACTTTGGTGGACCCTCCTAGCGACCGAAAGGCCATTGAGTGCAAATGGATGTTCAAGAGGAAAACGGACGCGGATGGTAATGTTACCGTCTATAAAGCACGACTTGCCGCGAAACGTTTTCGACAAGTTCAAGGTGTTGACTACGATGAGACTTTCTCTCCCGTAGCGATGTTTAAGTCCATTCGGATATTATTAGCAATTGCTGCATTTCATGATTATGAAATATGGCAGATGGATGTCAAGACTGCGTTCCTCAATGGCAACATTGATGAAGAGTTGTATATGATGCAGCCCGAAGGTTTTGTCGATCCTAAGGATGCTAATAAGGTGTGCAAACTTCAGCATTCCATTTATGGACTGAAGCAAGCATCTCGGAGTTGGAACCTTCGTTTTGATCAAGTGATCAAGCGTTTTGGATTTGTTCCAAATTTCTACGAAGATTGTATCTATAAGAAAGTGAGTGGGAGCTCGGTGACATTTTTAGTACTATATGTGGATGACATATTGATTATTGGAAATGACATTGGTATGCTTAACAATGTGAAGAGTTATTTGAATAAATGTTTTTCAATGAAAGACCTAGGAGAAGCTACTTATGTATTAGGCATCAAAATCTATAAAGATCTACAAATATGCCTAATAGCTTTAAGACAAAGTACATATCTAGACAAAGTTTTGAAAAGGTTCAGAATGGATAAGGCAAAGAAAGGTTCATTGCCCATGTTGTTAGGTAAGATATTGAGCAAGGCTTAGTGTCCAGCTACGGTAACAGATAGAGATACTATGAGCAAAGTGCTATATGCCTCGGCCATAGGTTCTATTATGTATGCCATGCTATGTACTAGACCGGATGTGTCCAATGCTCTTAGTTTGACGAGCAGATAACAAAGTGATCCAGGAGTGGAACACTGGACAGCCGTAAAGAACATCCTAAAGTATTTAAATAGGACTAAAGAAATGTTCTTGGTCTATGGAGGTGATGAGCAGCTCGTCGTAAAAGGTTACGTCGATGCTAGTTTCGAGACCGACCCAGATGATTCTAAATCTCGGACATGATACATTTATATTTTGAATGGTGGAGCTGTGAGCTGGAGAAGCTGCAAGCAAAGCGTGATCGTGGGATCTACAGTAGAAGCGAAATACATGGCTGCTGCAGAAGCATCAAGTGAAGGAGTTTGGATCAGGAACTTCATCACTGAGCTTGGCGTGGTTCCAAGTGCCTTGGACCCACTGGAGATATTGTGTGACAACACTGGCGCCATAGCACTCGCTAAGGAACCAAGATATCATCCAAAGACCAAGCATATCAACCGCAAGTTTCATATAATCTGAGATTATATAGCAGATGGAAATCTGAAGATTAGCAAAGTACAAACATATCTGAATGTCGTAGATCCATTGACTAAACCTCTTCCACGTGCAAAACATGATCAGCACCTTAGTGCCATGGGTGTGAGATTGTTTCCAAATGTAAACTAGATTATTGACTCTAGTGCAAGTGGGAGACTGTTGGAATTATGCCCTAGAGGCAATAATAAAGATGTTATTATTATAATTCTTGTTCATGATAAAGTTTATATTCCATGCTAGAATTGTATTAAGCGGAAACTTTAATACTTGTGTGGTTTATGAACAACACCGTGTCCCTAGTATGCCTCTAGGGACTAGCTCATTGATTAACGATGGTTAAGGTTTCCTAACCATAGACATGAGTTGTCGATTAATAATGAGATCGTATCATTGGGAGAATGATATGATGGACATACCCAAACTAAGTAAAGCAATTAGATCGTGTCATCGTGTTCATCTTTGCGAAGCTTTTCTTATGTCAAATATTGTATTCCTTAGACCATGAAATAATACAACTCCCTGGTATCGGAAGAAAGCTTTGAGGTCATCAAACGTCATCCTATGAGAGGGTGATCATAAAGGTGTCTCTCAGGTGATCGGAAAGTATCTATTGGGTTGTATGTATCGAGATGGGATTTGTACCTCCCAAGTCGGAGAGATATACTTCGGGCCCACTCGGTAATCGATATAAACACCTCTTGCAAGCATGTGGTTAAGGAGTTAATCACGAAGTGATATCGGATTATGGAACGAGTAAAGTACTTGCTGTGAACGAGATTGAACTAGGTATGACGCTACCGACGATCAAATCTCGGGCAAGTAAAATATCGCGAGACGAAGGGAATATATATATATGGGATTGATTGAATCCTGGCATCATGGTTCATCCGATATGATCATTTATGAATGTGTGGGAGTCAATATGGGTTTCCAGACTCCGCTGTTGATTATTGATAGAAGATCATGTCTGCATGTTCTCGAACCCGAAGGGTCACACACTTAACGTGTCTCGACGCTAGGATAGATTGGATAATTGGTTTATGAGTTTTTGTTCGGAGTCTCGAATGGGATCCGGGACATCACGAGAGGTTCCGGAATGGTCCGGAGAATAAGATTCATATAAGGCAATGCAGTTTTTGGAGTTCGGAATTGTTTCGGGTTAATCGGTATTGTACCGGAAGCTTCTAGAACCTTCCGGAGGGAGACCAACGTGGCCCCACCTGCCATGAGGGGGCATGGGACTATGAGGGAGTGCCCTGGCCGCATTGGGCCAGGGGCACAAGGACCCATAGGGCCCAGCCGGCCAACCTAGGGCAAAACCCTAGGGGAGCTTCTAGAAGGGGGGGAACTTGCCCCCCACTCCTCCCTCCTTGGCCGCCGGCCCTAGGGCTTGGGGGAGGGGAAAGGGCTGGCCTCCCACCCCTCTTTATAAAGAGGGATGGGGGCGCACCCCCTCCCACACCTCCTCCTCAAGCCCTAGCCACCCTGCTGCCCTCCTCTTTCTCTCCCTCCCGACTGCGTGTAGGCGAAGCCCTGCTGCAGAAACTCTCCACCACTTGCACCGCACCGTCGTGTTGTAGATCCAATCCGTCTCTCCACCATACTTCCTGGACCGAGGAAGGAGGAGATGTCGAGGTGCTGCACATGTGCATCTCTCGGAGGCGTCGCCACTTGCGGTGTTAGATCGGATCGGATCGCGAGGAGGAGAAGCGAGTACGACTACATCACCCATGTTCCGACGAACGTTTCGCTGTGCGAATCTTCAAGGGTATGAAGATCTCATCTATTCCCCCTCGTTGTTTGCATCTCCTAGATTAGATCTTGGCTTTCCTGTTCGCATCCGTAGATTTTTTTTTGATTTACTATGCTGCGAAACGCTTCATAAACATAAGCAACATTGCAATGCTCATAGTAAGGTATGATAGAGTGGTATCTCGCTTGCCTTTGTTTGTAGAGCACGATATAAATGACGAGGCATCTCTGAAGTTCAAGTGAATACTAGAGGTAAAAATATCAGAGATACAAGCATCAAAGTCATGACATAATTAACCAAGTTTTGGAACAAACACAAGAATTACAACTATGCTCTCAAGGAGGTGCTCATAGAATAAGTGGTGACTCAACAAGGAAGTGAAAACGGTTTTGAAAAGTTTGAAAGGCTTCCTAATGTTGAAAGGAAGGTACTCATTAGATTTGAGCTATCATTGCCCCTATCATAGGCATCTTCATATGGTTAAGGTGAAAGTGAGGTCCAGTATGAGTTATATGCTTGAAAGACCATAAACTGGAAATCACATGTCCCTTGAGTACGAGGGCCGCTCCGCATGCTACTCAACTTTGGTTAGCTATAAGTTCTTGTCATTGTACATACATGCATATCATATAGAACCGCCAACGGGGTACCCCTTGCACATGATACAGGAGCTATCCCATGATCAAAATGAAAAGGCAAGCAGACAATGAGCATCTCAGCGATCTTTTTATTTACTATGTGCATAGCTTTTTATTGAGAATGCTTCACAGAATGCTCATTATGGTGGTGCTGCAAGTTTCCACCATGATCAGGCATGGCTTAGGCTAGCGGCCCAGTCGTTTCTCTAACACAATGTATAGACTCCATGAAATCACAATCTCCCCTTTTATTTCACACCGTCGACATCTGCAAACAAAAGAGCAAAGTATCAACTGGATAGGGTATCCAAAAAGTGTTGAAACCATTCCCCGTGACAGCATGGTTCTGCTGACTCCCAGCATATAATGGATATACAAAGAACCGACCGAACATGATATATATATGAGTGTGATGTCGGTATACCTCCCCCCAAGCTTAGGCTTTTGGCCTAAGTGGGGCTCAATCCCATGGTGCCCAAGTAGGTGCACCTCCGTAGTATGACGAGGAGGCTCCCTCGTCCTGGTACGAGCTCGAGGACTACCCTGTGTAGTGTACAAAGGGGTTATATGAGGGCGCTTCCTCCTGATAGTGACCATGGAAGCTAAGAGAGCGCAGCTTGTCATCCATCTCCTCCTTGGAGCGTGACAAAGGTCCCTGTGAAATACTGAACAAAGTGGTTTGGGGGTGAGGGATCTCTCTCTTCCCCGTTAATAAACACCATTTTATAGACCAAGTTCTCAAGGGTAGAGCCATTAGTGAAAAAGTTGTGCGCCTTCATGGCAGCAAGATCAAGCCTCTGAGGAGCCAAAACTGTATCATTTGGATCAACAACAATGTCCAAGGCAGTAGCAACACGCATAGCAATAATTCCCCCATAAATGGGTCCCTTAGCAGTTAAACGACAAGCAATGAGAGAACCAAGATTGTACTTGGTATCATTGTTGAGCGCAGCAGCTAAGAAAGCCAAATGATAGCTGGAAATATTACTAGTGTTCTCTCTACCAAGAACACTAGTGGCAAGATAGTAAGTGAAGTACCTAATGGCTGGAAGCTGAATGTTTCTTATCTTTCCCCGTTGAGCTCTACGGTTATCATCTTTGGTTATTGCGCTGTAGAGCTCCAACAAATCAGCGGGTTGAGTTGTAATCTTCTTTGCTGACCCAGCTGTACCAAGTCCCAGCGCCTCAGAAAATTTCTTCAATGTCATATGGTAAGACCTGCCATAAATTTTGAAAGAAACATTGGGATTGAACATGTTGTTAGTAAAGCAGAATCTCTCCACAAATGTTTTAGTGAGCATAGCATATTGTACGCTCTCATCCTGCATAAGGCTTGTTAGTCCAGACCTCCGAACCAAGGTCATAAAATCATCAAGAATCCCAGCAGCCTGCAAGAAGGTTTGGCGAGGAAAAGCGGAGGGGTGCGCATCCCTCTCATCTCCCTCATCGTCGAATCACGGAGTGATGAGATCCTTATTGTATGAGAGCCTAGCACGGGAAGATGATCTTGAAGGCCTTTCCCTTCTAGGTGCATCACTCTCAATTATCTCTCAAAATGTGTGGTTGTCCATGACCACTCTTTTCTGAAATTTTTAGACAAATATCAAACCAAGTGATTTCCATGTTGATAAATGATGAGAAACTACTATAGGAACTTGCTAGAGGGCTATACATGCATCAAAATGAAATCTCTAAGCATAGAACAAGCATGAAATCTCACACAACATGTCACCTATAGCAGCAAAATACTCAAGGAACAATATACCAATCACAAATCTAATTGCACAAGTGGAGGAGGCACATACCAAGGAGCAATCCCTACAAAAATCAGCAGCAAAGATGGGCTGAGCAAGAAGATAGAAAATCGCGAGTAAGAACTTGAGCTTGAGCAAGTTTTTCGGTGTTTTTCAGGAGAGAGAAAGAAGATGGCTGTGAGGGGGCACTTTGGAGGGACCCAGGTGGGCCAGACCCCCCTAGACGCCACCAATGGGCAGGCCGCGCCTACCTGGGGAGTGGGAGCCTGGGGTGTGATACACCCAGTTTGCATCACCTTTCTATATCATAATTTACCTCTATTCATTGATATTTGTCTTATTATGAGGTATTACTTATGGCTTTTCATCTGTTTATGCATGTTGGATGATTCTTGGAGGATGGACTGCTGAAGTCTGGATTATGATGGAAAAGAAGGCGTTTCGGTGCAATTTCGCAAAGATCAGAAAAATACCAGAAAAGTATGGAAACATATTATTTTACCAGAAGACGAAGGAAGCCAGAAGGAGGGACGAAGAGAGGCCTCAGGGGGCCCACCCCGCTAGGCACGGGCCCACCTGACCCCGCGCCTAGGGCAGGTGTGGCCCACCTGCCCGGTCTCTGACTCCACCCCTTCGCCTATATCTTCCCTTCTAAACCCTAAGGCTCGGGGAGCGACCACAAATAGATTTCCGCTGCCTCTAGGGGGAAGAAAACACTAAGAGAGAAAGATCTCTCCGACAGACAGATTTCTGCCGGGAGAATTCCTTCTCGGAGACGGGAGACTGTCGCCATCAACACTGTCATCAAGCTAGGCTTCATCGGGATCATCATCATCATCCACACCATCATCTCCACCAGCACCATCACCACCACTCCGTCCCGTTGTAACAATTGTGTTGGATATTGTTACAATTGCGACAAGAAGATAACGAAGAACGAAAACAAAAAAAAAGCAAGGGGACAGAGATTTAACGTGGAAAAACCTCTCCAACAAAGACAGGAAAAAACCACGGGCGCCAGCCAGCGAAACTTCACTATATCGAGGAGTGTATACAAACGTCGGGGATTTCACAGATGCAACTCATCCCAACCGGCGGCTTACAAGGGGTTTATATATCGGTGGAAACCTAGGTCTTTGACGATCCGTACCGGCCCAAGCCTCCCGGCGACGGGCCTCGCTCCACTCGTCAGAAGTTGGCCTATACTTTGTAGAATTTGGATCAACATATAACAAACTCCACCTTGAGACAAATTCCTCCTTGTAGCATCAACAGCAACCATCTCCCTGAACAAACAAAGCAAATACTTTCAGCGCCAATAGCCACTTGGGCTAATAAGTTAAACCAACTAAGTTCGAGCAAATCTCAAACTTAGCAACAAGAACAGGTTTAGTCATCATATCAGCAGGATTATCATGAGTGCTGATCTTGCATACCTTTAATTTACCTTGAGCAACAATGTCTCTAACAAAATGGTACTTGACATCAATGTGCTTAGTTCTATCATGGAACATCTGATATTTTGTAAGGTATATGTCACTTTGACTATCACAAAACAAAGTAATGCAAGAATCATCTCCACAAAGCTCAGCAAACAAACCTTTCAACCAAACAGATTCTTTGGAAGCTTCAGTAATAGCCATGTATTCAGCTTTAGTAGTATATTGTGCAACAACAGCCTGCAATGTAGCCTTCCAGCTAACAGCACAACCACCAACATTAAACACATAACCTGTGAGGGATCTTATCTTATCCAAATCGGCAGCAAAATCTGAATCCACATAGCCAACGAGTCCCTCACTGGTACTGCCAAACTTCAAACAAGCATTGGAAGTGCCAAGAAGGTACCTGAAAACCCACTGAACAACCTTCCAATGTTCTTTACTAGGATTAGCCATGTATCTACTTATCAAACTCATAGCATATGATAAATTAGGACGAGAACAAACCATGGCATACATCAAAGAACCAACAACACTAGAATATGGCACCTTTGACATTTACTCAAACTCTTCATCAGTAGTAGGACATTGAGAAACTGACAATTTAAAATGAGGAGCAATAGGAGTACTAACTGAGTTGGCACCATCCATATTAAAATGATGAAGAACTTTCTTAATGTAACTTTGCTGACTAAGAAATAACAAACCAGATTTTCTATCTCGGGTAATCTCCATACCTAAGATCTTCTTAGCAGCACCAAGATCCTTCATATCAAACTCACTACTTAGGTGTGCCTTCAAAGTAGTGATTTCTTTAAGCCCTTGGCAGCAAGTATATAGGTGACCCATCAACAAACTTGATATAAACACAACTATCATATTTAGACCTCTCAAAACCATGTGACATCATAAATGAATCAAACCTTTTATACCACTGTCTTGGAGATTGCTTTAAGCCATAAAGAGACTTCTTTAATTTGCACACAAAATCCTCTTTACCAGGCACTATGAACCCTTCTGGTTGGTCCATGTATATTTCCTCATCAAGCTCTCCATGCAGAAAAGCAGTCTTGACATCTAACTGCTCAAGCTCAAGATCACGCATAGCCACAATACTAAAGAAAGTACAAATGGAACTATGCTTCACAACTGGAGAGAACACATCATTGTAATCAATACCTGGAATCTGGCTGAACCCTTTTGCTACTAACCTTGCCTTGTACATTAAAGGCTCTTTGGGAGACAGACCTTCCTTTTTCTTGAAGATTCACTTGCAGCGGACCGCCTTCTTTTGTTTAGGCAAGCGCACAACATCCCATGTGCCATTTTTCTCAAGCGATTGCATCCTTCTTGCATAGCAGAAACCCACTTCTCGCGGTCAACGGATGCACTGGCTTCATTATATGTAGCAGGTTCAGAATCGTTCTCCACATTCAAAGACAACTCAAAGCATAATGAACAAGATTACACTCTTCAATTAAACGAGGACGAGGACCACGATTACGCCTCGTCTATCGGCAGCAATGGACTCATGTGGTCTTTGCAAAACGATAGGTGAGTGCTGAACAACAATATCATCAATATTTTCCTCATGTGTATCTTCGACGATAGCATCATTATCAACAGTTTTCTGCAGGTTCTCCACCTGCACACTAATTCCCTCCTCTCCATCAACAACAGGAGAGGTATCCGATGGCAAGCTATCATGATACATAACGGACTCATTGAAAACAACGTTTCTACTTAGCAAAATCTTTTTAGTTTCAGGATTCCATAGTTTATATGCTTTAACTCCTGAACCATAACCAAGGAATATGCACTTAACATCCCTAGGCTCTAACTTTCCATTATCAACATGAGCATATGCAGTGCAGCAAAAAACTCTCAACTGTGAATAATCAGCACGCGAACCTGACCATACCTCAATGGGAGTTTTCTTCTCAAGTGGAATAGAAGGTGACCTGTTGATGAGGTAACACGATGTGTTGGCTGCTTCATCCCAGAAACGCCTATGCATACCTGCATTAGACAACATACAACGAGCCCTTGAGATGATCGTTCCGTTCATGCGCTCAGCCACGCCATTCTACTGAGGAGTATATGGGATGGTGTGATGCCTGATCATGCCATCATTACTGCAAAACTCCTCAAACTCATTAGAACAGAATTCCATACCATTGTCAGTATGTAGTACCTTTACCTTCTTCTCAGTTTTCTTTTCAACCATAACTTTCCACTTCTTAAAAGCATAAAAAACATCAGATTTATGCTTCAGAAAATAAGGCCACACTTTTCTTGAGTAATCATCAATTAAGCATGTAATTAGCACCACCAATAGAAGTCTTACGGGATGGACTCCATACATCAGCATGCACATAATCTAAAATGCCTTTGGTGGTATGAATGGAAGCATTGAATTTAACTCTTTTATGCTTACCAAAGATGCAGTGCTCACAGAACTCAAACTTACTCAAGTTGCAACCATCAATCAGCTCTCTCTTAACCAACTCTGTCATGCCTTGTTCGCTCATATGCCCAAGTCGCATATGCCAAAGATGTGTTTTACCACAATCATCAGAATCATTAGAAGTAGCAACAGCAGCAATACCAGGCAAAGTTCTACCTCTAAGAACATATAATTTAGCAGAATTCATATCACCTATCATGTGAATAAGAGAACCTTTTGATACCTTCAGAACTCGATGCCCACCGGCATACTTGTATCCATCAACGTCCATGGTACTCAGGGAGATCAAATTTCTAGCCATGCTTGGTATGTGCTTCACCTCACTCAACGTGCGTGTCACGCCATCATGTGTCCTGATCTTAACAGATCCAACACCAACAATATGGCATGGGTTGTCATTCCCCACACGCACAAAATCTCCAGTCTGCACAGACTCATATGAACTGAACCAATCTTTGTTACAACAAATATGAAATGAACATGCAGTATCAAGTATCCATTCATCATCACGAGAAGCACAAGTAGCAAAAATAGCTAAACATTCACCATCAAAACTATCAGAAACAACAACAGCCTTACCAGTACCTTCAGACCTATCTTTCGGTTGGTAAGTTCAGTTTCTTTTCTCCTTATTCTGCAACTTCCAACAATCATCAATAACGCGATTAGATTTCTTACAATACTTGCAGAATTTATCCTTTCCCTTGGACTTTGAACGACTTCTACCGTCCTTGCTCTTATCTCTGTTGCCATAGTTGTGATATCTCTGCTCGGTCCTGCCACGAACCTGCAGAGCCTCAGCCTTGGTGTTAGACCCCTCCTTTATAAAGGAAAGGATCCCTGTGATTGCAATGCTAGTCCCTGGATCAATGCTAGCATCCACAGTTTAAGATGAAGTACACAGATACAAAGGTCGTTTATTACATTCATTCCAGAGATAAACATAGTCTTTTACAACTCAGGGCCAATGGCCTAATCTAATAGTTTGTGGAATAAGTAAATAAACATAAGTCTTCATCTTCATGTGCCACAGGCAAGCATGTTGAGTGTAGACTCATGACTCCTATTCATCATCGGAGTAACCTGCAACATCACAAGTTACAGCCACAGAGGGTCAATACTTTGGAATAGTATTGGCAAGTGATACCTTAGTATATTTTAAGTGGACTATATTATTATATGCATTTTGGCTAAGTGTAGTTTGGCTTGCTTTGCTTGAAAATAGGTTTTTCCTATTAGTTGAAAACTCTAAGTTTCTTCTTTGTCAAAAACATTCCCAAGGAACCACCAATAGACATTGAGGTCCTTCACCCTTGTTCACCCACAAATTTTTATTGTAGAAGTTGGAGTGATGAGATTCTTGTAGCTTCCATGTCTTGATGCTCAAAAGTGTCCATTTCCTTGGACAAGGCTAAGTACTTAGGTTTTCCATCTGCAGAGGTTGTGCACTTTCCCCACCAGACTTGGTTTCCCAAGACAGGACCTTTCAGAAGCTTTTCCTTAGTCAAAATGGACGCGCTCCAACCTATCAACCCAACTACCACCATCTGTCCAAAATGACTAAGTTCTAGCAACCTATACGATCATGGCAGAGCCCATATTGCCAAGTGGTTGCACTGTAAGCTTTCTCAACACTTGGCCTCCAAATCCCTTTGTGCCTGGGTGGCATACCACAAGTGAGATACACAACCCAAGTCCATGGCCTTGTGTAACCACTCAACATAACCCAAACATTCCATTCCACCCAGGAGGTTCATTTGACTTAGTTGTTTTATTAAGAAAAACATAAGTCTCTTGACTTAGAATATTTTATCACAAACTATATAGATGTTCACCACCCTTGTTTGCTAAGTAGCTAGACTAAGCAGAATATGGCAACCTACCATAGGATAATTTCCTTAGTATTTCTACTATTCTATTCTACTTGGGATTTCCCATCTTAGCACTTGGCAAAATATCATGCAATAAATTCTAACAATATAACTAATGCTAGTACAAAACATAGGACAAAAATGTTGATGAAAATATCACTTGCCTTGGTAGTGTGGAGAGTAGCACTCTTCACAATCACAATCACTAGCAAAATCTACACAAGAAATCAAAACATACAATTACACACAATTAAATACACCCAAAAATAACATGAATGCATGCATGCAAGAATCTACCAAGTGTGGAATTTTGAAATTTCTACCAAGTATATTCATGACTACAGAAACTTAATATGATCCAAGTTTTCTCACTAAACTTTATTTGGCCCCAAAATAATATACATAAATAAACTATATCAAAAGTAGCCCTAAACTTGTTCCACAAATAAAATCATTTTAGCTATTACTATATACTAAACAAATGGGATATTCAGAAAGGCCTTGTTTCACTGAATCCAACGGTATAAAGTTTGCAAAAATCCAACGTGGAATTCAAAAGTTATAAGCATTTGAAGTTTGAATCTAAATCAGGTTTTAAATTCTGTTTTTAATTTAACCTTGCCACGCGTTATTATCGGGCGCGTGCAGTTCGGATCACCCTTCTGTGCCGTTGGATCTAACTAACGCTGCGCGGCTCAGATCCGTCCATACCCCTTCGTTAAGTGAAGTGTTTCTACACGTAGGATTCAGATCTAACGGCTAAAATTCTCCTAACCAAAAACGAGCGGCGCCGCGGTAATGACGGCGGCGTCGATCGATGTGCCCGGCGTTCTAGGTCGCCCGGGGAAGGGAGGAGATGCTTACCAGAACCGCAGAAGGCTGCTGATGCTCAAGGTGGCAATGGCTTGGGAAGGGGCGTACGGGTTCGTCGGAGATTTCTCGCCGGAGTTCGCGAATGCGTCAGCCACGGTCAGTTGTCGACGTTGGCGAGGTTCCTCGTCGTGCTAAGCCAAAACAGGGGTACTGTCAGATGCGCAAGACGATGGGGATTCTAGGCGTATCAGTCAGAGGGCAAGGGGCGGTGGCTACTTACGGAGGGAGGTCGCCGGAGTTCTTGCAGGAGACGGTGGCGGCCAGTCGTCGACGTTGCCAAAGCTAGGGGTCATGCGAAGGCAAACGGAGAGTGTCAGAAGATGCACAGAGGTTCACTGAACAAGATAGCGTGAACGCGAGATTGGGGGAAACTCGAGACTCACCGGAATTTGCCGGCGCAGTCGTCGGAGACGGCGGGGTTGCAGAGAGAAATGCGCGCAGCCTAGGGGCGTTCTGTGCTCGGGGTTTGAGGGAAAAGAGAGAGTGGACAGAGGGGGTTTATATAGCCTGGCTGAGCGCGAGAATTACTCGGCCATTGATTCGAATTGACGCCGCGATTATCACTCAGGAAACGGCAGCGTTGATTGGGGACGAACAGGTCGTGCGGGTGGAGACGACGCTGGCGTGGAGATGGCCCGCTAGTCAGCGAGGTGTGCTGAGTTTGGGTGGGGTCTTCTTGTCAGCGTCTGTTTGCGTGTGCTCGCGCGTGAGAGAAGAAAAGGAGATCCCCGGGTGGGCTTACTGGGCTCGTTCTACCGCTGGGCCAAATTGTGGCCGCGTGGCCTTTTTCTTTTGAAGTGTTCTTTTCTTTTTCTAAATTCATTTTCTGGTATGAATTTTGATATGAATTCAAATCCTTTTGAAATCAAATTGCCTTGGGACTTTTGCAGGGTTTTTGTGGATTCAAAAATAGTCATAAAACTAAGTGGTTACTTTGCAAGGCTTGGTCCAGCTTGGTTTCTAAAATAATTAGGGATTTGTTCCTGTTTGCAAGTAATTGAAAGGGATTTTGAAAACTACTTCTAAATTTGAAATCTTGGGGGTTAAAAATTTCACCTAAACTTTCCATCAATGGAGGCAAGCAATCAAGTATTTAAACATTCAAATTTCAAAGGGTGATGTTTATTTGGGACAATTTGACCACATGAAATCATAGCTCATATTCTATCACTAAGTGATTTTTGAGAAAACCCTAAATGAATGAATGATGCAAAGTGATATGAATGAGTTTTGAAATTATGATTTTTTTTGGGATGTTACACTTGGATGACGTCCCATCTGACCCTACCATAGTTTTCATCTTTTCCCTCTGTTTGAGGGCGTCATGTACTTCGGCAAGGGTTAGTTCATCACAGCTCAACAATATTGTATCACGAAAATGTGTATAGGAACTAGGCAACGAGCATAAGAGTAGAAGAGCTAAATCCTCATCATCATATTTTACCTCCATAGACTGCAAGTCTGAAACAATCTTTTTAAAAACAGATATGTGATTCATTACCGATCCACCTTCTTGCAGCCTGTGCGTGAACAACTTCATCTTCACGTTCATCTTACTGGTTAGATCCTTTGACACACAGATCGTTTCCAGTTTTTCCCATAGGGCAGCAGCAGATTTCATCTCTAGTACTTCCTGCAAAATATTATTGGACAGATGAAGTTGAATCAAAGACAAAGCCTTATGGTCCTTCCCTTCTCTTTGGCGGACCAAGTCTTATCATCCTTTTCCCCGAATCCACCCAGCGCTTCATCCAGATCAGAAGTTTGGGCGAGAATCGCCCGCATCTTCACCTGCCACAAGGAGAATCTTGTGGTGTAGTCCAGCTGTGGTAGATCGAACTTCAATGACGACATGTCGAAAAACCTAGATTATAACCTGGGGCTCTGATACCACTTGTTACAATTGCGACAATAAGATAACGAAGAAAGAAAACGAAAAACACATCAAGGGGACACAGATTTAACGTGGAAAAACCTCTCCAACAAAGAGAGGAAAAACCACGGGCGCCAGCCAGCGAAACTTCACTATATTGAGGAGTGTTTACAAACGCCGGAGATTTGACAGATGCAACTCATCCCAACCAGCGGCTTACAAGGGGTTTATATATCGATGGAAACCTAGGTCTTTGACGATCCGTACCGGCCCAAGCCTCCCGGTGACGGGCCTCGCTCCACTCGTCAGAAGTTGGCCTATACTTTGTAGAATTTGTATCAACATATAACAAACTCCACCTTGAGACAAATTCATCATTGTAGCATCAACAGCAACCATCTCCCTAAACAAACAAAGCAAATACTTTCGGCGCCAATAACCACTTGGGATAATCAGTTAAACCAACTAAGTTCGAGCAAAGCTCAAACTTAGCAACAGGAACAGGTTTAGTCATCATATCAGCAGGATTATCATGAGTGCTGATCTTGCATACCTTTAATTTACCTTGAGCAACCATGTTTCTAACAAAATGTTACTTGACATCAATGTGCTTAGTTATCTCATGGAACATCTGATCTTTTGTAAGGTATATGGCACTTTGACTGTCACAAAACAAGTAATGCAAGAATCATCTCCACAAAGCTCAGCAAACAAACCTTTCAACCAAACAGATTCTTTGAAAGCTTCAGCAATAGCCATGTATTCAGCTTCAGTAGTAGATTGTGCAACAACAGCTTGCAATGTAGCCTTCCAGCTAACAGCACAACCACCAACATTAAACACATAACCTGTGAGGGATCTTCTCTTATCCAAATCGGCAGCAAAATCTGAATCCACATAGCCAACAAGTCCCTCACCGGTCCTGCCAAACTTCAAACAAGCATTGGTCCTCACTAGTCCCTCACCGGTCCCTCACCGGTCCTCACTCGGCCCAAGCCTCCCGGCGACGGGCCTCGCTCCACTCGTCAGAAGTTGGCCTATACTTTGTAGAATTTGGATCAAGATATAACAGATATTGCTTTAGTTCTTAGGGGAAACTTTCCCGGTGTTGATTACTATTGTAGTTGATGCTTGTGAGTGGAACCATTGGATTATTGTTTATGTTCAGATTGTTATCCATTACCATATCATCTTTGATCTTGATCCATATGACGTCTTGTGAGTAGTTCGTTTAGTTCTTGAGGACATGGGAGAAGTCATGTTGTTAGTAGTGAATCTGTGATGAGTTATTATTTAATGGTTTAGTATTTAAGTTGTGGTGCTATTCTTATAGTGGTGTCATGTGAACGTCGACTACATGACACTTCACCATTTATGGGCCTAGGGGAATGCATTGTGTATTTGGATACTAATTGTGGGGTTGCCGGAGTGACAGAAACCTGAACCCCCGTTAGGACACCTTTGCACAAGGGAGCGTAAGATCTCAGATTTTAATGATGTTGTTATATTTATATCTTAATTACTTTACTGTATTTACGGATGTTTGCAGGGGGTTTAATCACAAGTATGTATTAGTCCTAGGAAGGGCGGTATGTTAGCACAGGTTCACCCACACAACACTTACAAATACCAAAGAAGAGTACTCAGCTATTTGAAGCGAAAGCACTTGATAGAATTCCCATGTGTCCTCGAGAACGTTTGGTCCTTATAAGTATTTCCATCGGCTTGTCCTTTGCTAAGAAAGGATGGGGACACTTGCTCCGTTTGTTCGTTACTTCTGTTACTTGCTCTTTGTTTTGTTGCCTTGTCAGAAAACCACTAAAAATCCGCTAGCTAAGTATTCACAGGGATTTCCTGCTCCATACCACTGTTCAGCACCTTCTGCTCCTTGTTGGGATCGACACTCCTATTTATCGAAAGTACTAAGATACACCCTCTATACTTGTGGGTCACTCCAGGTGTCCTTCTGCCCCTTTTTTCGAGGAAAAGTTTATTTTGAATTTTCTGGGATTTTTCGGGAAACTTTATTTTTGGCCAATTTTCAGGGTATGAAAATTGATTTTCTCGCAGAAACAGTTTTTTTAGAAGAAGCAAAAGCAAACCAAAAGCCAAACTACAGAAGCTCTAAGACACTCTAACAAACAAGCAACTAACAAAACCAAAGCTAGCAAGAGAAAAGGCAAAGACTAGGAAGGAGAAAAATAAAATAAAGCAAGTATAACCAAAGTTGATCAAGTATTGTTAACAAGGTTGATCAAGTATTATTACCAAAACAATCTTATATGAAACAAAACTTTGCCTTCTACAAGGTGATTATGTTACCTCATACTTGATAGCAATGGTCCCAATCATAACAATTTCAAAATTTTCTTGTGGAATGGGACAATATATTTCTCCAACCTTGATGCTCTCAATATTTTCAATGTAATTCAGGCAATAGCTCTTAGCAACCTTCTTGGGGAAATAAACAGTATGCTCTTTGTCATTAATATTAAAAGTTATTTTTCCTTGATTGCAATAGATGACAACATCTGCAGTATTAAGAAAAAGGTCTCCCAAGAATAATAGACATACTATCATCTTCAGGCATTTCAAGAACAACAAAATCAGTTAAAACCATGCAATTATGAGCAAATTGAACAGGAACATCCTCACATATACCAACAGGAATAGTAGTTGACTTATCAGCCATTTGCAAAGATATATCAGTTGGTATCGACTTTTCTAGCTGGAGTCTCTTGAAGAGAGAAAAAGGCATAACACTAATTGCAGCTCCCAAATCACATAAAGCAGTTCTAACATAATTATTCTTAATGGATCAAGGGATAGTTGGTATACCTGGATCACCAAGTTTCTTTGGAACCTTACCATTGAAGGAATAATTAGCAAGCGGAGTAGAAATCTCCTCATTAGGAATCTTCCTTTTATTAGAGACAATATCCTTCATATACTTTGAATAAGGAGGCAACTTAATAGCATCAGTCAAAGGAATTTGCAAAAATAAAGGTTTCATCCACTCACAAAACTTGTTGTAGTGTTCTTCCTCCTTTGACTTGTGTTTCTTACCTAGAAAAGGCATAGGTTTCTGCACCTAAGGTTCTCTCTCATTGCCATGTTTCTTAGCAATAAAATCTTCCTTAGTGTACCTAGTGTTCTTAGTGTGATTCTCAGGTTCTTCCTCAACTTCCTCCTTATCAGGAGCATCATTATTATTATTACTCTCAGTTTCAGCATCATAGACAGATATACTATTAGGATCTACAACAGGTTCAAGTGGTTCCTCAACTACCGTGTGTTTCTTTCTTCTCTTACGAGGAATACCACTACTTTCACCTTGTTGAGAATCCTGACCAATTCTTTTAGGGTGTCCTTCGGGATATAAAGGATCTTGAGTAGCTATACCACTCCTAGTTCTAATTCCATAAGCATGTTTATCTCTTGAAGCATTAACTAGCATATCCTTTTGTACCTTAGCAAATTGATCAAGTTGGGTTTGGACCATTTGAAAGTGTTTACAAAGCATTTTAATATCATTAGAAGTTCTTTCCACAATATCTTTTAGCTCATCGATAGCTCTAGAGTTTTCCAATAAATGATTCTGAACTTGTTTATTAAAATTACCTTGTTTAACAATAAATGTGTCAAGTTCCTCTAAGCATTGATCAGGAGGCCTACCATAGGGAATATCACCTTCATTAAAGTGGAGAGAGTGTACCTAAATAGTAGATGAGTGGGGAATTGGCTTACATAATTCTTCTATAGGAGGTAGATTCTTCACATCTTCAGCTCTAAATACCTTTCTCCTTTAGACACTTTTTAGCTTCCTTAATCACTTCATCATTTAATGCAATAACTCCCCTCTTCTTTGGTGTTGGTGTTGGAATCGATTCAGGCACAACTGGTTCAGGAGTAATAGGATCAGGTGTATTTAGCTCAGTTGAAGTCCAATCATCATAATTCTTGCTTATCTTAGCCATTAATTCTTTAGCATCTATAGGAGTTCTTTTCTTGAAAACACAATCAGCAAAGCTATCTAGGTAGGTCCTAGAATGATCAGTTAGTCCATTATAATAAATATCAAGAAGATCATTTTTAGGTAATGGACATCCAGGATGTGCATGAATCAAGGCACAGAACCTTGTCCATGACTCAGGCAATTTCTCTTCTTATCCCTATTTAAAATCAAAAGGTATCTACAAAGCAGCATGTCTAGCACTGGGAGGAAAATATTTCTGGAAGAAAGAAGCGATCAAGCAATCAGGACTATCAATGGAACCATGAGGCAATCTATTAAACCAAGCCCTAGCTTCTCCTTTTAGTGAAAAAGGGAAGATCTTTGTAATAAAATACTTGTGCATCTTAAAATCATCAGAGAACAAAGCACTCATAGTAGAAAGCTCATTCATATGAGCCACAACACTCTCATTTTCATTCCCACAAAAAGGTTCTTTCTCAACAATGTCCAAATAGGATAAATCAAGAGAGAAATCATAATCTTTATCTTTAATATCTATGGGAGAGGTGGAAAACTTAGGATCAGAGGACAGTTTAGGCATAATAGTATGTCTAGGAAGGAGACTCTTAATAGCACTAGTACCATGTGTATTTCGGCACTCTTCAACAAATTCATCAGTGAACTCAATGTAACCATCATTAATATCATAACTCTCTCTAGACTCAGGTGAGCTAACAGGTGTAACAGTGTCTTCACTAGGAGTTTCAGTATTTCCTAGACTAGCCATAGTAGCATCTAGGAAAGGACCTAATGAACCACTCGCATCAAGCACAGTAGAAGTAATATCATGAGTATCAAAAGCAGTTTCAGATTCAGCAGTAGTAGCAGTGTGTGTAGCATGTGTATGTGGTGGTAGAGTAACAAGCTTACTTATAACAGACTGAATCAAGAGCAGCAGAGGTGTTTAGGACTGTACCTCTTCTTGTAGTGGATGGTAAAATAGGGAACTTTCCATCATGAGACTTCCCCATGATGAAAGGAGTAGTAGTGAACAATAATATATCCAAGTGAACTTACAAATAAAGCTATGCTCCCTGGCAACGGAGCCAGAAAATATTCTTGATGACCCACAAGTGTAGGGGATCGCAACAGTCTCCGTAGGTAGTATTACCAATTTATTGAATCGACACAAATAATACTTGCAAGCCTTAACAACTGAGATGTCAATTCAGCTACACCTGGAAATAGTTCTTTCTCAAAGAAGTTTATCAGTATCAATAGTTTGTAGTAGCAACAGCAACAGTAAGACAGGAGCAATAGTAACAGTAACGGTAAACAGTGGGATTCGAGTACGGTAGGCATAGGGATGGATGGACGGGCATTGCATGGACGAGTCTAAACATGTAACTTCAAGATATAGGGCATTGCAGATAAATAAGAAGAAGCATCCAAGTACTAAACAATCCTAGGCATGTGCTCAAAATATAGTCATACATGCTCGCAATGAGAACTTGCACAATATCTTCTGTCCAGCCAGCCCGTGGCAGCGGGGCCTCTAGGGAACTACTGGCAATTAAGGTGCTCCTTTTAATTGAGCACTGGAGAAAAGCATTAACACTCGGTGAACACATGTGATTCTCACACCACAGCCACCCCCTCCGGTTGTCCCAATTATTGTCACTTCGGGGCCTTTGGATCCGGACAATGATATGTGTACACAACTTGCAGATAAGATCACAAACAATACTATCATAATGATTCAATAATAAGTTCAGATCTGAGATCATGGCACTCGGGCCCTAGTGACAAGCATTAAGCACAACAAGTTGCAACAAAGTCAAATAGCACTAATAGAGATACTAGGCACTATGCCCTAACAATCTTATTCGATTACATGATAGAACTCATCCAATCCCTACCATCCCCAAGCCTACAGTGGGGGATTACTCACTCATGGATGAGGAAACATTGATCGTTGATGGAGAGGCGTTGGTGATGATGATGGCGATGATCCTCTCCAAATTCCCCGTCTTGGCAGGGTGCCAGAACGGAGTTTCTGGATCCGAATCTTGGTTTCTGATGTTGGCAGCGGAGTGGAACTCTTCTCTGGAAAAACATCGACCCCCCCCTCTGGGTTTTTAGGTCAAGGGGCAACTTATAGGCGCCGAGGGAGACCGAGGGGGTGCCTGGGGTGGCTGCACCCTCCTAGGCGCGGGGCAGGGCCCACACGCGCAGGGGTGTGGGCCCCCAGGCCTCCACACCGTTTTGTCTTTTTGCTCCGTGGGTCTTCTGGTGAAATATAATTTTTGGCATATTTTCTGGAATTTTTCCTGATAGTTGATTTTCTGCACAAAAACTAGACACTAACGTTGTGTTTGGTTGCATAGAATTGAGGCGTGGAATCGAATTGGACCAAAATTCCAAATCCAAGATGGAAATGAATTGGCTTCTAATTCAATTCTGTTGTTTGGATGTGTTTGGAAATTGCGGTTGGAAATTCCAAAATTCCGATAGCCCCGTTCCCCAACCCCTGTTCGATCTAGGCGGGGAGGTCACGGGCGGAGGGCGGTGGGCGAGCGGGGAAGTCGCGGGCGGAGCTGGGCCGGGGAGGTAGCGGGCGGAGGGCGGAGCTTTGGCGGGGAGGTCGCGGGGAGAGGGAGGATAGGGAGGTAGAGGGCGGAGGGCGGGCGGGGAGGTGAGGGGCGGAGCCGGGCCGAGGAGGTAGGCGGAGCTTGGCCGGGAGGTCATGAGCGGGCGGAGCTCGGGAGGTCGTGGTGAGCTAGCTAGGGAGGTCTCGGGCGGATGGCGGGCGGGGAAGGGGAGCGAGCAAGCGAGGACGAAGCGGTACGCGCGGGCTCTCGCCTTTCTGAGCCTTTCCGAGCTCCCACCCTCGGAATCTTTTCGAGTGAAACGGTATGCACACGCGGGGTGGCTCGGAATTGGACTCCGGTTTCCATACCTCAATTCTAAGGCAGCCCAAACAGCTGAATTGGCATATTTGATCCGAATTCCAATTCCATGCCTCAATTCTATGCAACCAAACACAGTGTAAGGCAATTCTGCTGAAAACAGCGCCAGTCCGTGTTAGTTGTATCCAAATCACACAAATTTAGAGAAGAAACAATAGCAAAATGGTTCGGGAAAGTAGATACGTTTTGAACGTATCACCAGGTCAAAGGAATTTCATCGTGTGGCGAGGACAGACCTACCCAACGAGCCATCATGGCCTGCCAGGGCACGTTAGGCCTTTTATACTGTTTTCTCTAGAAAAATATAAGTAATAGTATAAAATCAGGAAAAATAATAGAAAAATTCTTAACGGGCCTTGCCATGCCGGTATGCAGGCTTGAGGGACAGGCCAAGACACGGCCCTAGCTCCGGGCTGGTCCATGATGGGTTGGGCACACATTCTTTCATGCCGGCCCATGGAAGCACGGCCCGATGGCCATCGTTTGGACGAGAAAAGTAAAAATACAAATATTTGTATTGTCAAAAAAATCTAATATTTGTTGGATTGACCCTTGATCCATCTCCGGTTTGTTTCATTCCTAGATTTACAAAATACTTGAAATATATTTCACTTTTGGGGAAATTTGTGTGAAAATATTATAAACCATGTTACGATAATTCTAATGCAATGTTTCTTTATATGCCGACGTTTCTCAAATCATGTGAACCATGAACCAATCAGGATGCAACCCCCTAAGTCTATGCTAGTACCGTGAAATAATCTAGAAAATTGGAAAAATTGGTGTGAATTTTTATTTGCTTGAAAATATGCCGTGAAAGCACAATAAATTTCTATGCTTTATGAATTCTCTATGCATACGTAGTATTACAAAAATATCAATATTTATCATATATGCATAGTATATAAAATTTAATATCCACTGCAAGGAGCACAATAAATAATTATCGCTTATAGATAACATGCATATCTACAACGATACTACTATCGATCTTTTCTCATAAATATACAGGATATTTAATTTAATTTTCATCGCAAGGAGCACAATAAATTACTGTCCTTTATGGATTCTATGCATATCTGTAACAGTATTGATCCGGTCTTTTTTAATAAATATATACGATATAGAATTTAATTTCCATCACATTGAGCATAATAAATTACCATCGTTTATTTATTATATGAGCATGCAGATGCAGTGATATCAATTATTTCCCATTAATGAATATATGTAAAATATATATGATATTTCCTTTCATTTGCACACAAGAAAAATAATAAATGATAGTGCATATTTTCTCTTCCATTAATATTTCCCTCAATATAAATTGTTCACTTAGTTTCCATCGTATTTGCTTCAAAGGATAGTGCAAGCATTCACATTTCTTATAAGAAATGATGAAACTTGTGTATGTTTTCTTGCTACTCTCTATATTTTGTCTTAATAAAGTTGCTACAACATGGTGTCATAATCCATACCTTCGGAGGCACATGCGATTAAAAACAGGGCCATCCTCTAATGGGAGCTTACTATCAATTAATGCCAGACCAGTAAACGGTGGAATCATCGATCATGTAAGTTCACTCTTATGTGTGGTACATTCATATATTATATCTATCATGTTATCATTTTCTACTTTGTATTCTTTTAAATTAATGAGAACCAACTAAGAAACTATTTACTTATCAAGACATGCAAACTCTATTAATAAAAAACTCAAGAAAAGATCATATTCAAATGATAATCTAAACTTATGTACTCCAAGGTTCGACTTGAATCTTGGACTATACAAATCGAGTTTATTATTCATGATCTCCAAGGTTCAACTTGAAGCCACTCCCAGTCAAAAATTTGGTTGTCCTACTTGCGTTCTTTGACATGGAACCACCGATAGAGAGTTGTGGAATCCGCAGGATTAAATTTGGTAAAATGTGACGTGAGAGATTCAGGACTGGACGTGCAGTCTGATTTTGGGGAGTTCCCAAATTGGAATTTTCTAGTTTAAGGATGTAAAATTAACATTTTTGGTAGCTCGAAGATGACATGTAGAATAAGTTTATATGTAAGGTGTATCTACTCATCTAGTTCCATTACATATGAAAACATTTATGAAGATATTATTTGTTGTTTATACAAAAAAAGGTCCCAAGTAGAAAGAAGACAAATGGTTGCTGTTACAACGTTCAAAAAAGAAGCTGAACATTTTGCCCTTTGTGCATAGTATATTAGATCATACTTTTAGCATGATATGACATGAGTTAAATCTATGTATGTTTGAGATTTTTTGTAACACCCTCAGAATCGGACCTATGCAAGTTTGAGCAAAATTCGCCAAACCCGCATAGAAACGATTCAAAGGTGCCCACCAGGCACTTTCGTGCGGGTGGAAACGAAGTAATAACATTACACAACAGTCCTCGATGGGACCCACAGAACAGATATATATAACAGCGACTCAAAGAGTCAAGAATACAGATGTAATATACAAAGATCCAAATCACCTTGAAAACGATAGAGCGTCCAGCTACGGACAAGATGCAAATGGGGCTAAGAGCCCTGAAGAATAACCAATGGCGTCCATAACCCTGCCCAGGCCAAGCCGGAAGGTAACCCTGCTAACGACGTCGATCTCAAAACCTGCTTAAAACAAAGGGGTGCCGACAAAGGGCAAAGGAAAAAGAAGGAGCGTCAGTACTGAGGCCAGTACACGGCGAGGCTAGAATTCGGCGGTCCTCGCCTACATAGGTATGGTGGATCGGCGGCGCAAAGATGCACTAAACAACCTATAGAGACTCAATACAACTGGCGGTTATCAGAGAGGGGTAAGATAGACCTATCCGGATCCAACCTGAAGCTAACACCAGACAAACCCATCCTGGTGTTTCCCCCTCGAGACCAAACGAGGAAGTCAACCGAGGAACTCACACAGTTGGCAGTTTTATTTATTCAGTTATCGTTGCAGCGATTACTAGTCAGATGTAGATAATCATCCTGATAAAGTAAGCAGTGGGCACTTTTAGTTGACCATTCCGTGATAGTTGCGGTAATTACTAATCAAATACAGATAGCATGATATAATCCCAAAACCCAGCAGTTGTTGATACTTTTACTTAGCCAATTCGCTAGAAGTTGCCATACTTACTAGTCAGGTACAATGGTCGCAAGCGACAACCAAACAAGCAATTGTGGGCAGTATTAATTAGCCATTCCGTTATAGTGAAGCTGATTACTAGTCATTATAGGTCAAATTTATAGCAGTAAACTTTAGTTATGCTTGTCTATGATCGAGATACTGTGCTCCAAGTCGTCCATATCCGCGGACACGGCTTTGAAAGTTTTACCCGCCGGGTGCACCAATAGCAACACACGCCGATCAACCTCGAAAACCAAATCAAAACCCAACGAGGCTTTCACGATGAACAATCACAGGATTCAGAAATATTTCAGGGGCCACCCTTGAGTACACCCGAACGGTAAGCAAGCTTGAGACGGACTCAAGGTTTGCGTCAATGGTCAGAAGCGACGCAGATCCCCAAACGGGACTGCCGATACCGTAATCACTCCGCCTAAAACAGTACAAAGGTGCTATCCGTCGCACAATTTAAATACAGAAAGTAGCATGGCATAAGTACAGGATCGTAAATAAAACCTCAAACTAGTTGTGGCCCCAAGAAATAAGTCGAATCAAGCTCGCTCGTGGGGGTCCCATATACCTCCCAGATGTGGATAGCGCAAAAATCAAGGAACAGGTATCAAGTACTCGGGGTCTTACGGGACACAAGTGGGCGTTCGGAAACCAAATATTTTCTATCACCCACCGATGCCTCTGCTTATTTCAATTTTAGTTGTTAAACAGAAATTAAAGTGACGATAAGTAAAACTAGGGTCATCTCCAACATCAACATGCGGCAATACATCAGCAACTGTGGCATATGACGACACCAAAAACAGCACTTGAGCAAGCAACTACGACGCGCAAGTCCAACTATCTACCAAACAACAGGTAATAGGGTGTGTCCAAGGCAATATAAGGCTGCAGGGGATATATCGGGTACGGAAACTAGAGCATCGCAACACAGATAGCAATAGATCAACAGGAGGGAATAAAGACTATAAAGTAAGATAGGTAGAAAGAGGGAGATGCTCGCCTGAAAACATTGTCGAAGGTTCAACCGAAGATCGGGTCGACACTCGCATCAACTCAACGGCCTTATCCGCGAAGAAGCAAAACACTAGAAGAAACACCGGATGCGATATTTAATACACGGCAGAAGATCGGCATGACGCATGTATGATGCATGGCATGGCAAATTGCGATGCAATTAGGTCGATTAACCGGGTCCCGGCAATTAATTAGTAGGTTCAAGTTGTTTAGATACCCCGCAAATTAAATGTTGTTTTAGCAGGGTAAAAGATAGCACCGGTTCGCTACGCAATTTAAATGAGGCCAATATGAGACTGGATTTGCCCGCATATGGGCCCCATATTTAATTATTAGGTGAATCGGCATAAGGCCCCCGAACCAATGATGTGCATGCGAGAATGACAATTAAGTATGCAACAAGTGGTTATGTTATAAAATAGGGTTCGAGGAAAAGGGGTCACACATCAGAGGGGGCTCGACGATCTTGGGTTCCGGGGTTCGGGGTCGGTCTCAGGGTTCGACGGATCTGGGTCCAGGGTTCGACGGGATCGACGAGGTCGTTCTCGGACTTAGGGTAGGCCTTGGCGCATCCGGGTTCTTGGTTATCGCATCCGAGACGGAGAACTCGTCGCATCCAGGGAGGTCTTGATGTAGGGACGGTCCTTGTCGGCGATTCCTCGGGTCTTATGCTCGGGTAGAAGTGCTTGTCGTCCTCGCATCGGCGACATTGGCGTTCGGGTTCGCGACGAACTTGGCGTCCTGCATCGGTGCTTGTCGCAACGGGGTCTTGGTTGGCCGCCGGTAGGTCTTGACGATTCCATGTAGAAGTGCTCGGTGATCCATGAGGAAGGGCTTGGCGACAGTTGTCCTTGTTGATCTTTGTCCGAATGTCATTACCACCAAGAGATCATGCTGGCCTTGCAGCTCGACGGTTTCAAACTCTTCTGGTACTGGCAGGGTGGAACTTGTGGTCCCACACTTGGTATGTGCCATGAGGCCACGTCCCGAGGTGGTTCGGTCGAACACCAAGCAGGCTGGGTAGCGGCAGAGGCGGGGCCCGTCGGAGAGGGTACGGCGCGGGACCGGCGGCGGGATGTCCAAGGCGGCAGGCTTGCCGCAGGAGGCGAGCACCGGGAGGCGGCGACCTTTGGCTGCTGGGCGGAGACGAGCACGACTCGCTCGGGCGGGAGACGACAGTTGATGGCGCGGCTGCCGACGCGGGCGCGGATCTGCAGGCCGCGGAGGAGAGGCGAGGTCGGGCGACGCTGGCCGAGGGAGGCCGAGTTGGGCGGCGGGCGAGAGCCGGCGCGAGGGTGGCTTATGCGACGAGGGAGGCGGGCGGAGGCGCGGGCAGCGTTGGCGGGCAGCGTGGCTCATGGTGAGCGCGCGCGAAGGGGCGGTGGTGGCGCGCCGGAGGCGCAGGTGGCCGAGGGAGACGGTGGCGGTGGAGGGAGGCCGAGCTGGCGCTGCTCAGGCGAGGCCACGACGGCGGGAGTGGCGGGGCGCGGAGCTGCACCGAGGACGATGAGGGGAGGCGGCGGCGGCGGCGGGGACGGGCGGCAAGCACGGGCTGGCAAGGGAGGCGGGCTGGCATGAGGCAAAGTGAGCGGAGCAGGTCGAGGTGGAGGGGCGGAGCGGGCGACGGAGGAGCAGCAGTGGCGCAAGGGCATGGGAGGTTCGGGGTTGGGGAAAGATGAACAGGGCGGGGGTGGACCGGGGGAGAGAGAGGAGGGTGGGCCCAAGCGGGGCCGGGTCTGGACGGGTGGGTGGGAGGCTGGGCCAGGGTCAAGTGGGGGCCGCGGGTCGAGGGGAGGCGCTTGTGGGGTGGTGGTGGCCAGGTGTGGGGTGGGGCTGAGAGGGTGTGAGGGAGAGGTTGGGCCATGTGGCATGCGAGGATAGGCTAGGAATAGGGAGGGTGAGGTGGCAAGCAACTATAGGGTGGAGTGATGTGGAGGGGAGAGGGTAGAAAGGGTAAGTCTAGGATTTAGAAGGGCGCTTGAGGTTGGACCGATTTAAAAATTCAGGGGTGGTCGTTGGTCGGGACGGCCTGCTCGCTTAAAAATAAAATAAGTTTTATTTGTTTAATTGGACTGTTTGCAAACCGCATCGCCAAAATAAAATAATCCGACCGGTTTTATGCTTGAATCAGGATGGGGCGTTCAGAAAACAAAGACGGGTTTTGCAAACATAGTTTTGGCAAACAATGCATGATGATGACGATGCAATGCACAAATTCAACGCGATTTTCTAGTAGTGGTTTTGCGGGATGCCACAATTCGACACCACTAACAATGGATCTCGCCCTCGAGATCCGCCTCATGGTACCGGAAGGAAGGTCGGCGTTCTCCGTCTTCCCGCTTTGTGTAGATCCTCGCGACACCACTAACGAGGTTTCCTCCTCCATCTTGAAATTGGCAACACCACCACAAAGGGTCGTTGTTCCTGATCGTCGAGAGAACACTCCGGAGAAACAAAGGACGAAGGTAGAGGTATCAAACGATAAGGCCACCTCTAACTTCCATGGACGGAGTAAAACCGCTGGATCCACTGATTCGACGTACAAGAGCGAATGATAAGAGCAGTGGTAGGGTAGCTACTCCATCCCACACTCAAACCATTACTCTGCACACGAATAAGCGGATTAAGCATCCAACTCTCGGAATTAGACTGAAGATCTTCTTAAATGGTATCCGGAACAAAGGAATGTTGCCAGCAAAAATCGTATGAAAGACACAACGATTAGGTTCCGCGATGGTTCCATTGGCATGAACAACACAAGCTCAAGGTATACTCCAACTTCACCAAAGCTCGTCCTTCTCATATGTTTTTCAACGACACTGATATCCAGCAAGGAACACAGATGGATAAAGAGCTCAAGAACAAAAGATTGGAGGAAGGGTACAACAAACAAGTTGCAGATTAATGATCGTAGCACCTCCGTTACAAAAAGGAAGAAAGCGAAGCCCTGAAGGTACGACGGAAACCCAACCACGAGAATTCCTGGACTCGAAGAGAGAGAAGAGAGCAGATTCAAAACACGTCGAGGTAAGAGGAGAATAGCAGAGGGTAAGGAGTAAAATCAGACCTAACCAGAACTATTCAACCGATTTTGCAAAATAGTTTTGACACTCTACTTCGGCCGTTAGCTAGGTTATCCTACAGGCTGGACTTGTGGGGTATCGCAACTGCTCGATACCACTGTAACACCCTCGAATCGGACCTATGCAAGTTTGAGCAAAATTCGCCAAACCCGCATAGAAACGATTCAAAGGTGCCACCAGCACTTTCGCATGGTGGAAAACGAAGTAATAACATTACACAACAGTCCTCGATGGGACCCACGTAACGAGATATATATAAATGACTCAAAGAGTCAAGAGTACAGATATAATATACAAAGATCCAAATCACCTTGAAAGCGATAGAGCGTCCACTACGGACAAGATGCAAATGGGGCTAAGAGCTCAAGAATAACCAATGGCGCCCATAACCCTGCCAGCCAAGCCGGAAGGTAACCCCGCTAACGACGCCGATCTCAAAACCTGCTTAAAACAAAGGGTGCCGACAAAGGGCAAAGGAAAAGAAGGAGCCAAGATCGAGGCCAAGACACTATGAGGCTAGAATTCGCGGTCCTCGCCTACATAGGTATGGTGGATCGAGCGGCAAAGATGCACTAAACAACCTATAGAGACTCAATACAAGGCGGTTATCAGAGAGGGGTAAGATAGACCTATCCGGATCCAACCTGAAGCTAACACCAGACAAACCCATCCTGGTGTTTCCCCCTCGAGACCAAACGAGGAAGTCAACCGAGGAACTCACACAGTTGGCAGTTTTATTTATTCAGTTATCGTTGCAGCGATTACTAGTCAGATGTAGATAATCATCCTGATAAAGTAAGCAGTGGGCACTTTTAGTTGACCATTCCGTGATAGTTGCGGTAATTACTAATCAAATACAGATAGCATGATATAATCCCAAAACCCAGCAGTTGTTGATACTTTTACTTAGCCAATTCCGTTGTAGTTGCCATACTTACTAGTCAGGTACAATGGTCGCAAGCGACAACCAAACAAGCAATTGTGGGCAGTATTAATTAGCCATTCCGTTATAGTGAAGCTGATTACTAGTCATTATAGGTCAAATTTATAGCAGTAAACTTTAGTTATGATTGTCTATGATCGAGATCTTGTGCTCCAAGTCGTCCATATCCGCGACACGGCTTTCGAAAGTTTTACCCGGCGGGCGCCAATAGCAACACACGCCGATCAACCTCGAAAACCAAATCAAAACCCAACGAGGCTTTCACGGTGAACAATCACAGGATTGAAATATTTCAGGGGCCACCCTTGAGTACACCAAGTAAGCAAGCTTCGAGACGGACTCAAGGTTTGCGTCAATGGCTGTAAGCGACAGCAGATCCCCAAACGGGGACTGTCGATACCGCGTAATCACTCCGCTTCCAAAACAGTACAGTGTGCTATCTGTCGCACAATTTAAATACAGAAAGTAGCATGGCATAAGTACAGGATCGTAAATAAAACCTCAAACTAGTTGTGGCCCCAAGAAATAAGTCTGAATCAAGCTCTGGCTCAGGGGGGTCCCATATACCTCCCGGATGTGGATAGCGCGCAAAAATCAAGGAACAGGTATCAAGTACTCGGGTCTTACGGACACAAGTGGGCGTCGAAACCAAATATTTTCTATCACCCACCGATGCCTCTCGCTTATTTCAATTTTAGTTGTTAAACAGAATTAAAGTGACGATAAGTAAAACTAGGGTCATCTCCAACATCAACATGCGGCAATACATCAAGAATCGTGGCATATGACGACACCAAAACAGCACTTGAGCAAGCAACTACGACGCCATAAGTCCAACTATCTACCAAACAATGTGTAATAGGGTGTGTCCAAGGCAATATAAGGCTGCAGGGGATATATCGGGTACGGAAACTAGAGCATCGCAACACAGATAGCAATAGATCAACAGGAGGGAATAAAGACTATAAAGTAAGATAGGTAGAAAGAGGGAGATGCTCGCCTGAAAACATTGTCGAAGGTTCAACCGAAGATCGGGTCGACACTCGCATCAACTCAACGGCCTTATCCGCGAAGAAGCAAAACACTAGAAGAAACACCGGATGCGATATTTAATACACGGCAGAAGATCGGCATGACGCATGTATGATGCATGGCATGGCAAATTGCGATGCAATTAGGTCAGATTAAGCGGAACCGGGGTCCCGGCAATTAATTAGTAGGTTCAAGTTGTTTAGATACCCCGCAAATTAAATGTTGTTTTAGCAGGGTAAAAGATAGCACCGGTTCGCTACGCAATTTAAATGAGGCCAATATGAGACTGGATTTGCCCGCATATGGGCCCCATATTTAATTATTAGGTGAATCGGCATAAGGCCTCCGAACCAATGATGTGCATGCGAGAATGACAATTAAGTATGCAACAAGTGGTTATGTTATAAAATAGGGTTCGAGGAAAAGGGGTCACACATCAGAGGGGGCTCGACGATCTTGGGTTCCGGGGTTCGGGGTCGGTCTCAGGGTTCGACGGATCTGGGTCCAGGGTTCGACGGGATCGACGAGGTCGTTCTCGGACTTAGGGTAGGCCTTGGCGCATCCGGGTTCTTGGTTATCGCATCCGAGACGGAGAACTCGTCGCATCCAGGGAGGTCTTGATGTAGGGACGGTCCTTGTCGGCGATTCCTCGGTCTTATGCTCGGGTAGAAGTGCTTGTCGCCCTCGCATCGGCGACATTGGCGTTCGGGTTCGCGACGAACTTGGCGTCCTGCATCGGTGCTTGTCGCAGGTGGTGCTTGGCCGCCGGTAGGTCTTGACGATTCCATGTAGAAGTGCTCGGTGATCCATGAGGAAGGGCTTGGCGACAGTTGTCCTTGTTGATCTTTGTCCGAATGTCATTACCACCAAGAGATCATGCTGGCCTTGCAGCTCGACGGTTTCAAACTCTTCTGGTACTGGCAGGGTGGAACTTGTGGTCCCACACTTGGTATGTGCCATGAGGCCACGTCCCGAGGTGGTTCGGTCGAACACCAAGCAGGCTGGGTAGCGGCAGAGGCGGGGCCCGTCGGAGAGGGTACGGCGCGGGACCGGCGGCGGGATGTCCAAGGCGGCGGGCGCAGGGCTTGCTGCAGGGAGGCGAGCACCAGGGGAGGCGGCGACCTTGGCTGCTGGCGGCGGAGACGAGCACGACCGGCTCGGGCGGCGGGAGACGACGGTTGATGGCGGCGCCGGGGCTGACGCGGGCGGCGGGATCTGCAGGCCGGCGGAGTAGAGGCGAGGCTGGTCGCGACGCGGCCGAGAGGAGGCCGGAGTTGGGCGGCGGGGCGAGGCAGAGAGCCGGCGCGAGGGTGGCTTGCGGGCAGGTAGGCGGGCGAGCGGCGCTGGGCGCACGGGCGGAGGCGGGCGAAGTGAGGCGCGGCGGGTGGCGCGCCGAGGCGAGAGGCGGTGGTCGGGCCGAGGGAGACGGTGGCGGGTGGAGGGAGGCCGACGCTGGCGCTCGAGGCGGAGGCCACGGCATCGGGCGGGCGTTGGGCGGTGCGCGTGAGCGCGCAGGGACGACAGAGGGAGGCGGGCGAGGCGGTGGCGGCATGGACGGGCGGGCGGCAGACGGGCTGGGCGGGAGGCGGCGTCGGCCGAGGCAGGCAAAGTGAGCGGAGTGTCGAGTGGAGGGCGAGCGGCGACGGCGGAGGAGCAGCGGCGGGTGGCGTGCGGGCATGGGGAGGTTCGGGGTTGGGGAAAGATGAACAGGGCGGGGTGGACCGGGGGAGAGAGAGGAGGGTGGGACCAAGCGGGGCAGGGTCTGGACGGGTGTCGGGTGGACAGGGGAGGCACAGGTGGGCGCAAGGTGGCGGGGGGGCCCAGGGGAGGCGCCTTGGGGTTGGTCTTGTGTCTTTGGTGGCCAGGGGGTGGTGGGGCTGAGAGGGTGTGAGGGAGAGGTTGGGCCATGTGGCATGCAGGGATAGGCTAGGAATAGGGGAGGGGTGAGGTGGCAAGCAACTATAGGGTGGAGTGATGTGGAGGGGGAGAGAGGGTAGAAAGTTGGGTAAGTCTAGGATTTAGAAGGGCAGTTGAGGTTGGACCGATTTAAAAATTCTGGGGGTGGTCGTTCGGGTCGGGACGGCCCGTTCGACTGCCCCCGCTAAAAATAAAATAAGTTTTTATTTGTTTAATTGGACCGTTTGCAAACCGCTCGCGGCCAAAATAAAATAATCCGGCGACCCGGGTTTTGCGTTTGAATCAGGATGGGGCGTTCAGAAAACAAAGACGGGTTTTGCAAACATAGTTTTGGCAAACAATGCATGATGATGACGATGCAATGCACAAATTCAACGCGATTTTCTAGTAGTGGTTTTGCGGGATGCCACATTTTTATAATGCATAACTTTGTAAACGCTATACTTAAGCATCAATCCTTCACATGTACAAAATATGCTAAAAGCATTATATTCCGTGCTCTCTGGCGTGTCATGTCTGTTAAATTGAGGGCATAATACAAGTATTGGATAATTCATGCTTCCAGACAAATTTCTACTACAAATACGACAATTCATTTTTCTTCCTTAAAAGAACCATCTTGTTTTGGTATTTATTTGGATCTTAGTTACCCCACAAATTTTGTTAATGTCTTCAAAATATTAATTACCACTTCTAGACTATATGATTGGTTTTGGTTTTTATTCTTACATATCTTTATATAAACTATTGAGAATAACAAACTAGAAATATATCAATATTTCATCAATATCCATCATGGGATACTATTAATTATGTTGATATTTCTTTACAGCTTGCAATTTATAAATCAATGCCCTTTTTTGCAACAAAATTTTATGGAGCCATGGCTACTTTAGATATTTTTGAGACATTGGGTCCCAAGGACGGACAAATATCTGCTGAAATATGGGTAGCGAATTACCAAGAAGGTCATCATGATAAACTTAATCTTATACAAGCTGGATGGAGCGTAAGTCAATTTGTCCTTTCTCGAGAAAAAATGTTCTATTTGAATTATCCATTGCTTGATAATTCTAATTATTTTCCTAACTTTTGTAGATTGCACCTTCCTACTATGGTGACAACAGAACACATTTCATTGTAGGATGGACGGTATGTATTCGAATTTCCACCTCTTTTTAATTGGGTTTAACTTATATTTCCAGTTTAATTTCTTTCTTATGAGAATGTCGTGCAATTCCCTATAATGGTTCTAAGATAACACGGAAAAGTAAAACCGGACAACATCATGTAGGATTATCATCTTGTTACTCATAAAAATAATTATTTATAGTGTGGTCCATGATATACATCGAAACACAACAATAGAATTATCTTCCCATATATATGTGCTAGCATATTAAGAGTATTTTGATGACCATGGCGCATAATAGAAGAGTTCAATTTAGACTCATTTTCTATATAATTTGTATAACCAATTATTTTTGTGGGAATGGCCAGGCTGATGGATACGACTCAACGGGATGCTTTGACTTGAAGTGTACCGGATTTGTACCAGTTAACTATGCTCCTATTACTCCAGGGGATACTCTCGATGTGAAAAGTAAGATAACTATCAAGATATTCAAGGTGGGATGTCAACTTTCTTGCAATATTTTTGACTTCTTTTTACTATTAAACAATAGAATATATTGTTCTTATGTGTTAATGGGAGTTAATAATTTTATTTATCTCTTTCATACAGTGGCTGAACAAAATAAGTTTTGAATACATTTTCGAAGGACTTGAGTGAGTGTTTATATATGACATGAACAGTTTAATCATTTTACAGAGTAAAGATGATGGAGATTGGTGGCTACACTTTGCCCGTGGTGGTAAAAAGCTTGCACCCGTCGGATTTTGGCCAAAGAGTCTTTTCAATACTTTGGATTCCTATGCAGATCATATACAATGGGGTGGTTACACTAGTTCTCTTCTAGGGAACCCTAGCCCACCCATGGGCAACGGGCATTGGCCCTGTGAAAACTCTGCTACATTTCAAGATCTGCAATATATCAACGAAGATGGGATGGTTTATCCTCCAATTCCAGAGCACGGAATTCAATCTTATGTATCCCATAAGGAATGCTATCAAGTCAGTCGATTTATGACTAACAAGTTCAGCTATGGGGGACCTGGAGGTTGTACTAATTAGTATTGACATACAATATAATAGTATGTTCAATAAGTATCGTAACTTCCTTAGCAGAATTTGTATGGAAAACTCTCTTGTCATTTACCTAAAGTGGCTATAAATGGTAAAGAAGGAGGAGACGGTAATCTTGCCAATTTAGAAATCTGTGTTTTGATGATGTTCAAATTGAAGGAAATGCGCCCTAGAGGCAAATAATAAAGGAGTTTATTATACACATTTCATTAGTTCATAATAGTTTATGTCATGCTACAACTATATCAATAAGGAAACATTGATATATGTGTGAGATATAAACAAACCCAGGTCCCTAGTAGCCTCTATTCAACTAATTCATTGGTCAACGGATGGTCAAAGGTTTCCTGGCCATGAAGATTCTTCGGCACCTAATTGACAATGGAGCTATTTCATTAGAGAATGAGATAGTGGACATTGTTCCGCAGATGATTGTTGCAACATGATCATATCACAAAGTTCATAGTTGTAATTGTCAGAAACATAGTGACTTGTTCCTCGGACTGTAAAGACCCCATATCAAATCACTGTTTCCCGAGGTTACTTTGATGGCATTTAACGTCACTTAGTGAAATGATGATCATAACGGCGTCATTGGGTATCCGAAGGAGACATGTTGAGGAGACTGCGTCAAGATCAGGATTTATACATCCATGTGATGGAAGATACTCTGGTCCCACTCAGATAAGTTATATAAAATATGTTGCGTAACATTTGGTTGGATCACGGGATATCACTTATCGGTACGAGTTTAAAGTAGCGTTATCGGTAACGAGATCGAACCCGGCATGGAGATGTTAATGATCAATTCTTGGACAATATAAGTATCGCAGAGACAAAAGGAACATAACACATAATGTTTCAGGTTCGAAACGATGGAGAATCGTGAGTATCATAGGGACCCCGGCTACCTCTATGCTCATATCTGGAGATTAAGTATATGGCATTCCCGAACCGTAGGACACACCCTTAAGGGCTTTACAACGCGTGGAGATCTTCCTGTAAGAGGGAATTCTGAAATATATGGAAAGAGAGAAACCAGAAGTGTTCTAAAGAGATCCGAAGTTGTTCGGAGAGGGAAAAGAATAAGGAAAAGGACTGAAAGGAGTTTTAGATAAATGGGAATTTGAATATGTATTTATTATATGTTGATTGTGAATTAATATATTCTAAATAATATTTAAATTAGGATTTATAAAAGTAACTTTCTTATTAGGTCAAATCCTCGGAGTGATTTGACAAAAAATAAATCACAGCAAAAAAGACAAAGCAAAGAGCTAAAACAGGCTGTTTTTGAAACATCCCGTGTGGAACCGCCGCACGGGTGCAGCAGGCAGGCGAGGCCGCCTATACTCTTGTGGGCTGCGATCGACAGGCAGCCCGCCCAGGAAGGCCAGCACCAGGTCTACCCAGGGGCTGCAGTGCGCCAGCTGGCGCTGGCTCGACGGCCTAGCTGTCGCCGCCGCAAGCTGTTGCTGGGGCGCGAGGTGGGCCATAGTCAGGGCCCACCTAGCCAGCGCTGGTTATTTGCTATCTTTTTTCTTTTTCTGTTTTTAGTTTTGCGGTTTTGGGCCGTGGTGATTCGGTCCATCCGGCTAGACGAAATTTGCTGCAGTTTTCCTTTACCTTTAGTTCCACATGGGACACCTCTCCCTTAGCCTATATAAGGAGGTGCCTATGAGTGGGATTAAACACATAATAATTTGAGATATTCCCTTTGGTTAGAATACTCCCCTCTCTCTCTAAAATTGTCCGTGCTAGTGCGCGGTCCTAAGTATGGACTGTGTAGGCAAGGAGTTCTCTTCTGCGGCATGCCATTGTGCTGCCGGGATTTCAGCCAGAAGGTCTATTTCCACAACCTCGACGAGATCCGAGACCGGGAGTCGTCGTCTTGCACCGTATGCACGTGATAACTCGGTGGGGCTATTGAAACTTTCGGGCCATCATGCGAGGACTAGGACAAGGGTGACTTGTGAGGAGCTTCGCGATCTTGAGGTCGGATGGGTACGACTACATCATCCTCGCTTCTGCATGAGCGTAACGCTCTCTCGGTCTTCAAGGATATGTTACCGTCATCTCTCTTTGTCACTGCATTACTAGTAGATAGATCTTGGGTATTTAGGGTTTCTTCCGCTTAGCATAAAATTTTTGATTTTCTGCACCGAACCCCAATACAAATACCAAAGGTGCTTCAGCATATCTTCCACTTTTTTGTTTAGTTCCTTGAATCAACAAGGCCCTTTGCCATCTAAAGGGCATATGCAGCGAGCAAATAAATTTAAGGACCATACCAACGGGCATTCAACTATCATACTTATTATTCCGTAGCAAAGCACGTGCATTTAGCTAGTAATAGTATAAATCATGTTACGGAAATTCTTATCCTATGTTTTATATATTCCTACATTTCTTGAATCATGAGATCCAAGGAAGCCCTTGTGAATCCAATCAGGATGCAACCCCCTAATTCTATGCTAGTAACGTGTAATCTAACGAACTTGAACAATTCTATGTGAATTTTTAGTTGATTGAAAATATGTGGCGAAAGCATAATAATTTTATGTGATTTATGAATTATATGTGTATGTAAAAAATATATTAAATACATAGGATGCTATGGGGGCTCATGGGCCAGCCGCACCAAGCCCTAGTGCCCCAACTGGCCAGCCCAAAGGGTTTGGGGCAAAACCCTAAAGAAGGAAAGAGGGAAACTTAGGGGGCAAGTTTCCCCTACTCCCTATGTGCGCCGACCCTAGGAGGGGAGAGCCAAGGGGGCTGCCCTAGCCGCACCCCCTCTATATAAAGAGGGGAGGGAGGGCTCCACCTTTTCTCCTTGCTCCCAACCCTAGCCACCACCCTCCTCCTCCTCCTTCCTGCTGGGCGAAGCCCTGCAGGATTCTCTCCAGCACCACCCCCATGTCGTCGTGCTGCTGGGATTCCGAGGGGATCTACTACCTCCGCCGCCCGCTGGAATGGGGTGAGGAAGGTCTTCATCGAATCTGTATGTGTGATCGAGTGCGGAAGCGCTGCCGGAACGCGCCGCCGGAAGAATCATCTTCGCGATCTTGAGATCGGCAAGTGATCGACTACATCAACCACGAGATCCAATTAATCTCGTTAACGCTTTGGATCTATGAGGGTTAGTTCTCTTCAATCTCGTTGCACCGATGTCGTAGTTTAGATCCTGGCTTTTCCATAGATTTGATCTTGGTTTCATGTGTTCTTGCGATAGAAATTTTTTGTTTTCCGTGCAACGACACCTGCACCCTCTTCAACCAGTTCTCTGTTAATTTCCATCATGATCGGACGATGATCCGAGTGGCTATACTCGACATTCTCTAACATTGCATCCCCAAATTTCATATTCCAGGCTTCATTCGTGAGTGCCCGATCCAGGCTCTCCCTTATACGACCTCTATGCCAAGTAAACTCATGGCCAGTGTAGCCAAAGTCTGATAAGTTGCAATCATCCAGCACATCCCCGAAGTCCTGCATAAAATGATGAGGCCTAGCATTTTATCCTTCCTTCTCAAATGGATATAAGATTTCATTTAAATATCCCATCACTAACCATGGCATATTTGCACGTGCATGAAGTTTGCGAAGATACTGCCAGGTTAGGTGCTTGTCTTGCCATCTTGGCTCACCATACATGCCTATAAATTGCCACAGGTTCTCAACTCCCACCCCAACATCAACATCAATATAGTTGAGGGGCACTCGTCCCCCTCCCTCTCGCCCCCGTGCGGCGACAGGGGGCAACCCTAGCCGCCGCCTCAGCCTCCCAACTCCCCTCCCTCCTCTCTCCCCCACTACCATCTTGGTCGTGGACAGGCAAAGCCTAGGCGCTACCGGCAGCGGGGGGATCTCTTGTCTTCCACGGTGTAGATCAGCGGCGCGGGACGCCAATCCTCGTTGTGGATGGTGTGCGCGTCAGGCCCCTCGGCGGCGTGGCATCTCTGGTGTGCGGCGGTTGCGGCATGGCTGGAGGAGCAGCGACGTGGCGGACGACGATCCGATGCCCCTCGTCCCTCTAGCCAAGAAAACTCCGGGGGAAACCTCAGATCCCGCGGGATCGAGCGATGGCGGTGTCCTGTGCATCGTTCCCCTCTTGAGGGCATCGCTTTTGGAGTTTTTACCGGCTGTAGGGACCAGCGGCGGTGGTGCCGAGGTTGCGGTGGCCTCGTTTCTTCGCGTCGCTGGGCTTTGAGTGCGAGATCTGCAGCAACTTGCAGCGGCGAGGTGGTGGCTGCAGGCAACAGCCTGCAGTCGGTCTAGCGGCGGCGCGTTGGCCGCACTTTGCTCGCTGCAACGTCTCATGGCGTCGCAGGAGTTTGGACCTGGGGCGGCGGCCCGACTTTTTCGACGGCGGCAGCCTCTGTGGTCATGTGGATGACGCGAAGGCTGGATCTTCGCTGGTGGTTTCCACTTCGAGATCGGGTTCGTGTCGACTCAACAGGTGCTACGCACGATGGTCCTAGAGGAGGTGTCAAGTCATGCCTGACCGGCGGTGGCGATAGGCCTGATCCCGGCGGGTGCTACGCACGACATCTCCTCTGGGGCATCAAGTCATGCCTGTTTGGTCGATCAAAGGTGGTGCGACAGTGCTGGAGACGTGGCGGTATGGGACGTCTCGTTTCCAGTCTCTTCTCCAGCGGTATCTTGTCAGCGAGTTGTCGTTGCCGGACAGGTGATGATGGTATAAGCTTCTTCATCGAGTCTACACACTTCGGTGAAAACATTGATGGCATTGTGGACGTATGCTCGCAACATGTTCGGCGCAACATTGATGGCGAGGCCGACACACGCAACATGTTCGGCGGAATGTCGGTCGGCCTGCCGGCCGGCATGTCGGCTGAGACATACATGGAGGACATGATCGCCCAAGGCTCGGCTGCCAACCCCTCCTTCTTCATGGAAGAACAGTCCCGGGTCGATGCCGAACACGGCATCGAGTCTCAGGATTTCGCCGACCTTGACGCCGAGGAGACGCGGGCCAAGGACGCCGAGGGTGATGATGTGCTTCTGGCGAAGGGAAAGAAGGGGAAGAAGAAGCTGTGCACTTCGGCGTATGAGGCGCGAATCAAGTGGACGGTGCCCGAGGACACCTATCTCGCCGAAGCCTGGAAAACGGTGAGCATGGATCCCATCACCGGACTCAACCAGAATTCCGACAACTATTGGAGGCGTGTGAAGCAAGTGGCACAACTGCGTGGAAGAGGTGGAACAGAAAAAAGCCAGTGGGGAAAACATGGACAACAAGGTATTCGCGAACACTAGCCGAAGTTATGACATGCTCAAACAAAACTTGACACACTTTGCCTTCCATTTTGCAGCTTCGTCGTGCACCCGCTTTGTATCGAGAGGACATGAAGGCGGAGTTCAAGTTCCACCATGTGTTCCAGGAGATCGAGAACTGCAAAAAATGGCAGGACACTCGCCTGAGCCTCGCCAAGACCAAGGACGGCGTGTACAACCCGGAGGACCCTCCCGCTGCTGCTGGCAAAGGAAGGCCGGAGATCGGCCAGAAGAAGGCGAAGATGCTCAAAGCCGCCAGACCTCCCGACGAGTGTCTCCAGGCTTCAATCGAGAAATGCATCGCCTACACGAGGACGCATGCCGAGAAGAGGCCCGAGAAGAGCGACGAGAGGTGGGCGCAGCTGATCGAGACCCAAGGGCAAAAGGTGGCCCTCCTCAAGGAAAACTACGCCGCCAAGAAGGGGAACACGGATCTCAAGTTCCTGATGGGCCGCGAGGACACGTAGACGATGAGTTCACCGGTCAAGGCCTGGTACATGGCGCACCGCCAGGCCATTCTCTAGGCCGAGATCACACCTACCGCTGCGCCGAATGCCCCTGCGCCGAACAACGCCACTGCTACGCCGAGCTCCGCTTCCACCTCCTCCAACCAGTTGGTGTCCGCCGGTGAGACGCCCGACCCCGCCGTATCGATCACACCGCAGGAGCCCATCCCCATCGACGACTGAGAGATGACCGAACCTTTTTACCCTATTCTGTAATAATCTGTCGCCAAACTTGTGGGCGTTAATTCTATCGAACACCTTTTAGCCGAGCTCTCGCCGGTGGGAACGATAAAAATTCGAATATGTCGCCGTTTTCTATTCGCCTGGGAACTCGACCCGGGAACGCGAGTGGGAAACTCGGCGTTTCCAGGCCGAAAACGAGTTTCGTCCGGCCAAAAAAAATCCGGATTCCGGCCTGGGTTCGCCCAACGAGTGGGGATGCTCTAATAATTGGTTCTTTAAGGAACAGATCTTGTAGCTTGAGCACCTGAGCCCAAACTGCAATTTTGTCCAGAATAATAGATCTAGGGTTTATAAAACCATTATAACCTCCATAATGACCGCCTGATTAAGGAAGAACCATGGCCCCGTGGACATAGCCTTGTTCCAATCGTCAAGACATGCAAATTGTATACTCCCTCCATTTCAAAATATAAGATGTTTAGATTTATGAATCAAATGTATCTAGACTACTTTTAGTATATAGGTTCACTAAGATTTAGAGTGAATCTAGACACTAAAACCAGTTTACATACATTTTTTTACAAACCTAAAACATCTTATATTTTAAAACAGAAGGAGCAGTAAACAGGTTGTCTTCCATCCATCTCCACATCACCTCCTTACCAGCAAGCAGATCGCATATCTGCAAAGAGGGCGCTAGGGCTAAACCCACGCGTCGTGTGTACTTTCGCCATCGCCCATCGAGCTTTCTTGGCAGGGTCTTGCACCTCATCCTCCCACACGAAGCCTCCATCATCTTCCTCCTCTAGGTTGAGTCGTCTTAGAAGATCCCCAACCGGATCCATGTTGCCCCCACTTGATTCTCCTCTCCGTTGCCATGTCCCTGGAAGGAAAAACTCTCGACAGCCACAGCCGCCGGAGGACAGGTAAACCCTAGGTTTTTCGCTAGGGGAAGTATATGAACAACTACCACTCAACCTGTTCTTTTTCTTTTTCATACATAAAAAATTGATCTAGATGCCATTATTTATTTTCAAATTTTGGATGATTTGACAACACATAAGATTCAGTCTCATAAGTATGTAGTGGAAAACACTTTAATCCAGCAACACAAGATCAGAGCGTCCTCTTGCAATGGCAATTAGTCCACTATCAATGATTAATTGGCACCCACACAAGTTTAACTTCTGAAGAGAGCAACCTTCAGCCATCGCCGCCAGCCCTGTATCAGATACCCTGCAAAGGAAATTGAAAAAAAAAACACAAACCAAAACGCAAACATATCATCATATGGATGTAGATCAGCAAAGGATTGATATAAATGGGCAAGATAAATAAAAAAGGACAGGATAATGGATGATACTCCCTCCGTTTCAAAATATAAGATGTTTTAGGTTTGTGAAGACAATGAATCTAGACTTGTTTTAGTATGTAGATTCACTCAACTTTGGGATGATGAATCTACACACTAAAAGAAGTCTAGATTCATTTTCTTCACAAACCTAAAACATCTTATATTTTGAAACCGAGGGAGTAGTATTCACCTCTCACAAAATTGAAGCGTTAACTCCTTAAGTGATGTACGATTCCCGGTAGCTAATACCAATGCTCTGTCTCCTATATTCATACCAAGAGAATTCAAGAAACCAAACACATCTGAGTTCTGGATTTCAGATTGTGCGCGTAAGCAGATCATGATGCTCCATCTAAACATAACCCATTTCCATTTGGTACTTGCGAAGCTACCAGTCTCATAAAAGGTATAAATCAGAAAACCGTGCAGAGTTTCAGATTAAGCATGACTGAAACATAATTTGACCATACACAAAACAAAAAAAAATCTCATCTATCTCCATACAGGCTTGCAGCAAATTGATGCAGACTTGGAAACACAACAGAAGGATTTACAAACATAATATTCATGAACTTGTTAACAAACTGTCCAAAGAAATAAATGAATATTTGGTGCTAGCAATTAAAATTATCGACAATCTCACAGGCTAAAGCAATACAAGCAAACCAATTGTCAGTATAAAGCATTGCAAATGCACACTTCTAGCCTAGAATGACCAACACAAGAATACATAAGAGTAGTCACTGTGATACAACTTACCACCTAAAGATAATTATTCGAGCATATACTGTCACTTTGCCACTGGTTCAAGGATGTCCGCTTCCCATCTCAGACAAGCTTGAAACTAGCCTCCTGTCTAGCATCACGCCGGTTGACTCAGCCTCCCTGATCAGCTGCCGGCACTTAGCCATCTTCCCCCCAACGGCATAGCCTTCAATCAAATTACAGTATATGTCGCTGGTTGGAATGAATCCAACCTCCTTCAACCTTGACAGGTACCTAAAAGCCCTTTCCGGATCGCGCAATGCAACACACAGCTTGATGATAACCCGGTATGCCGGCAGGTCAAGAAGGCAGTTTGCCTGCTCCATTTCCCACACCAGGGACAACGCCTCCCGGTGCCTCCCATCGCGGGAGCGGCTCTGGATCACCGTCGTGTACATCACCATGCTTGGGTTCCCGCCGGACGACCTGAACCAGCTGAACAGGCTCTCCACGGCCTCATACCGCCTGAGCTTTATGCAGACCTTCATGATGGCAGTGCAGTCCTGCGGTCGCAGGTCAAAGTCTGGCCTCTCACCGAGCTCGTCGAGCAGTGCAGCAGCAAGCCCGTAGCCTTCAGGTGTCCTGGCAGCTTCCAGGATCAGCTTCGCGTAGATGCTCGGGTGCAGCGTTCTCTTGTTTATCCTGGCAAGCTCGAGGACCTTGCGTGCCAGGCCTACTTTGCCCGCCCAGATGAACCCACTCGCCATGGCTTCGAGGACGGCACGGCTCGCCGAGGGCATGCAATCCTCGAGCGCGGACTCCATCTTCAGCTCGTCAAAACGCGCCAAAACCTCAACGGTCAAAGCGAGGATCCGGTCATCAGGGAACAGCGGAACGGCCTTCTGCGCCTGGGCCCAGCACAGCGTCTGGAGCGCCCTCTCGGGGAGTCCCATATGCCCGAGGTCCCGGATGGTCATGGACAGGGACCCTTTCCGGAGGAACGGAGCCCAGCGGTCCAACACCTTGGACACCTCCGTCTCTGGCCGGAGCGCGGCGATCTCCCTGGCGATCCCGACGAGGACCTCCGGGTCCTTGCGCACCCGGTCGCTGAACGAGGAGCGTGATGGCAGCCGTACGTGCTGCTTCGGCGCCGGAGCAGCAGGCAGCCTCCTCTTGTGGGGCTGCGGCAGCGGGAGAGGCCGCCGCGTCACCGGGCTCGGCGGCTTCAGCGGCCTCTGGCGCATCGGCCGGGCGAACAGCGCCGAGATGGCCTCGACCTCGTCCTTACTCCATTCCAGACCCCAGTCTTCCTTCTCACCAGCGGCTTTCTCTTCGTACTGCTTATCCTTGGCAAGACCTCCAGTGGACGACCCCGTGCAAGATACCCGAGCTCTAGGCCGACGAGAACCACGAACATAGCAGCCGCCGCGAAGCCACGAAAGGCCGATCGTCTTCACCGACGCCGAAGCTGGGGAAGCGCTGGCATGCAGCGCGGGCAGCGGCGGCCGGGTCACCAGAGACGACATGGCCGGCGAAGGACCCGCTTCTCTTCCGTCTGCACCTAGACGGTCGCGCTCCCACGTCTGCCCCACGAGCACGGGTCCTTGCGCACCCGGTCCTTGCGCACCCGGTCGCTGAACGAGGAGCGTGATGGCAGCCGTACGTGCTGCTTCGGCGCCGGAGCAGCAGGCAGCCTCCTCTTGTGGGGCTGCGGCAGCGGGAGAGGCCGCCGCGTCACCGGGCTCGGCGGCTTCAGCGGCCTCTGGCGCATCGGCCGGGCAAACAGTGCCGAGATGGCCTCGATCTCATCCTTGCTCCATCCCAGACCTCTATCTTCCTTATCAGCAGCAGCGTCCTCTCCATACGCTTGCCGAGGGGACGCCGATTCCTTGGCAAGGCCTCCACTGGACGACCCCGCGCTGGAGACGCGGGCGCCAGACCGACGAGCACGACAACGCTCTGTGCCGCCCCGGAGCCATACGGTGCCGAATGTCTTTGCCGATACCGGTGCAGGGGAGATGCCCGCGGGCCGCGGCGGCCGGCTCGCCAGAGACATGTCCGGCGAGCGAAGGAGTCTTCTCTCGTCTCTTCAGTCTGCACCTCCAGAGCAAGTAGCAGCAGAAAGGAGCTGTCCGCGTCGTCGCACCGGCGAGGCGATTGCACGAACGCCTTGAGTGCAGCCGGGCGGTTCGGCCTACCTCGGCACCTCCCGCCGGCCTTGCTAGCTCGTCCTGTGGAGCGCGTGTGGCTGCACTGCCCCGTGCGTTTACCAGCCCCCGCCCTCCGCCCCGCGTTCCTGCCGCCGCTCGGCCCCCGCCGCCTGTGGGAGTGGTGGGAGGTCGCGCCGGGCGCGAGAGGATTTGGGGATTTTTTTGCCTACTTTTCTTCTTCTTTGGTTTCCTTCGAGCCGTCACGATGACGAGCCGCTCGCACGGGTACGGTACTCCCTCCGTTTAAGATATAAAATAAAATGTTTTAGTTTTGTAAAATAATTGTATTTGAACTTTTTTTTTTACTATATAGGTTTATTAAAGTTTGAAATAAATATATATACTAAAAATAGTTTAGATATATTTTCTTTACAAATCTAAAATATTTTATATTTTAAAACGAAGAGAGTATACGATACTAGTATATAATATTATCTCTACAATGCATAGTATCATTTTGTAGTCATAGTCTAAATGTATTTTTTTCATAAAATTACGTATAAGATTTATTTAAGATTAGTTTTTTTAGTTCTATCTGTTATGGTATCATATCTACTCATAATACCAACACAATCTTTTTTATCATTATAATTACATGGAAGAAGGCCGGCCTATGCTGTGCAAAGTTTATATGGTATATATCTCAGACTTGTTACAAAATTTATAGTATATATCTCAGACTTGTTACAAAATTTATGGTTAACTTTTCTTAAATTGAACCGAAGGCGGTACATGACAGTAGCATTTATACCCATTGTGATCAGCCTTAGCAATATAGTTACTCCACTTGACATCAATAGCCCGTCTTGACATGGGCTTAATTAATAGGGTTTATTATGACTGTGTTTCCAGTTCACTCCGAAAATTGTGATTGTTACATCTGTACCCTTGGACAGACCTAACACGTTGGGCTTACTTACCATTGGTTTGACTCGTTTTCTACATGTGAAACCTCATCTTTGTCTTATCAGCAGCGATGAAAACAAATAGATATGTTGTCTTCAGAAATATGGGACCCAATACACAACCCGCCTGCGAAGACGAAAACGATTATATTTGTACTAGAGACAACATGTCCACAAATTCCAAACAATGTTCTTTCATTTGGTTGCCTTGGATAATACTATTTCAATCACCACATCACCAGGCAAGGCTGCAGATGCACACATTTGACTCTATCAACTAATAGCAAATATACCCATTGCAATGGATTTCATCTGGCCGAGCTAATGCCCGACTCAAGACATTAGGCTTGCTGAATACCACTGGGCCAGGTCAAGTTCTTAACAGGCTCTAACATTGCTTCAACTTCGTGCAAAAGTTCTTCATCTATGCCTGAACTCGATAACTCCAATGCTGCAGCAACATTCTCCTCCACCTTGAATCATGTAACCATAAGACACTATGAAATCGCTTAAGAGTCTATTTTGTCAACCTAACATGTTTTCAATGATGAAATATATCAAAAGGTACAAATAATGTCGATTTGCTTCCTCCTGTGACAGTACATTATATTTTTATATTCATCCCATGGTAATAGCTATATTAGGTTTGTACCATTTCAATCTGGAATGTAACTCTTCCCTCCTTGGAGGGCTGTAACGGATTCCTATCTTTTCAATGAAATGAAATTTCAACGAAATGAAACGCAAAGGTCATTTGTGTTTTCAGAAAAAAAAATCTGGAACTAGCATACATCATTTTGCTATTTGTTTTCTCATAATAAAATGTTTTCGACCATGAAATTTAGAGTTGTTAGCATAAAACCACCACTTTAACACTAAAATTTCGAAAAACCACCACTTTGATGTCTCGCGGCAAAATGTGACCACTTTTCTGCAGGTTTTTTGCAATGTTCCCTAAAACGAAATTGACAAAGAATTGACAGCGATTCTGACTACGGAGACCCACCTGTCAGGTCCAAATTGATGATGTGGATTGGGTCCAACTTATCAGCAATAATAAAAAGATTAAAATTTCCAAAAAAATAAATAAAGAAAAGTGGATCATCTCCTCCCTGCCGCATCCCTGCACCTCCGGCCATCCTCCCTACTCACGCCGCCACCCTGCCCTCCGCACCTGCTCGCGCCGCCGCCCCTGCCCTGCTTCGTCGCAACCCTACTCGCGTCGCTGCCCTTGCCCTGCGCCCTGCTCGCGCCACCGCCCCTGCTCTGCGTCGCCCCGCCCATCTTCTGCGCCGCCTCGCCTGCCATGCGCCCCTGCTAGCGTTGTCCCGCCCATGTTCTGCGCCGCCTCGCGTGCTCGCGGCCGAGCTCGCGGCGCTGCCGCGGTCTCTCCTACTCATGGGCCAAGCTCGCGGACAAGCGCCGCCGCCCCTCCTGCTCGGGCCGAGCTCGCAGACGAGCGCCGCCGCGCCCTGCTCGCCGTGGAGAGACTCAGGGTCAACCATGTTGTGCACGAGGGAGATGACCTCCCCTTTTTTTCTTTTTTATATATTTTTAGAATATCTAGGATATTTTAATTCGACTAACAAGTGGGGCTCCGTCCACGTCATCAAATTGGCTATCATAAATAGGTCCCACATGTCAGAAACGCTGTCAATTTGTTTTAAAATCAGTTTTAGTGCACATTGCAAAAACTTGCTGAAAAGTTGTCACATTTTGTAACGAAGCGTCAAAGTGGTGGCAAATCGAATATTCGGCAAGAAAGTGGTGGTTTTATGCTAACTCTGAAATTTAACAAGGTATAAAAGTATAGGTCACAATTAAGATTGCTCATCTGTATTCAAAGTTTGAAACAACATGGGAAAACACACATAAATCAGCTAGTATGTAAACAACTAACTGTTCTGTTCAATATTGTATTACTACTTGATTATCCTATGAGAACAATATTAATTTTCTCTACTAAAACAAAAATGAGTTATTATATTTTATTTCCTTGGGCATCCTAATGTGATTAGATCGAGTCAAATATACTTTATACAACAACTCAACAGGTGCATTCGTCAGGTTTAGGTAAGTACACGCATGGAAATGGGATATTTAACATACACATGCTTAGAATTATGCTTAAAGAGTAAGCTGTAGAGAAACCATAAACCCAGTAAAGACTGGGGGAACTGTATACCTGTTCTGGAGAGTTCATTCCAACAAGAACTGTGGAAATTTCATTGTTCATCAAGCTATACTCCATGGCTAGCTTTGTAATACGTTTCCCCTTCTTTCTGCAGTGATCTGCCGCTGCCCTGCATGCCAACTGAAAAAATAGACTGTTATACTCACTCTGTTTCAAATTATAAGATGTTTTAGCCTTTTTCTGAAGCGCATGTATCTAGACACCTTTTAGTAGGTTTGGAGCAAAATAAGTGAACCTACACACTAAAAAATGTCTAGATACATATGCTTTTGGAAAAGGCTAAAACATCTTTACATTTTGAAATGGAGGGAGTACATATGAATTGATGGATTGATTTCACAAACCAGACAAAGAAGTGATTCTTCTAGAAGCTAATATGATACACAACAATCAGACTTTTCAATTTCAATTATTAGTCTACAGAAGTAATAGATAACTTCTAGATCTTTGGACTGAGAGATGTATTGCGAATTCTTTAATTCTTGCTTATTAATTAGGCTCCGATTGCGACCGCGGAACTGAAATTTTAACTGTTCAATTTTAAGGTGGTATTCACAGACCATTTTCGAGGCTACCCGGGGATTTCTAGTTACTAACTTATCATCAAAAGCTGAATTTTTTACTTAGTTTTTCCGATTAACGTTGCATTATACTTGAAAAACTATTGAAACGAAAATACTTGAATTGGAACTTGTGGGGAACAAGTGTATCTTGGGTGCCCTTTGGTATTAGAAATATTTTTTATATTGTACCAGTATCCTATATCTAGGTAGTATTCCTACAGTATGTAATCTAGAAGTAATCTTTCAAGATGATAATATGATAAACAACAATCAGACTTTTCGATTTCAAATATTAATTTACCCACGAGAGTAACAGAAGTAAAAGATACCTTCTAGAGCTTTGGACTGAGAGGTGTTTTGCAAATTTTCAATTCTTGTTTATTACTTACGCTCAGTTTGTGATTGCTGGACTGTGCTGCGCTGAACTTACATTTTACAATCTTTTGTGGAAAAATAACCACAGAACAAGAGGTTCGTTGGCAAAACAATAAAATAGGTAATAGCTAGTTCCACGGGATTATAAGATTTTAGTAATCAAAGAAACACATAATAGGTAATATGGAACAATGGCTTACAAGTGATTAAAATACATCATTTAGCATGATAATTATTTGTGTAGATATTTGAAGAGTATAATTAACTATACCAAGACACTCAACTTGAAGCAATGGGAAGATATCAGTTACTCGGATATTTCTCCACCACAAACTGAGGTGGTGAACCACAATACTTTGTAACTGAACTGACAGAACAGAAACGAACAAGCAAATTGTGACAACAGAGACTCGGAGAGCAGAGTCCAGGATGTTTTAGTCCAACAGAGACTCAGACAACAGAGACCCAGAAATAGCTGTTTGTCCTGCAACAAACAGGTAGTAGATGAAAAACGTACAGCATTATAAAAATACCTTGAGTTGTTGTGGTGCAGGGTGCCAATCTGGTGGCCCATTATCCGTGAGAAGCCCCATTGCAAAGGGTGAAGCACTGATCACCCCAACACCTTTGCTCTTCAAGTAAGGTAGCAAATTCAGCAGCGCGGTATCGTTGATTCCGTAGTGGCAGTAGGAGAGGATCAAATCTACGGAGCCAGGAGGCACCCGGTCGAGCACGTAGGTGAAGATGCTCAAGGGCAACCCAGTAATTCCAATATACCGGGCCTTCCCACTCTCCTTGATCTTTAGGAGCGCAGGAATGGTCTCGTTCACAATCTGCAAACATCCAAACAACAATACAGCGTCTTATCTTAGGTTAATAAAAATGATACAGTAGTAGAGGAAATTCGTCAAACAGGTGGTGGGTGGAGTGACCGCGACCTGGTCTAGGTTAGTGAACTCGATGTCGTGGCAGTGGAGGATATCGACATAGTTGAGTCCGAGGCGCGCGAGGCTCTCATCGATGCTGCGCGTGACGCGGCCCCCGCTGAAGTCGAAGCCTTCCTTGTAGCGGCCGCACTTGGTGGCGACCACGAAGCTGTCGCGCGGGACGGCCGCGAAGCGGAGGCAGTCCCCGAGCACCGACTCCGACACCGTGCCGCCGTAGTACCTGCGCGGCGGCGGCGAGCGTGCAGGCTCAGACACTCATAATCCTTTTTGGGAGGTGGAGATGGGCGGAGCGTTACGGGGATGTGTCAAAGAAGTTGATGCCGAGGTCGAGGGCGCGGCGGACGGTGGCGCGGGCGACGTCGCGGGGGATGTCACCGAAGACGTTTCCGAGCGGGGAGGCGCCGAAGCCGACGGGGCTGACGCGGAGGCCCGTGCCGCCGAGCTCGCGGAGCTCCATTGCTTCGTTGCTGCTGCTGCTGCGTCGAGTGGAGGAGTGTCGGTGGTTTGGTTGCCTGGTTTGGTGGTCCAGTTCGTCCAATCCTTGTCTAGCGCTATAAATTGAAGGTTGGCATCTGGATGCGCAAAATATGGTCCAGCGGATTCCCACCTCGCACGTGTGGTTGCAATAAACGTGTCACCGTGGCATCGGTATCTCTATCTATACTTTTTCTTCGCACTCCTTTTCCGCGTTAATTTTCTCTGCGTTGTGCTTTCTTTCGTCTCTCTAACCAGGTGGACGCATTTTTCATCTCCTGAAGAAAAGGCTATCATCTCCTACTAGATTTTTCTCGATAAAATACGCTTTTATTACTTAGATCATCTTCTACTAGATAAATTCCTAATTCACCTTTTGGGTCTTTCTACATAAAGTTCTTGGTTTGACCATTCAAAATTGGGTGAAGGTTGTGTGCTCATCTCTCTCGTTCTATCGCAACCGCTGGGGGTCTGGCGTGGCCCGGCGGAGGTCTACATCAGGGTCTCGGCGCGCAACCGGGACGTTGATTTTCTGAGGGGATTCTTGTTGTTTCGCCGGAATCTGGTGTTTTCGGCACATTTCTGGTTGATTCCTGGAGGTGTTCACCATCGCGACGCATTATGCGGTATGTTTACTCCACGGTTTTATATCCATCCATGAAATTCGTCGCCTCTGTGTGTTTTTACGTAATTTTGCGTGGTTCTCTCGGGGTGGCGCCAGGGTTCACCTGTGATTTTGCGTGTGGTTCTCCAGCGGTTGATTCGCCGCGAAACTGCTATGTAGGGTTTTATGATGCGTATTCATGATGATAGCCATTAAGGAAGGGAGGTCGGAGGGGGATTTGATGCGCATTATTACCAGAGGAACGAGATTAGTTGATTAGTTGCTTTTGTTCTCAAATAAATTGCCAGCACAAACATGGTTGTTATATATATGATAGTAGTAGTTGTTAGTAGAAGTTGCTTTTTCGTAGTCTGCAAGTTGCTTATCATAGACTGAAAGTTGCTTATCTAACATTAGCATTGCTCAATCTGACATGTTCGTTGCCTACATTACACTAGAAGTTGCTTGTCTAACATTATTAGTTGCTCAAACTGACATATTTGTTGCCTACATGACACGCGAAGTTGATTTTCTGATATTATTAGTTGCTCGACTAAAACTTACATTTTTGTTTCCTACATGACACGGAAAGTTGTTTGTCTGACATTATTAGTTGCTTAATCTGGCATGTTTGTATGACATTATTAATTGCCTAGATGAAAGCAGCATGTTGAACATTCCAATATGTGGGTTCATTGGCTAAGATGAAGCCTCGTTATCATCTGCATCGTCTTGGGCAAACAAAATTGTGTTTGTACCGGCGACAAATCCATCTGTCTCACTCTCAGTTGGTAGGTATGTACATCAACAACGGGGGTGTCGGTGTCAACGTGCAACTCTGGAGTCTCGTCAATAGTATCTTCCATCAGAAGATGCGTGAAATAATTAGGCGGTAGTAAACCAGCTTGCTCATTGAGGTCAAACGGGACCTCATTGAGGTCAAGGATACTCATTGCCTGCATAATAATGAATCAAAAAATAATTAGGAAAAAAAGCAACTTCCCAAGTATATAAAGGCAAAATACTATGCATTGTTTGCTACACAGAACACAAAGTATTTCGGATTTTTTTAGCTTCAAAAATTCTCATATTTTTAATACTGTGTTATGGCATGTAGGTACTGGACATGAGCTTCTTCATGCAAAAAAGGAGAGGAAGTGATGGCCAGCTGCAGAATTGAAGGCAAAAAAATGTTGAAGTCATGTGTGACATGTGTTGTAATTAGGGTTAGTATGTTGCAAACTCTGTTCTAGTTTTCTGTAATTGGTGTAAGTATCTACTGTTTGTGAAGTTGCACTATGATAATACGAAGTTGCATGACGATCGTGTGAAACTAAGTTGCCTATAAATACTACGGAGTTGCATACTTGTGTCAATTAGTTGCCTAGTGTTCACATGCTAATTCTGTGAAGTTAAATACTAATGTGTTAAGTTGCCAACCCATTATTCTGAAGTTTGACTATCTAAGCAAGATTTTGTATGCATGAATCAAGTGCAAGTTTCTCAAAGGATATATAAAAGGTAGCATAATTTTCTTGGAACTATGTGTTGTTGCTATTCACAACAGACAAGTTACCATGAACAAAGGTTGTCTCTGACACAAAAGTTGGCTGAACTAAGATGCAAGTTGCAAACTACAAGTGAAAATTGTCTATTGTATATCAAAGAGCATAATCTTGACTCAGAAAGTAGTTTACATGCGGATCGTATAGGGGTGGTTGGTAGACAACTTTTTAATGAAATAGGAGCATGACTCTGATAAAGAAGTTGTCTGCGATGTGATAGAAGTTGCTCAGAAACAGAGGAAATTTGCCTGCCCCTGAGAGAAGTTGCTACGAAAACTATGAAAGTTGCAAATTTTTCTTCTGAGTTGCAATCTCTACAAAATAAGTTGCCTAGAATATGAAATAAGCTGTTAGAAAACAGAGGAAAGTTGTCTGTCATCCGCGGGAAGTTGCTACAAGAACCACGAAGGTTGTAACTTTCGTCTGGGTTACAAGAACAGAGAAAAAACCTAAAGGATATGGCAAATAAGTTGTCTAGGAGCTGGGGAAAGTTACTAAGGAGCACAGCCAAGCTGCTTCTGTTTGGCACAAAGTTGAGTTGAGCAAGAATCAACAAGAAACAGAAAAAAGATGGTAGAGTACCTATGTTGAATCTGCCAGAGCGATTCCAGATGCAGGTGCATTCCTCGAGCTGCTCTCTGCATGGAACATGCTCGTATGGTTTAGGATCGTGAGGTTTCCATAGTTTGGTGGGTTTATGGATCCAGGAGAGTCAGCCATGGCGACTAGAGCTGGAGGAAGAAGACGGGCTAGAGGGCGAGATCTGGGGGATATAGGGTTAGACGGAGGGACAGAAGAATCCGGCTTTACCCTGACTTTAAGGATAGGTTGGCGCATAGGACGGGATCACGTGGTGGATTGTGTGGGGACGCCAGATTGTACGAACGAGCACACCCCCACCAACCCGCGTAGGAACCGAGACACGTGGGTGGTCAACACGGACAGGAAACTTTCCTAAAGTGGAAAGGCGCCACACTCATCGATCGAGCGCCCGCTAGACACACGGGAGCCTACCGATCTCTCTCTCTCTCTCTAGGAACTAGTAAAATGCTTGTGTGTTGCTACAGACCATAAATATTCTAATGATTTTATATTAACTATGTTAAATATGTAATTACAAAATTGCAACATACATATCTGAAAATGCACATACGTTAACACCAACACCTTTTTTGACAAAAAAAACAATAGAGAAGATCTAACTATGTCATTTTCATTTATAAAAGGTGAAACATATGTAAAGGTGGAATGGGTACCACATAATGCAAATGAAAATTCACAAAGTGCCAAAAATACCCCCAATAATATTTTCCCCAAATAGTAAATTATATTTTTCTTAAAATGTAATAATCTAACAATTATCTCTTATTGAATAAAATTAAGCAATAACCCCTAATAAATTTCTCTTGTTGACTAAGGTTGTAGTTTCCTAGAGACGTATTCTTGCCATTGTGATTTAAAAAATATCACCCGGCGTTGTTAGGTCTGTCAAGTTTCACCTATGTCATGTCGCTCGCTCCAGCTATCATCAGCCCCTTAGATTAGCCAATTGCACAAATCGGCTCATGTAATTGTCTCAACACTTGTCTATTTAATTCCCTGCAAACAATTTGTATTGGCTACAAACAACTTGTACCAATGCCTCCACCTTTGTGTGTCAATACATTATAAAAAGAAGTACAAAGACGTTATCAAAAGATCATTCAATTTTATAAATAAATCCCAGAAATTGGCAGTTTGCAACGATAAATGACTTCAACGACAATCTAACGGCAGAAACAACATGAGATGTAAATGTTTCGAGATCAGGCCAACTATACAAACAACAAGTCCAAAACGGCACGATAAAATGTCATTTAGCCATCTATTTTCTCTACTATCCTAGGAGGCATCAAATAAATTCATAGCTCATCGAAATTTATGCTTCGATGACTGATTAAGCCCTATCAATTTAACAGTATTATTTAATGAATAAGAGTCCAAGAGATGCAATATGATTCAATTTCTACATAGGATGCCACGAACATAGGTAACTATTCAAAATGATGAAAAATTCAAATATGCAATTAGAAATTATCTCAGCACATATTATAGCTAAGTAAATAAAAGAACAATTTCTTCTTTGTTTTTTAGGTTTCAGTCATTTTATCAAGCATGAAAAGAGCGCAAACCTAATGCAGTATTGCATCCTAGTCCTAAAAGATGGCCAAATAATTGCCAATAGATGGATCTGTTAAAGAATAATGGAAAAACAAAGAGAACAAAATAGCAACAATTTATGTGGAAAGTAGTATGAAAGATAAGTTTGTGACCTCTTTATTGTAGTCCTTCTCAGTAAAATTTTCAATCATGCGACTGATGAAAACCCATGCTTAGATTCTTCGCTTCATCTTCAACACATGGCATATATGATCTCAACTAAAATAAGAATAGGAAAATTTCAATACACATGATAAAGTAAAATATTTAATAGAGCGGAGTGTAGAGATTCCTCATTTTCTAATAATTCAAGCAAGTTTTAGGTCATTTGCATGCATACCAAGTAGTAGGAACATAAAACACATGCCAATGCTCAACAAAAACTAAAAAAGTGTTTTATCACAACATGAATCTTTTCAGAAACTCAGGCATGGGTCCAAATCTAATTGTTATATCATGACGCTACTTGCACAATCTTGAACAGAAATCGCTAGACTCTTGAATACACGGATGGTATTCTAAAGTGACCTCATCCAGATAACAAATATATTCTTGCATATTTCTCGATAAATCACTGCAGAAGGTGAATGCAATAATGTTTGTGTGTGGCAACAGGTAATTTGAACTAGACTTGGTATTATATTTGGACTCTAACAGTTTAAAACCGATGGCAGAAAGAATGATGTCTCGGTGGTTTAGGTTGACTAGTTCATTGAAAATGCCTTGAAAATCCTAATGGGACACCACATCAATATCACTTTGTGTCAAGCCCAAAGCTAGCATAATGGATATAAGCGCTGGAAGGTGACCAACCCGGCCCCTATAAATATGTGTTGAGTCCGCTCCTAGTGTTAGCAACATCTTATATATGAATCATATCAGTTACTATTTCTAGTACCTAATTGAATACATAACTGACAATGTGCATTGAACTCACAAAAATCTACAAGCTGACATTTGGAGATTTCATATAAAAGACACCAACATGTACTGCACTATGAGAGACATTAAACCAAAGGCCAAAGGGTCACAACACCAAACACACAAATAATTGATTTCAAGCTATCAAGAATTTAATCTAGAGAGCAAAGTACCAATTCAAGGACATTAGGTGACTATGGAATTTTTTCTGAGAAATAAAAAAAAATACCAAGGTAACATAAACCACATGAGAGATGATACACTAATAAGTACTCACCCATGAGAGCGGTAAGTGACTTGTTGCGTGTCCGCCGACACATGGTCAGTCAACAACTCAAGGACCACGAATTGCCAGCCAATGAAGCCGCCCATCAATGTATGAACATCTATTAACATATAACACCACTAAACTTTTAGTTAGTGAAATAATAAAATCAATAGTCCACAATTCACACTGCTTATTAAAGAGTTCTCTTTTCATCATGCAACCTCACTTTTCGAGTACTAACAAATCACAGAAAAGCAACAAATTAACTTGGAAGTGTTTACCTCTGAAACAATCTTATCTAGGAACAAGAAGATCCTCTGGTATACTTATCAAGAGATGCTCGGTAGGGGTTGACACAATCATCATTCATTGTAGATAAAAAGGAGTTCCACATATTTTAAAACTCCCATTACATTAGTCTCATCAAGAGATATAGTTTCCGAAAGAACAAAACGTTAGTGTAACAATGCATCTGAAAGAACAAATATGCCATTTTTGTTTATACAAAAATGATAGATGTAGTTTATATTGCACACTATTCCCTAACACATATACTCCTTTATTCATGAATTTTATTTATGAAACCGGAATTTTCATATGCAAATAAGGTACTGAAAGTAGCATGTTATTTGCTAATATATATAATGCTTCAGGAATTTGGTAGTGGCCTTAGAAAGTACTCCCTCCATTTAGAAATATAAGACATTTTAGCTTTATGAAAAGAATGTATCTAGACGCTTTTTAGTGTATAGGTTTACTCCAAACCTCTACGAACCTATACACTAAAAGATGTCTAGGTACATTTGATTCACAAAGCTAAAATGTCTTATATTTCTGAACAGAGGGAGTATGAACCAATCTGTTCATCCTTTTCTATTTGTTCTTTTATTTACATTGTAAACTCTACTACAATGATCCATGAGAGCATGTTGTTACACATGGAACAAAAAAAGGATTGTCTAAAATCATGTCGACTTAATACATTTGCCCCCAATAAAACCAACGCATTATGTATGTATCGGGCCTACTCAGGCGAAGTCCAATCAGGTTTATCTGTACAAAACATGACCCTGAATGTACCAATTTATATTTCTACCTACCAAATTTATTCTATGTGATGGCAAATAGAGAAGGTACAAAACAAAAAATGTCCAGAACAATATAACTTGCCTATTTAAGAGCCCCCACAGCGATTTGGGAGCCTTAACCGTTTGATTTGGCAATCTAATGGTCTGCAGCGAGTTACTTAGCAATGATGGTTTAGTTCTCTTCGTCGTCGCCTCGTGGAGTCCAGCCTCGTTGTTGGGTTGCTTCTCCACAGGAGTTGGACCTTACCTGCTTTGTTGGGCCGTCAAACTATTAACCGGGCCGATAATTTCTTCAAACAATTCGATTGCTCACTATGAGATCCACTTTCCTTCCTAGTCGCGTGTAACATCCCAGCATTTAGGAATCAACGAAGGATAGATTTAGGAATCTGTGAAATTGCATGCATTCATCTGTAAAAATGTGGGTAAATTTTTCGCCAAATAAAAACCTAAAGTGATCAAAGTTTCTTTCATTCTTTGAGATTAGGTATAGTCTTGGAGAATGATTGTTATAAACTTTGATATGATCTTTGTGGATTAGTGTGTTTTGGGAAATGAAATTTGAATTTAAACTTGAGTGTTGGATTTATAATTCAAAAGGATTTAGAATTATGTTTGAGTATTTTGATTTAGTCAAGAGTTGATAATTAGTAGCTCAAACTTTAAATAAATAACATAAACAAGAAAAAATTATTTATTCCATAATTTTATTCAATAAATAAGTTACAAAATGTAACTTATGAAAATGATCAAGAATATTTACAATAGTAATGAAATAAAAGAAGAACCTTTATATATTGAGTAATAGTACAATCTTTATTAAAAATAATAAAATAAAGATTACAAAATAATAAAATAAATATTACAAGTGACTATTTTATAAAGAAAAAGAAAACCTAATCTAAAGTCTTGAATATTCAAGTCTTGTACCTGCAAAACAAAACACAAACTAAAAGAAAGAAAATCAAGGATTAAAATATGTTACTCTCAGTATTGACAGTGAGTTGCACTGTTCAAACTTTACATCACAGAGTAAACTTTAAGGGGCAAGTTTCACCAATATGAAAGAACTATATCTTTCATAATTTTAAGCCATAGGTCAAATAAACAGCAAGAAGAGGCAAGTTTCACTAGACAAGTAAAAGTAATCAGATAAAAAGGTAACCTTCAGCCCTTGAACATATCCACAAGGTGTGCAGCAGGCACACAGGCAGCACACACACCTAAATGCATGGTGTGTGCTGTCAGCACAACTTCAACAGCTCCAACAAACAAAACTGCTCAGCACAACCGTGGGCAAGCAACCCCAACACCATTCCCTGGTTCATACACATCAAGCACAGCAGCCAAACTAAACCAAACCAGATCACAACAACCACACCTTTGATCATATCACCAAGATGGTGACATAAGGAGGGGATAGATTAGGTGGATAGCAAGAACAAGGTCAAGCCACCAGGACCAGGAGGTGGAGAGCTAGATCAAGGACAAATCCAGGAGCCGAAAGTATCAGGAGGAGCACCAGATCAAGCTAGCCACACAACCAGCAAGATCAAGCCACAAGATCAACAACTTGTAACCCCAACAACACCCAAGTGTGGTGAGTAGAAAAAGACCATCACATGATTTATCTGTCTAAGCTAGACAAGCATTCATGAGTTGTCTCATACTCAAATTCTCAGAAAAACACCCAAGTGGGGTGAGTCCATCGTTGAAGTTTTTCAAACACCAAAAGCAATCAGAAAACTATATAGATCCAACTAGGATCTCAGGACAACCTCATTGATCCTAGCTATTGAGCTATGTTTTAAATTCCAGGAATGAATATAGCTAAGATCTGAACTTCTAGGCACACCTCTTAAACATGAGTAGCACCTTAGAATTCCTACATCTTATGGATCTATATAACTTAATAAGCCTACAAATCATTTTCCCAACCCTGACACAGGAACCAGTAGCTGGTATCACTACCAGAACCAATCCATGAGGAACAACAAGATAAGGTCCTAGTCCCTAAACCTCAGACCAACATCATAGGTTTTAGGGATTCAAGGAAAGAAGTTTCCACTTATCTCTGATGCCAAGTTAATCTTAAGCTTGAACAAAACCAAGCCAAGTAATAGAACCTAATCTTGTGTGCCATATTGGAATGATGTCACAAGAAAGGTTTCTAAACTAAGCAGGTTAAGCATCCAACTTTCACAGATACACTCACAACCAACTATAAATCATTTTCCTGATACTAATCACATGAATCATTTCCAGGAATATACATATACATAACATCACTGTAAGAGACGAGTTAATCTCAAACTGTATATGAATCCATAAGCTAACAGTACAGATATAGTAACTTCATCACTCAAAAATCACTGTGAATAACCAATTAATGACAGTGCTGAGCTCTCAAATCACTAGAATCTTTATAGTAATGATTCTACAGTAACATTACCATTTGAACCATATCAAATTAACCAGTGGAATCAATCTGGTAAGCCACTAGCTTCACCAAAGCTAACCATAAGGAGTAATCCACAACAAACTGAAGGGTTTCGCGGCATAGTAAATCAAAATTTTCTACGGATGCGAACAGAGGGAAAGCCAAGATCTAATCTAGGAGATGCAAACAACGAGAGAGATTGGATTAGATCTTCATACCCTTGAAGATTCGCAATGAGCGTTAAACGGAACGTGGGTGATGTAGTCGTACTCGCTTCTCCTCCTCGCGATCCGATCCGATCTAGCACCACAAAGTGGTGGTGCCTCCGTGAGATGCACACGTGCAGCACCTCGACGTCTCCTCCTTCCTCGGACCAGCAAGTATGGTGGAGAGATAGATTGGATCTACAACACGACGGCGTGGTGTATATGGTGGAGAATTTCTGCAGGCTTCGCCTACAAGCGATCGGGAGGGAGAGGAAGGTAGCAAGGCAGCTAGGGCTTGGAGGAAGGTGTATGGGAGGCGCAACCCTCTATATAGAGGGGGCGGCCAGCCCTTGCCCCTCCTCCAAGCCTATCTCTAGTTTAAACGATTTAAACTCTCCCTTCTAGAAATCCTATCTCTAGTTTAAACGATTTAAACTCTCCCTCTTCTAGAAATTCTATCCCGAGATTTAAACGAGTCAAATCTCTCTAGAATCGGCTGGGCCCTATGGGGTCTTGTGCCCCTGGCCCAAAGCGGCCAGGACACTCCCTCATAGGCCCATGCCCCTCCCGGAAGGTGGGGACACGTTGGTCCCCTTCCGGAAGGTTCTAGAAGCTTCCGGTACAATACCGATTAACCCGGAACAATTCCGAACTCCAAAAACTGCACTGCCTTATATGAATCTTATTCTCCGGACCATTCCGGAACCTCTCGTGATATCCCGGATCCCATCCGAGACTCCGAACAAAAATTCATAAACGAATTATCCAATCTATCCTAGCGTCGAGACACGTTAAGTGTGTGACCCTGCGGGTTCGAGAATATGCAGACATGATCTTCTATCAATAATCAACAACGGGGTCTGGGCACCCATATTGACTCCCACACATTCATCGATGATCATATCGGATGAACCACGATGCCAGGATTCAATCAATCCCATATATATATACCCTTCGTCTTGCGATATTTTACTTGCCCGAGATTCGATCGTCGGTATCGTCATACCTAGTTCAATCTCGTTCACAGCAAGTACTTTACTCGTTCCGTAATCCGATATACTTTGTGATTAACTCCTTAACCACATGCTTGCAAGCGGTGTTGATATCGACACGAGTGGGCCCAAGTATATCTCCGACTTGGGAGGGACAAATCCCATCTCGATACATACAACCCAATGATACTTTCCGATCACCGAGAGACACCTTTATGATCACCCTCTCATAGGATGACGTTTGATGAACTCAAAGCTTTCCGATACCAGGGAGTTGTATTATCTCATGGTCTAAGGAATACAATATTTGACATAGGAAAAGCTTCGCAAAGACGAACACGATGACACGATCTAATTGCTCTGCTTTGTTTGGGTCTATCCACCATATCATTCTCCCAATGATATGATCTCATTATCAATTGACAACTCATGTCTATGGTTAGGAAACCTTAACCATCATTGATCAATGAGCTAGTCCATAGAGGCGTACTAGGGACACGGTGTTGTTTACAAACCACACAAGTATTAAAGTTTCCGCTTAATACAATTCTAGCATGGAATATAAACTTTATCATGAACAAGAATTATAATAATAACATCTTTATTATTGCCTCTAGGGCATAATTCCAACAGTCTCCCACTTGCACTAGAGTCAATAATCTAGTTTACATATGGTAACAATCTCACACCCATGGCACTGAGGTGTTGATCATGTTTTACACGTGGAAGAGGTTTAGTCAATGGATCTGCGACATTCAGATCCGTATGTACTTTGCTAATCTTCAGATCTCCATCTGCTATATAATCTCGGATTATATGAAACTTGCGGTTGATATGCTTGGTCTTTGGATGATATCTTGGTTCCTTAGCGAGTGCTATGGCGCCAGTGTTGTCACATAATATCTCCAGTGGGTCCAATGCACTTGGAACCATGCCAAGCTCAGTGATGAAGTTTCTGATCCAAACTCCTTCACTTGACGCTTCTGCAGCAGCCATGCATTCCGCTTCTACTGTAGATCCCGCGATCACGCTTTGCTTGCAGCTTCTCCAGCTCACAGCTCCTCCATTCAAAATATACACGTATCCTGTCTGAGATTTAGAATCATCCTTGTCGGTGTCAAAACTAGCGTCGACGTAACCTTTTATGACAAGTTGTTCATCACCCCCATAGACTAAGAACATTTCTTTAGTCCTATTTAGGTACTTTAGGGTGTTCTTCATGGCTGTCCAGTGTTCCACTCCTGGATCACTTTGATATCTGCTCGTCAAACTAAGAGCATTGGACACATCCGGTCTAGTACACAGCATGGCATACATGATGGAACCTATGGCCGAGGCATAAGGCACTTTGCTCATAGCTTCCCTATCATTTACCGTGGTGGACACCGAGCCTTGCTCAATATCTTACCGACAACATAGGCAATGAACCTTTCTTTGCCTTATCCATTCGAACCTTTTCGAACTTTGTCTAGGTATGTACCTGGCTTAAAGCTATCAGCGCCTTTGTCTATCTCTATAGATTTTGATGCCAAATATATAAGCCTTCACCTAGGTCTTTCATTGAAAACACTTGTTCAAATAACTCTTCACATCGTTAAGCATGTTGATGTCATTTCCAATAATCAATATGTCATCCACATATAGTACCGTAAACGCTCCGAGCTCCCACTCACTTTCTTGTAGATGCAAGCTTCGTAGCAATTTGGAACAAATCCAAAGCTCTTGATCACTTGATCAAAACGAAGGTTCCAACTCCGAGATGCTTGCTTGATCCATAAATGGAACGTGAAGTTTGCATACTTTATCGCATCCTTAGGATCGACAAAACCTTCGGGTTGTATCATATACAACTCTTCATCAATGTTGCCATTGAGGAACGATCTTGACATCCATCCGCCATATTTCATAATCATGAAACGCAGCAATTGCTAATAAAATCCGAATGGACTTAAACATCGCTACGGAGAGAAAGTCTCATCGTAGTCAACACCTTGAACTTGTCGAAAACCTTTCGCGACAAGCCGTGCTTTATAGACGGTAACATTACCATCCGCGTCCGTTTTCTTTTGAAGATCCATTTGCACTCAACGGCCTTTCGGTCGCTAGGAGGGTCCACCAAAGTCCATACTTGGTTTTCGCTCATGGATCCCAATTCGGATTTCATGGCTTCTAGCCATTTCTCAGAGTCTGGGCTCATCATCGCTTCCTCATAGTTCGTAGGTTCACTGTCTTCTACTAACAAGACAGTCAAGACAGGGTTGCCGTACCACTCAGGAGGGGCACGCGACCTTGTTGACCTGCGACATTCAGTAGCAGCATCGTCCGAAGCTTCATGATCCTTGTCATTAGTGTTGGAGATATGCCCTAGAGGCAATAATAAATATAGTTATTATTATATCTTTGTGTTTATGATAAATGTTTACATTCATGCTATAATAGTATTAACAAGAAAACATTAATACTTGTGTGATTTGTAAACTTAATTTGAAGTCCCTAGTATAGCCTCCATACTTCACTAGCTTGTTGGTTGATTAATGATTGTGGTTTCCCTATCATGAACATTGAGATGTTATCGACAACAAGATCATATCATTAGGAGAATGATATGGGACATACTCCTATAGATAAGCATAGCATAAAGATCAAGTCATTTCAATAGTTCAATTGCTATATGCTTTCTGATACATAGTAACCTAATTCCTTCGACCATGAGATCATGCATATCACCTTTACCGGATGGATGCTTTGATGACATCAAACACCACACCGTGAATCGGGTGGCTATAAAGGTGGCATTGAGTGTTCGGAAAGTATTGGTTGAAACACATGGATCAAGAGTGGGATTTGTCCATCCATATGACGATAGATATACTCCAGGCCCTCTCGGTGGAATGTCATCCAATTATCTTGCAAGCATGTGACTGGGTCACAAGGGATCACATATCACGGAAGAAAAGAGTACTTATCGAACGAGGTTGAACTAGGTATGCAGAGATACCGACGATCATAACCTCGGATAAGTAAACTATCGTGAGACAGAGGGAAATTGGTATCGTAGGTAAGTGGTTCATTCGATCGCAAAGTAATCGAGAAATATGTGGGAGCCATATGAATTTCCAGATTCCTCTATTGGTTATTGTTCGAGAAGTGTCTCGATCATGTCCGCATAATTCACGAACCGTAGGGAGACACACTTAAGGATTGACGGCGCTTTTGAGTAGTTATGGTATTATGAGAAAGAGACCGAATGTTGTTCGAGTCTCGGATGGGATCCGGATATCACGAGGTGATCCGGAATGGTCCGGAGAATAAGATTCATATAAGGAAAGTCCGGTTTGAGTTCGGGAATGATTAGGTGTTTTCATCGGGAATGTTCTAGAAGGTTCGGATTGTCAAGACTCGGGGGAGGGTACATGAATGTGTCATTGAATGATTGCATCATGTACTAAGTGTTTTGCTGTTCCAAAACTGAAAAGTCAAACTACCGTTTGAAAGTCAAACGCTAAAACAGAAACTGGAAAACAGAAACTCTGGGAAACAGGAAACTGTGGGAAACAAGCAAGAGGTGTTGGAACCAACTTGGAGGAGGAGTCCCTCTCCTCCAAGCCGTCGGCCAGCCTAGGCCGAGTTGGGTAGGGACTCCTCCCTTCTTCTGGCGCCACAGCCCTCCACCTATAAAAGGAGGCGGGGCCTCCTCCTAGACACACAAGTTCCTACCTCTAATCTCCGGTTTAGAGCCGCTTTTGGTTTAGAGCTTCTAATTGCTTTAGCCTGCGGTTTAGAGCCTTCTAATTGGTGTGTCTAATCTCTAGACCACTAATAGCCCTCTCATACTCCACCATACCGCTCCGGCTTAAGGCTCAAGGATTTCCCTCTACTTAGGTACCACGCCGTTGTCTGCCGGAATCGCGAGGAGAGTGCTACAACCTCCGCTTCTTTGGAACAAGGAGAGGAAGGTCTTCGTCGAAAATTTAACGTGTGACCGATCATGAAGCGCTTTAACGCAGCCGGAAGGATCGTCTACACGATCTTGAGATCGGAAAGAGTACTACATCACCCACGAGAATCCGCCTCGTTAAACACTTTGGAATCTTCGAGGGTAAGTTATTCCATCGACTCGTTGCTACAATCTAGTAGATAGATCTTGGCTTGTTTGTTTGTATGCGATAGAAATTTTTGTTTTCCATGCTACGAACCCCTAAGGGTATCGAGCCGTGTCTATATGTAGATCTGCACGAGTAGAACACAATGGTCATTGTGGGCGTTGATGCTTTTATTGTCGATTGCTTTTGTGTACTTTGCATCTTGCGGTATGTTGGGATGAAGCGGCCGGCTAACCTTACATGACATCGTTCATGAGACTTGCTCCACGCTTAACATGCAACTTGTATTGCATAAGTGGCTTTATGGGTGCCTGTTTCTCCTAGCATAGTTAAGATCCAATTTACAACGGGTGATCAACAATGCTAGTATCAATGTTGTGGTTTTGTTCGTAAGTTAGAACGACACTTATTGAAAGCCCCAAACCACGTAAAATATGCAAAGAAAGTAGAGGCGTCTAACTTTGTTTTGCGGTGTCTGATGATGTGATATGGCCATGATTGTGATTATATTTGATGTATGCAATGTTCCTTATTGTAAGTTGGCAACCGACAGGAGCCATATGGTTGTCTTTAATTTATGTTAAGACCCGCGTGTCTATTCAAAGTAGTTGTAATAGTTGAAGCCGGTGGACGACAACCATGGTGAAGCGTCATTGACCTTGATGCAATGCCGGTGATGATGGAGATCATGTTCGTGCTTAAAGATGGAGATCGGAAGCACAAAGAAGAAAGGCCATATCATATCACATATTATGAATTGCATGTGATGTTAATCCTTTATGCATCTTGTATTGCTTAGTAGACGACGGTAGCATTATAAGATGATCCCTCATGCACATGAATTTCAAATCATAAAGTGTTCACCCTTAGTTAGCACCGTTGCTAAAGCTTGTTGTTTCGAAGCACCACGTGATGATCGGGTGTGTTAGATTCTGCAAGTGTATACAACGTGAGAAAGCCAGATTTGCTCATGCAGAAACTAAGGTTTGATCTTGACGAGCCTAGCATGTACAGACATGGTCTCGGAACACGGATCACCGAAAGGTAAAGCATGAATCGTATAGTAGATATGATGAACATGACGATTGTTCGCCATTGAAACTATATCAACACTCGTGATGATCGGTGTTGATGTAGTGAATTTGGTTCGTGTGATCACTAAAACAATGTGAGGGATGTTGTTTTGAGTGGGAGTTCACCTAGTTTAATTTCATTAATTAATTTGAACTCAATTTGTCATAAACTTAGTCTAAACTATTGCAAATATGTTGTAGATCAATGGCAGCCTACCATCAATTTTAATGCGTTCCTAGAGAAAGAAAAGTTGAAAAACAATGGAAGCAACTCAGCGGATTGGTTCCGCAATTTGAGGATTGTCCTCACACCGGTAATTTGACCTATGTCTTTGGATGCACATTGGGTGACCCACTGCGGTGATGCTCCCGATGAAGTAAAGAATGTTTACCTCGCTCGGAAGAATCGGTACTCCATAGTTCGATGTGCTATCTTGTATGGTTTAGAATCGGAGCTTGAAAAGGTTTGAAGATTCAGACCCATATGATATTGTCGAGGATCTCAAATTGATTTTTGAGACTCATGCAATTGAAAGCTATGAGGCTTCCGAAAAGTTCTTTAACTTCAAGATGGAAGAGGGCAGCTTTAGTGAGCATGTGCTTAAGATGTCCGGGCACGCAAACAAACTTCAAAGCTTGGGTATAGTGATTCCTAATGCTTTGGGGATTTACCGTGTCCTCAGTCACTACCACCAAGTTACAGGAACTTTGTGATGAACTACAACATGCGAACATGAACAAAGAGTTGCGTAACTGTTTGCTATGTTAAAGTCTGCGAAGTGGAGATCAAGAAAGAGAACCAAGTGTTGATGGTCAATAAGACCACCAAATTCAAGAAAGGCAAGTCTAAGCAAAAGGACACTTCAAGAAGGGTGGTAAGAAAGTTACCACGCGAAGAAAACCAAGGCTGGACCCAAGCACGAAATGAGTGCTTTTACCGCAAGGGAGAAGGTCCTCGAAGCGGAATTGCCCAAAGTACTTGGCGGGTCAAGAACGGCAACATCAAGAAGAAAGGTATATCCGATATACATGTTATTGATGTGTATCTCACTAGTACTCGTAGTAGTGCACGGTATTTGATCTTGGTTCGGTTGCTCATATTTGTAACTCAAACAGTCTTTGCAGAAAACGGAAGCTAGCAAAGAACGAGGTGACGATGCGCGTGGGAAGCAGATCAAAGGTTGATGTGATCGCGGTCGGCATGCTACCCCTTCATCTACCATCGGATTAGTTTTATACTTAAATAATTGTTATTTAGTGCTGTTGAGCATGAACATTATATCGGGATCTTGTTTATTGTAGGCGGTTACTTGTTTAAATCGAGAGAATAATGGTTGTTCGATTTATATGATTAATATGTTTTATGCACATGCACCTTTGATAGATGGTCTATTATTATTGAATCTCGATGGTGGAAATACACATATCAACAACATTGAGGCTAAACGTTTGAAATCAAGCGATAATTCGACCTATATGTGGCATCGCTGTCTTGGTCACATCGAGTGAAGCGTATGAAGAAACTCCATTCGATGGACTTCTTGAATCACTTGATTGAATCACTTGAAAGATGCGAAGCATGTCCGATGGGAAAATGACAAAGACTCCATTTTACGGTATGATGGAGCGAGCTACGGACTTATTGGAAATCATACATACCGATGTGTGTGACCAATGAGTGTAGCATCGTGGTGGTTATCGTTATGTTCTTACCTTCACGGATGACTTGAGTAGATATGGGTATATCTATTTCATGAAACATAAGTCCGAAACTTTCGAGAAGTTTAAGGAGTTTCAAAGTGAGGTAGAGAATCAACGTAACAAGAAGATTAAATTTCCGTGTTCTGATCGTGGAGGTGAATATCTAAGTTACGAGTTTGGCGAGCATTTGAAGAAATGCGGAATACTTTCACAGTTGACACCGCTGGGAACACCACAGCGTAATGGTGTGTCCGAACGTCGTAATCGAACTTTTTTAGATATGGTTCGTTCTATGATGTCACTTACAGATTTACCGCTATCATTTTGGGGTTATGCATTACAAACAGCCGCATTCACTTTAAATAGGGCACCGTCTAAATCCGTTGAAACGACACCGTATGAATTATGGTTTGGCAAGAAACCTAAATTGTCGTTCCTTAAAGTTTGGGGATGCGAAGCCTATGTAAAGAAGTTACATCCGGACAAGCTTGAACCCAAAGCGGAAAAATGCGTCTTCATAGGATACCCGAAGGAAACTATTGGGTATACCTTCTATCATAGATCCGAAGGCAAAATCTTCGTTGCCAAGAATGGATCCTTTCTAGAGAAGGAATTTTTCTCGAAAGAAGTGACTGGAAGGAAAGTAGAACTCGACGAGGTTGTTGAACCTTCTCTCAAAATTGCGAGTAGCGCAAGACCGAAGAAGTTCTGTGGTGCCTGCACCAATTAGAGAGGAAGCTAATGATGATGATCATGAAACTTGGTTGAAGTTGCTACTGAGCCTCGGAGGTCAACGAGAACTCGTACCACTCCATTGGTATGATCCCGTTATGAGTGTCATGTTGGTGGACAACACCGATGACCCCGAGACATATGAGGAAGCGATGATGAGCCCAGATTCCAATAAATGGCAAGAAGCCATGAAATCCGAGAGTGGTTCCATGTACGAAAAACAAGTATGGACTTTGGTGGACTTACCGGATGGCGGAAGGTCATCGAGAACAAATGGATTTTCAAGAAGAAAGCAGATCTTGATGGTAATGTTATCGCTATAAAGCTCGACTTGTCGCAAAAGGGTTTCGACAAATTCAAGGAGTTGACTACGATGAGACTTTCTCACCAAGCTAAAGTCTGTGAGGATTATGTTAGCAATCGCTGCATATTATGATTATGAGATATGGCAGATGGATGTCAAAACAGCATTCCTCAATGGAGATATTGATGAAGAGTTGTATATGATGCAACCCAAAGGTTTTGTCGATCCTAAAGATGCTAACAAGGTATGCAAACTTCAACGGTCCATCTATGGATTGAAGCAAGCATCCGAAGTTGGAATCAACGCTTTGATAAGGTGATCAAAGTTTTGGTTTTATACAAACTTATGGAGAAGCTTGTATTTACAAGAAAGTGAGTGGGAGCTCTGTAGCATTCTTAATACTATATGTGGATGACATATTGTTGATTGGGAATGATGTAGACCTTCTTAATAGTGTCAAGGAATATTTGAATAATAGTTTTTCAATGAAGGATCTTGGCGAAGCAGCTTACATATTAGGCATAAAGATTTATAGAGATAGATCAAACGCCAAATATCATTGTCACAGAGTACATATTTGGAAAAAGTTCTAAAGAGGTTTGGAATGGAAGAAAGCAAGAAAGGGTGCTTGCCCATGTTGCCCAATACGACCTTGAGTAAAACTCAAAAGTCCGACATCGGCAGAAGATAGAGAAAGGATGAGTAAGACTCCTATGCCTCACCATAGGATCTCTAATGTATGCCATGCTATGTACTAGACCCGACATTGCATATCTTTGTTAGTTTAACTAGCAGATATCAAAGTGATCCAGAGTGGATCATTGGACAATGATCAAAAACATCCTTAAGTACTTGAGAAGAACTAAGGATATGGTTCTTTCTTATGGAGGTGATGAACATTTCGTTGTTAATGGTTACACCGATGCTAGTTGGAACACCGATCCGATGATTCTAAATCATAACTGGATCGTATTTATTTTGAATGGTGCAGCAGCTAATGGAGGAGTGCAAAGCAAAGCGTTGTGGCGAGATCTTCAACCGAATCGGAATACATGGTCGCTCGGAGGCTTCACAAGAAGCGATATGGATGAAAGAGTTCATTACAGAGCTGGGTGTGGTTCCTAGTGCGCTGGACCCAATGTCTATCTACTGTGATAACATGGGCGCCATAGCCAATGCGCAAGAACCGAGGTCACACAAGAAGCTGAAGCATATCAAGCTGCGTTTTCACGCTATTCGAGAACATATCCAGGATGGGGATATAAAGATTTGCAAAGTACACACAAATTTGAATGTGGCAGATCCGTTGACTAAACCTCTCCCGAGGGCAAAACATGACCAACACCAAACTTCCATGGGTGTTCGGTATATTACCATGTAATCTAGATTAGATGACTCTAGTGCAAGTGGGAGACTGTTGGAGATATGCCCTAGAGGCAATAATAAATATAGTTATTATTATTATATCTTTGTGTTTATGATAAGTGTTTACATTCATGCTATAATAGTATTAACAAGGAAACATTAATACTTGTGTGATTTGTAAACTTAATTTGAAGTCCCTAGTATAGCCTCTATACTTCACTAGCTTGTTGGTTGATTTATGATTGTGGTTTCCCTATCATGAACATTGAGATGTTATCGACAACAAGATCATATCATTAGGAGAATGATATGGTGGACATACTCCTATAGATAAGCATAGCATAAAGATCAAGTCATTTCAATAGTTCAATTGCTATATGCTTTCTGATACATAGTAACCTAATTCCTTCGACCATGAGATCATGCATATCACCTTTACCGGATGGATGCTTTGATGACATCAAACACCACCGTGAATCGGGTGGCTATAAAGGTGGCATTGAGTGTTCGGAAAGTATTGGTTGAAACACATGGATCAAGAGTGGGATTTGTCCATCCATATGACGGATAGATATACTCTGGGCCCTCTCGTTGGAATGTCATCCAATTAGCTTGCAAGCATGTGACTGGGTCACAAGGGATCACATATCACGGGAACGAGAAAAGAGTACTTATCGATATGAGGTTGAACTAGGTATGCAGAGATACCGATCATAACCTCGGATAAGTAAACTATCGTGAGACAAAGGGAAATTGGTATCGTATGTAAGTGGTTCATTCGATCGCAAAGTAATCGTAGAAATATGTAGGAGCCATATGAATTTCAGATTCCTCTATTGGTTATTGTTGGAGAAGTGTCTCGATCATGTCCGCATAATTCACGAACCGTAGGGAGACACATAAGGATTGACGGCGTTTTGAGTAGTTATGGTATTATGAGAAAGAGACCGAATGTTGTTCGAGTCTCGGATGGGATCTGGGATATCACGAGGTGATCCGGAATGGCCCGGAGAATAAGATTCATATAAGGAAAGTCCCGTTTCGGAGTTCGGGAATGATTCCGGTGTTTTCATCGGGAATGTTCTAGAAGGTTCCGGATTGTCCGGCACTCCGGGGGGGAGGGTACATGAATGTGTCGTTGAATGATTGCATCATGTACTAAGTGTTTTTTCTGTTCCAAAACTGAAAAGTCAAACTGCCAGTTTGAAAGTCAAACGGCTAAAACAGGAAACTTTGGAAAACAGGAAACTGTGGGAAACAGGAAACTGTGGGAAATAGGAAACTGTGGGAAACAAGCAAGAGGTGTTGGAACCAACTTGGAGGAGGAGTCCCTCTCCTCCAAGCCGGCGGCCAGCCTAGGCCGAGTTGGGGAGGGACTCCTCCCTTCCTGGCCTTGCCCCTCCACCTATAAAAGGAGGCGGGGCCTCCTCCTCTAGACACACAAGTTCCTACCTCTAATCTCGGTTTAGAGCCGTTTTGGTTTAGAGCTTCTAATTGCTTTAGCCTGCGGTTTAGAGCCTTCTAATTGGTGTGTCTAATCTCTAGACCACTAATAGCCTCTCTCATACTCCACCATACTCGCTCCGGCTTAAGAAGCCTGCATGATTTCCCTCTACTTTCGGTACCACGTTGTCTTTGCGGAATCGCGAGGAGAGTGCTACAACCTCATTTTCTTTGGAACAAGGAGAGGAAGGTCTTCGTCGAATCGAACGTGTGACCGATTGCGGAAGCGCTGGAGCATGGCGCTGGGAAGGATCGTCTACACGATCTTGAGATCGGAAAGAGTACGACTACATCACCCACGAGAATCCGCTCTCGTTAAACACTTTGGAATCTTCGAGGGTAAGTTATTCCATCGACTCGTTGCTACAATCTAGTAGATAGATCTTGGCTTGTTTGTTTGTATGCGATAGAAAATTTTTGTTTTCCATGCTACGAACCCCTACAATTAGCTTCCTCTATTGTTGGTGCAGGCGGCACTGGAACAATTTCAGGTGCTGCGCTACTCTCCAATTCAAGAGAAGGTTCAATAACCTCGTCAAGCTCTACTTTCCTCCCACTCACTTCTTTCGAGAGAAACTCCTTCTCAAGAAAGGAACCGTTCTTTGCGACAAACACTTTGCCTTCTGTTCTGTGATAGAAGGTATACCCAATGGTTTCCTTAGGGTATCCTATGAAGACGCATTTCTCCGCTTTGGGTTCGAGCTTGTCCGGCATCAACTTCTTGACGTAAGCTTCGCATCCCCAAACTTTAAAACGACAACTTAGGTTTAGCACCAAACCATAGTTCATAGGGTGTCGTCTCAACGGATTTAGATGGAGCCCTATTTAAAGTGAATGCAGCGGTTTCTAATGCATAACCCCAAAATGATAACGGCAAATCAGTAAGAGACATCATCGATCGGACCATATCTAATAGGGTTCGATTCGGCGCTCAGACACACCATTGCGTTGTGGTGTTCGGGTGGCGTGAGTTGAAACAATTCCACTTGCTTTAGGATGCGTGAGAAAATCATAACTCAAATATTACCCCCACGATCGGATCGTAGAAACTTAATCTTTACATTACGATGGTTCTCCACTTCATTACGAAATTCTTTGAACTTTTCAAACGTTTCAGATTTATGTTTCATTAAATAGATATACCCATATCTACTTAAGTCATCGGTAAAAGTGAGAAAATAGCGATATCCACCGCGTCGAAACACTCATCGGTCCGCATACATCGGTATGTATGATTTCCAACAAGTCCGTTGCTCGCTCCATCATCTGGGAAGCGGGTTTTGATCATCTTGCCCATGAGGCATGGTTCGCATGTGTCAAATGATTCAAAATCAAGAGACTCCAAAAGTCCATCAGAATGGAGTTTCTTCATGCGCTTTACACCAATATGACCTAGACGATAGTGCCACAAATAAGTAGTATTGTCACTATCTACTTTGCATCTCTTAGCCTCAATGTTATGGATGTGTGTTTCATCCCTTTCGAGATTTAGAAGAAATAAACCATTCACAAGAGGTGCACGACCATAAAAGATGTTACTCATATAAATAGAACAACCATTATTCTCCGATTTAAATGAATAACCGTCTTGCAATAAACACGATCCGGAAATAATGTTCATGCTCAACGCAGGCACATAATAACATTTATTAAGGTTTAAAACTAATCCCGAAGGTAAAACTAAGGAGAGCATGCCGACGGCCATCACATCAACTCTTGATCCGTTGCCAACGCGCATCGTCACCTCATCCCTCATAAGCCGTCTATTCCGTAGCTCTGTTTGAGTTACAAATATTAGCAACCGGTATCAAATACTCGGGCACTACAACGAGGGCTAGTAAGGAAAACATCAATAACATGTATATCAAATATACCTTTGATGGTGCCGCCTTCTTGTCCGCTAAGTACTTGGACGATTCGCTTCGATGACCCTTGTCCTTGCAATAGAAGCACTCGGTGTTCGGCTTAGGACCGGACTTGAGCTTCTTCTCGGAGGGCAAGCGCTTGCGCCGCCTTTCTTGAAGGGCTTCCTTGCACCCTTACCTTTCTTAAAGGTGGGGGCTTGTTGACCATCAACACATGATTATTCTTTTGATGTTCACCTCGCTACTTTCATCTTAGCAAAGAGCTCGGTGATCATATCGGTGGAACCAATCGATTGTGATCAACTACAAAACTTTTGTAGCTAGGAGTGTCAATCTTGAGCTCCTCCGGAATCATGCGATCCAGTTGCTCAAGGCGTTGAGTGTAGCGACATCTTAATGGCGTGCTCACTAACGGAACTCCCTTCCTCCATCTTGTAGTTAAAGAATTTCTTAGAGATCTCATATCTCTCGAGCGGGCTTGAGTCTGAAACATGTTTTTCGGCTCCTCGAGAATCTCAAAGGGCGTGAACTCCTCAAAGCGATTTTGAAGATCCGATTCCATAGCATACAACATGACGATCTTAATCAAATCATAATCATCCTTGCCGATGATAAACAGCTTTTCATCGGCACATCTACGGCAGGGGGTTACCTAACGCTTTCTCAAGGACATAGTCCTTTTGTCCCAGACAGAATGATTCTTAGATTGCGGAACCAGTTGGTGAAGTTAGACCCATTGTTTCTAAGCTTTTCTTTCTCAGCAAAAACGTTGAAGTTGAAGTTGGACTTGGCCATTGGATCTACGATTTGCAAGTACAATTTAGACTATGTTCATGATAAATAGTTCAACTTAATCAAATTACTAGATGAACTCCCACTAAATTCAACATCCCTCAAGTTGATTAGTGAACACGATCCAAATTCACCACACCTAATCCGATCATCACGAGAAGAGATGTGGTTTCAATGGTGGACAACGAAGTGTCGATCATATCATTCATATGACTCATGCTTAACCTTTCGGTTCTTGTGTTCCGAGGCCATGTGCATACATTCTAGGCTCGTCAAGTTAGACCCAAGTATTTCAGCGTGTGCAAAAAGGCTTGCACCCGTTGTATGTGGCGTAGAGTCTATAGCACCCGATCATCACGTGATGCTTGGACACGACGAACTTTAGCGGTGCATACTTGGGGAGAACAGTTTTATCTTGATCTTTAAGTGAGGAATCATCTTATAATGCTACCGTCGCGATCTAAGCATGAAAGATACATAAAAGGATAAACATCACATGCATATAACTTTATGTGACATGGTATAGCCAATCTTCGCGCAATGATCTCCATCTTGTGCGTTCCGGCATGATCTCCATCACTCCACCATGATTGCCTCCACCACGAATAGCAACTACAACTATTGCTAACTACTTAGCGATAAAGTAAAGCTATTACATGGCGTATAAGAAGTTGACTCATGGTCATACACAATTATAAAGACAACCATATGGCTCCTGCGGTTGTGTACTCATCGACATGCAAGTCGTGAAACATTACAAAACATGATCATCGCATACAATATACACATCACATCTTGGGCCATACCATATCACGAAAACACTCCTGCAAAACAAGTTAGGCGCCTCTACTTTGTTGTTGCATGTTTTACGTGGCTTATGGGAGTAGATGCTAAGAACGATTCTTACCTACGGAAAGCCACAGCGGTGATATTATGGTTGCCAAACTACGGTGTTAATCCCATGACAACTATAGTGAGAAACCGACATCCACCGCATGTGTGGTACAAGCCACCGCGTCAAGTGCGGGCCGGTCTCGTGAGCGGCGTCGCGTAAGGTTGGCCTAGACCGCTTCAATCTCACTATCCGCGTCATAAGAAGAACACAAACAAGAGGCTTGCAGCGAGAAAACATCAGCGCGCAACAACCATGTTGCGTTCTACTCGTGAAACACATCTACATAGATCTAGCTCGATACCCTTTGAAGGGTTTCGCGGCATAGTAAATAAAAATTTTCTACGGATGCGAGCGGAGGAAAGCCAAGATCTAATCTAGGAGATGCAAACAACGAGAGATTGGATTAGATCTTCATACCCTTGAAGATTACACGGTGAGCGTTCGTCGGAGCGTGGGTGATGTAGTCGTTTACGCTTCTCCTCCTCGCGATCCGATCCGATCTAGCACCACAAGTGGCGGTGCCTCGTGAGATGCACGTGCACCTCGGCGTCTCCTCCTTCCTCGGACCAGCAAGTATGATGGAGATAGATTGGATCTACAACACGGCGAGTGGTGTATATGGTGGAGAATTTCTGTGCAGCCTACAAGCGATCGGGAGGGAGAGGAAGGTAGCAAGGCAGCTAGGGCTTGGAGGAAGGTGTAGGGGAGGCGCACCAGCCTCTATATATAGAGGGGCGGCCCTTGCCCCTCCTCAAGCTTATCTCTAGTTTAAGATTTAAACTCTCCTTCTAGAAATCCTATCTCTAGTTTAAGCGATTTAAACTCTCCTCTTCTAGAAATTCTATCCGAGATTTAAGCAGGTCAAATCTCTCTAGAATCGGTTGGGCCCTATGGGGTCTTGTGCCCCTAGCCCAAAGCGGCCAGGACACTCCCTCATAGGCCCATGCCCCCTCCCGGAAGGTGGGGCCACGTTGGTCCCCTTAGGAAGGTTCTAAAGCTTAGGTGCAATACCGATTAACGGAACAATTCCGAACTCCAAAAACTGCTTTGCCTTATATGAATCTTATTCTCGGACCATTCCGGAACCTCTCGTGATATCCGGATCCCATCAAGACTCGAACAAAATTCATAAACCAATTATCAATCTATCCTAGCGTCGAGACACATTAAGTGTGTGACCCTACGGGTTCGAGAATATCTGAGACATGATCTTCTATCAATAATCAACAGTAAGTGCAGGCACCCATTGACTCCACACATTCGCCGATGATCATATCGGATGAACCACGATGCGAGATTCAATCAATCCCATATATATATACCCTTCGTCTTGCGATATTTTACTTGCCGAGATTCGATCGTCGGTATCGTCATACCTAGTTCAATCTCGTTCACGGCAAGTACTTTACTGATTCCGTAATCCGATATACTTTGTGATTAACTCCTTAACCACATGCTTGCAAGCGGTGTTGATATCGATTACGAGTGGGCCAGTATATCTCTCCGACTTGGGAGGACAAATCCCATCTCGATACATACAACCCAAGATACTTTCGATCACACAGAGACACCTTTATGATCACCCTCTCATAGGATGACGTTTGATGACCTCAAAGCTTTCTTAGATACGAGGAGTTGTATTATCTCATGGTCTAAGGAATACAATATTTGACATAGGAAAAGCTTCGCAAAGACGAACACGATGACACGATCTAATTGCTCTGCTTTGTTTGGGTCTATCCACCATATCATTCTCCCAATGATATGATCTCATTATCAATTGACAACTCATGTCTATGGTTAGGAAACCTTAACCATCATTGATCAATGAGCTAGTCCATAGAGGCGTACTAGGGACACGGTGTTGTTTACAAACCACACAAGTATTAAAGTTTCCGCTTAATACAATTCTAGCATGGAATATAAACTTTATCATGAACAAGAATTATAATAATAACATCTTTATTATTGCCTCTAGGGCATAATTCCAACACAAACGACCAATCATCATGCTTAGGGATCATCAATACATGATCCAAATCATCATCTATTTAATCAACAGAGGGATATGAAACCTAAGCCGAACATGTTGGAATTATGCCCTAGAGGCAATAATAAAGATGTTATGCATTAAAGTAATGGGATTGAGCTAGGATAATGGTGGTTTATGATTTTGTTCGAGTTCAGATGAGATCGAGGCGTGAGAGGTTCGAGAATAATGAGGTCATATAAAGCAATTTGGAGTTGAGTATTCAGTGTTGATATTGTCTGAACTCTTCCAGTGGAACCAACGTGGCCCACTCGGGAGGCGTGGGCCTGAGTGCCCTGCATTGATCGAGGCACAAGGCCCCATAGGCCCAAGCCCTAGGGAAACCCTAGGGGAGCTTCTAGAAGGAGAACTTGCCCACTCCTCCTCCTTGGCCGGCCCTAGGCTTGGAGGAGGGGCAGGCAACCGCCCACCCCTCTATAAAGAGGGCTGAGGCGCACCTCCCACCACCTCCTCAAGCCCTAGCCGCCTGCGCCCTCCTCTCTCTCTCCCCTCCCATTGGCGTGGCGAAGCCTGTGAAACTCTCCACCGCTTGCACCACGCCATCGTGTTGTAGATCCAATCTATCTCTCCACCCCACTTGCTGGACCAAGAAAGGAGGAGACGTCGAGGTGCCGCACGTGTGCATCTCTCAGAGGCATCGCCTCTTGCGGTGTTGGATCGGATCGGATCGCGAGGAGGAGAAGCGAGTACGACTACATCAACCACGGTTTGTGAAGCGTCCCCATTGCGAATCTTCAAGGGTATGAAGATCTCATCTATTCCCCCCTCGTTGTTTGCATCTCCTAGATTAGATCTTGGCTTTTCCCGTTCGCATCCGTAGAAATTTTTGATTTACTATGCTGCGTAACCCTTCAGAACAAACAACCCTAATCAGGACATGACCACTAGCCAGGAGTAGCCACTACAAACACATAGCACAGGGTGGCCTAGCACAGAGGACACGAGGGGGAGAAGGATAACTGCGGCGGTTGTTCTTTGTGAGTGAGAAGAGGAAGCGAGAGGGTGTCGGCGAGCCTGGCAGGGGAGCACCAAAGGGGGCTGCGACCCACACCATCTTGGCGGTGACCATAGCGGCGCTTTGGCGAGAATACCACCACGGCCTGCAGGGCGGTGGCGGCATCACCACCCCAAACCCTAGGGTTCGGGACGGGCAGTGCAGCCACAGGAGGCTCAGGTCCAAATCGAGTGGGACAAGAAGGTAGGCGTGGTGACAACCTCGCCTGCACCAGCGGCCGGAGTAGGACCACGCGGCGAGCAGCAGTGGCGGCGCCATCGACCACGGGGTCGAAGAGGAGAAGAGAGATGAGAACGAGAGAGTGACAGAGAGAGTGTGGGATGGTTGGGCCAGGACCCCTTCGGGGAGTCGTTTTGGTTCTGACCTATTGGGCCACAAGGGCCCAATAAACCAACACAGACAGCCCAATTACCTAAAGGCAGTTTTTAATAATTAAGAAAAGACCAAAATGTCCCTGAATTTAAATAAATTCTAGAAAAAAATAAAAATCCAAAAATTATAAATAAAATATTTTTGGATTCACAATAATCCAACCTATCCAAATAAATTAAGAAATAGAATTTTAGGCATATACTTTTTATTAAGAATTTTGTATATATATATATACCTTATGGAATTTTATAAAATTATTGAAAGATGATAAAAATTAATAAAAATCACTTTCATTATATATTCATATTGTAGTATTTTATAAAAATACTAAACAAATATTTAATATCATTTTTTGGTATTTAAATGATAATTCTTAAAGGAATTATTAAATAAATAAAATTCAAATAAAATGAAATAAAATAAAAGAATACACCATTCAATAAATATTAAAAATTAATATTTATAAATTCTTTATTATTAAAAATAATTTTTATAATTTAAATAATGGGGGAGATTACACACGAAACTAAATAGGTGCATGACATTACTATGCATAATCATTTTGCTTCTTTAAATATTGTCCTTACCGAGCAATAATGATGTTTTGTAGACACAGAAGCTCAAGGTCCAGTGCAAGCATCCGACTTCACTACCTTGCAATCACAAGGCAAGTTCATCACTTGCTCATGTCCTTTGAAGAGTCATTATCAAAGTATTTGCAAATTGTGTGTTATCACATATACTCCAAAGAAAGAAAATATTATTTTCACAAATAAAGAAATCTTAGATATCATCCTAAGTGATGATATAATGGAGCAATAGAACTTAGGGTTCTATTTGAAAAAGTGATGATCAATTAGGGACTTAATAACCCATGACATCAGTGATTCTAGCGCCGTATATCACGCGTTAGCCATGAGATTTGAAATGGGACAAAGAAGTCAGCTGTATCTTCTTCCTCTCGCATGTAGCCGGATGTGCAGGTCGTGGCTTTTATCCTCGTAGCGTGCATATTAATTGGTAATTCATAGAGGATATGCAGCATATGGGTGGCAACCCTCAACGTCCCACGATAGTTCTGGCATCTAACGGTCTATACAAACCATTGTCGTAATTCATTATGTGGGCATGGTGTACACCAAGGAGGCATGCGAGGTCGCGAAGGGGGCAGTGATTGGCTTGGATCACCTACTAGGCCCCACATCATGGAATTGTGGACGGGAAAGTACGCCCGGTTGTGCAACAAGGAGTTGATCTCTCATGGGTAAAGTAACGCACCTCTGCAGAGTGTAAGAATTGTAACTTGTTACTCCCTGTTCCGGAAAGGAGCTACGAACGCGGCAGGAAAGGAACTCCATGAAAGTTCTGGTCAACCTGTGAAGGCTGATGGTCATAGATTTTTATAATAAAATCAATCTTTGAAGAAAGATTTACAAAAACTGCATAGTACCAAAGACTTATAGTCTGAGGTGGTAGTTAGAGCATCAAACTAACCACCTTGCATATAATGAATTTGCTGGGTAACGCTGTTACTCATCCTTTCCTTTGATCCCTTGCTTAGACTCTGAGGATCCCGAAGATACGCCAATGTATGCAGCCGAATGCCAAGAAGATGTGCTCTACGAGGAGCCTGACCTGTCAGGAGGTGTTGAAGGAGTGAATTACGAAATACGCTATGGTGTCGATGGCAACGATTCAAACTAAGTGCCCTAGTTAGTAGTAACCGACGGAGCCGAGCATCATGAACCATATAGAATAAGCTGCTGAGCTCAACTCCTAGTTGGAGTTATTACTTTTGAATTCCGCTGAAACACTTTATATTTTGGTTTGTAAGTTGAATCCTTTTGAAGTCTTGAACTTCTGGTATTGTAATAATAATAATGTGTGAATGTTTGTAATATGGACCCACAATGTTTCTGTTGTACCACTCTGAGGGATGTGATATTTACAGAACGGCGTTCTGTGGATGTCATGTCAACGACTATAGTGTGCTACACATGCAGTGGTATGCTGGGTCACCGGATCGCGGCCCTTGCGGCCGATGGAGATCGAGGCGATGTGGTTTTCACGCATGCCGATGCATCCTACGCACCTGGTGCAGTGGGGGCGAAGCGTCGTTGCGGCTGCCGAGTGATGCATTGCGGTTTCCGAAATGATTGATGGAGGTAGTTACTGTCTCGCCTACTTCATGCGATGCTTTTTCGCCTCAGGATTCTCCGCCTCAACATCGTGTTCCCTTCCCTCCTTGTGGGCAATGAAGGCTATACACCCAACATAGCTCCCACCCACGGTCGATGGTGAGGCGGCGGAGATGGTGGGTGCAAGGAGGTGACATGAAGGTATGTCTGGCTCGTCCCTGACATGAAGGTATGTTTAACAAGGTAGCTGGCCTCATGTCTTTGTGCGAATCTGCCGTGTATGTTGGATTCGCTCCCCACTTCCTCCCTTCATATGGTTTCATCATGAGGTCCAAGATGCAACTATTTAATCTGGTTACTATACAAAAATGTCAATGGTATCGATTATTATTTTACATATAACACGAACAAATTAACATGGGCCAAATTATTTGCATCATATTCTCATAGAGCATCATGTCTCATAAGTTTCAGCAGTAATTTCAGAAAGTGATCACAAGAATGAGAGAATCACACACCGGCGCTGCAGCGGGCATCCCCTAGGGCATGTCTACCACCATCGAGAAATGATTATCTTCTTTAGTGAGCAACTGTACCAAATGAAAGAGGATTATAAAATATTTTCCGATAGTCCCAAGTACCCTCTTGAATACATCTATGCTGAATGTTGTATGTGTTGTTATAACTAGAGTCGTATTTCACCCCCATCGTAAAATTAAGTTGTTAAGCAGGTTGCTGAATAATGTACACACTGTTTCTTAAATAATTATGGATGCATCATGTATGATATGGTTACTTGTGCAAAATGTTTCATACCACTTGCCTTTTTTTTGAATCGTGTGTTCATTGAATTCTTACATGAGGTGCTTGTTCTCATGCATGTCATCTCTTAACCGATGACTTATATTGATATATTTGATGAGCATTGGTCCAAGAACAGTTGTTTCGTTTTCACTACAAAAGGTTTTTTCAATTGCTGCAATTGCCTCCAATATAAGTACCAATTTTCTATTGTGTTATTGTATTTCTGATTTTCTTTTCCATTTCTGGGTCTAAGGTTTCATTTACATTGTATCATTGGCACTGTATATTATTACTAGGTGTGGAATGGTTCCCCAAAACCATTATCAGCAATCAGTTAACAACCGGACACTTGGTTACTAGAAGGTTTATCAGAATCCCACTTGCTACATGCGTATGTTTTTAAAGACATTTGTCAAATATATAGTTTTTACTTATCCATGAAGTTTTTAATTGTTAATTAACTATGTGCAGATAATTCATTTCCTTTGGAAGCACAATGTTCTTCATCTGAACAGACTTTTTTTTGAACGAGATCTGAACAGACTTGGAGCTAGGCTTGGAAATAATTGTTTGTCCTGGATACGCATATGTTTTGATCTCTATTTAATTACTTTTCACTGAAATTTACATCTCAAATCAAAGAGTTGGGCAAGTAAGGACACTTGCTCTACCTACGTGCTCTCACGCTGTGATGAATTAGGTATCCCAACCCCAACCAGCATTTAATTTTGAATATGCTTATTTACTATCTAACCTAATACCAGTTGGCCGTTGTTAACCAAAATGTAAGTGATGCACTTATTTTTGCTGATATTATACTTCTTATGTGCATATGAAGTAGATTTAAGGTACATACAAGTTTTCTATATAAGTGAAGGCATCAAGTTAATCCCTAGATATATGTTTGGTTCATGTACAAATTTAAGGCTGAACTGTTACTTAATTATATGGAAGTGGGCTATGATAAGAATAAGAGGCTTGTGATTTTATTTGAATCATTTGTATCAAGGGATCAATTGAATATGAACTCTCTATGTTATTTTATTTTTTTAAATGAAGAACTCTTAATTGAGCAACTCAATCTTGTTTCATTAACACACTCTCTGTCTTACGTAGTTATGGCCCATCTAAGCTTGCTCAAATGCTGGTTTGGTAGGCATTTTTTCTCTTGCTACTATCATGTATCCAATGGCAATGACAATGATAATTTTCCAATCATAACAATAAGCGGTAAATGTATTTTGAAAATTTGAACGCCATTATTTTATACCTTCATATTTATAGAACTTTCTATTAGTACATCAAAAATAGGTGCGCGGCAATGTGCGCTATCATGGTCTAGTTTATTTTAGACTTGCACAGGCTCTACAACATGCAACCTAAATAATTATTCTCAATAATAACTGATGAAAAACGATGGGTGGACCAAATCAGTCTTCTATTGGCCGCCATAATTTATTGTCTGATCCAAACATGATTGATATTTCAAATGCTATCTATTTTCCCCGGATGGTGATGTGCTGCAGTCACCACCAGAGCAGGGCAACTGCAGGCCATGTCAGCTGTCGACCTAACACAGAAACGCACAACGGCACAACCAACATCAAGGCATCAATCACTATTGCATCTCCCTGTGAGACACGAGCTTAGGCAAGCACCGAGTAATTCCCATCCTTACCTTCAGTTCAGCTCCAAACATGGAGTAGCTAGCATGATTCTTCCTAGCAAAGATGCATACCCACAAAACAACAGTAGAAAGAGGTAAAAAACTCTATGTATTGCCTGGGGTCATGCATATTTTGATCACCCAATAAAATTTGCAAGCATTGTAACCATGTGAAAACATGACACTTAATCATATGCTAAAGCTGAGTAGAAAGATTATTATTATTTTAGAACTTCATTTAAAGTACAAACTAAGATATTTTATAAAAATATACCGATGTGCACAAACTGTTTTCCCCTTCGATTTACCACATATATATCTACTTAAATTAAATCATAACATGTACAAGAGTGTCAAGTTCATTATGTACGCGCAAAAAAGGTCATTATAGAATATGCAGTACATTTAACAGTTCAGTCTTGCAACAAACCTATTGTTCAGCGCCATGCTTGAAATCTCTCTTCGACTCTTTTCGTGATAAAATTTGTACATCTATTGTGTGGCCTCGACTACACAAGAATCATCCATGTCAATTTTTGAAACTAAAGACCCAAGATTATATTCACGATAGTGTACAAGCGAAGATTGGATAAACATGTCAGGTTGAGGCAACATATGGTGTTAAGTTCTTCTAGGGAGACCACTCGAGAAAAATTATCTTCTAGGGAAGTGTGTTATCCGAACCATTCAAATTTAATGCAAATAATCTATTTCTTCCACATAGCTCGGCCAATCAGACTTAACCACTCGAAGAGGAGACATGCACAGCTTACAAAATATGCAAACATGGGTACATAAAGTCAAAGCAAAGTATCTCTTTCATGGACTCCAAACGGTACACATACACATAGCCTTGCATAACTAAGTCTTGCCAATTAGTATCTGCGCCTAGAAAATATAGGGAGCATAGAGAATTAGACAATAGAATAACTGCAGTACTACAACAGACTGATTCCTTTTTTTGATCCAATAATCACCAACAGGAACCTGATGAGTGATGATCAAATCCGGTGTGACAAACATGTGTCCCCTCAAAATAGTTGTCCCCATAAGTTGGATCGAATCTCAGCTAGATATTCAAAGTATCAAAAGGTAAATCAAGTGACATATCACAACCACTAACAAATTCCAACATTACCTTCAGTCTGAGTCATGCCTTCTGAATTATCGTATAGCATACCAGAGAATTGGGAGCAATGTCATGAGTTAGGACTAACAAGAATGAAGAATCCAAAGTAGTACAACCTACACAATCTGGTCAACCGAGAACAACCAACGGCATCATACTATGACGCATAATCGGTGAACTCCTAGTCTTGTGTGCATTTCTTATGATCTCAAAATCTAATAGACAAATCTGGATCAAATACATGAATTAAAATTGAAGCAAAAAAAATAAAATTTAAGCAAAAATAAGTAGACAAACAGACAATAAAACATACTTTCCAGCCCAAAGCATGGAGTTCCCAACAACTTGTAGGCAGAACAAAAACGACACTCCTACGTGAAAGAAGATACAAAGGAAATAGCCGTGCCTCCGTATGGCTTGCCCGACACCTCCTCTGCCTTCCTAGTGAGCATGCAGTGCTATAGCGCATTCTGTTTTGCTCCCTCTCAGTCTCTACCGCATTCGCGTCTAGCGCCGCTGGCCTGATCTCTGACATTATCATCAGTTAGCCATTTGAGAAAATTTGTCTGAATACTAACCACAAAAATGTGGTACCAATATGTTAGGCAGCTATATGTAAAACAAGGTAATGCTGAAAAATAAATCAACTCAATCGACCATTGTGGCAAGTAGAAAAGCAAAGAGACAATTAACTTACCTCAAGGGCGGATTTGGTTTCAGCAGGCATCCATTCATCAGGAACTTTTATGTACTCCTCAAGTTAATCAAACATAATAACCTGTAACTACTTGTCAAAGCAGTGTGTTATGCATGTGTCACCTTGGCAATATCACAAACGCTTAGCCTTCATATAGGCGAAGTAGTCATGCATGGAGAATGTAGTGAGGAAGGGAGGCGGACATGGGAAGGAGTATGGCGGCACGATGGCAGAGGGAGGAAGAGGCAGAGTGGTGACAGGGAATTCCACGCGTGGAGCTCGAGGGCGGCGGTGGTGTCCAAGGGCAAGGTGTGGGCGAGTTGTAGGGTGTTGCCGGCTCGTTTAGAGGCACACGAGCGGAGGAGGGATTTTTTTTTTTTGAATGTGAGCCTTGATTTTTGGAGTGGAGGATGTTGTGCGACTTGATTTTTGGATCGAAATGGGAAGCTAATAACTGCATGATTTTGCGCTGAAACAGAGAAGCTAATTACTGCCTGATTTTGCGCAGGATGCGACGGTGTTGACGAAGGAAACGACGTGGTGCGTTGGCGCGGCAGAAAACGGAACAACCAAATTCATTTTAGATAGTAGAGATTCTTTCTAAGAACCCATCACTTGGACGAAAACCACGCCACGACTCGAAACATTCCCAAGTCAGCCTTGTTGGCCGTCTCCGTGCCCAGTCGCTCCACCCAGGCCGATTCGCCTAGGATGGACTTGGCCGTCGCCATATTCCACACAATTGGCGGCACGCCTTCGATCTCGAGGTGAACCCTCCGGCGAAAGACTTGGCACGTTGCTTGCACGCTTCCATGGACACATCAGCAAGGAGAACTCATGGCCATCGAACATGCCGTCCCTCTAGAACGATCATCCCGCCGCACCCGCGAATCGAAGACGATCATCAAGCACGGACCAAGGAATAACAACCCTGGAGCTAGCAAAAACAAAATCAAGTCTTTAGCTAGCCTAGAAGGAAACCGCACTTCTAGAGGAAGAGACTTCACGGATAACACTGTCCAATCAGTATTTCGTACGGGAAACACTTCAATTCAGAAAATAACGAATTAGTGGTATCTTGTCAATACATTGGCAAACAAATAATACATGTGATTTATTTGAGCAGGGCACAGCGATGAAGATGCTTTGCTTCCCTACGGATCTATCAATCAGTAATGCATTTATCTTTCCATATAATACTTAATTAGAAATATGAAGCAATTCAGCCGTGCCGCATGACATTATCGTGTAGTAATGCTTCTCTCCTTGTCCAACTGTAATGTGCACTGGATTGCCTCAGTTCAGCTAAAACATCATCCCTGATTCATCACTTCTATAGCGCCGTGCCATCTGAAATATGACCACAAAAAACTGTCACTGTGTTGTACAAGAAAAACTTAATTTTCACATAAACCAAAAACCTAGGAAAATATTAAATAGCTATCCGGAATTCACAATCACACACCACAAATACTAACCCTGGAACTAGCAAAAACAAAACCAACACTTTAGAGAAATAAACTTCATGGAAAACAATGTCCATGTAGTAAATCATCATACATAAAACACATCAGATTATCTATATGGGAAATACATAAATACATAAAATTACTGGGATCTTATCAGTGCATTAGGAAGGCATGCTTGTACATTTGACCACATAGAAGACTCCCCAGCTTCTCATCATGTGCAAAATTGGTAAGGCAGATCGGACAACTCGGTTGAATTCCTGGTCAATGGTCACTGCTAGGCGGATAGGTAATGGCCCAGAGAGGTTACATAACCTTCCTTCCTCTCTGACGCCTCCAGGGCCTTCGAATCAGCCAAAAAGCGAAAAATCCCAACATGACGGGTACACCACCTAATAATGATCCTTATCGAAAAGTTGTCTGATAATGATGAACCACAACATCGAGAAATGGTGGAAATCGAGGCTATAGTCAGAATCCGGCTTCGCCATCTCATGGAATCCCACACCCTGCTCCCGCGACTTCACCACCATGCCTGAAATTCTCACTATACTGGTTAGACTCTTGTCAATAAGCTAATGGAGGATCTCGGAACATATTTAGGAGAGTTTTTGAAGTAGAGGTTTATGTCACGCCTCACATGGAAGTAAACCACACTTGTAGAGAAAGGAACTCACTACTAGGAAACTGCTTATCCATGGGATTGATACCCAGTGGCGCATGGGCAGATGTGTGCGCCATAGGTAAATACCTATGGTCTGTATTTCTCAACATATATAGGTACAGGTTGAGTCAAGAGGGATCCCCACACCCTAACCCTCCTGCACCCACGCGGAGGCGTCGCGCCACGCCAGGCGGCCTCCCCTCTCCGTTGAGCCCTCCCTCACGTGTTCTCTCCTCCCTCCGCCGCCCGGATCGTCGTCGAGCAAAGACCTGGTGGCGTGGCGGCGGCATCCCTGATCGCGATCTGGCGGGTAGGCGGCGGAAGATCTATCCCGTCCAAATATCGCGATCTAGATCCATGCCCAGATGGCGGGTAGGGATTTGGGCCTAGCCGCGATCTATCCCGTCTGTTGCCCTCGACACCAGCGCCCAGGCGACCCGGGCCTTGTCCGTGACACTAGGGCGCTTGGGGCATCTGCCCCCGGCATGGTGGTGGTGGCCTCCTTCTCCTTTGGAATGGTCGACCAGGTAGTCTGGCCGTCTTGCGGCGGATCCTGCTAGTTTTCGGCGGGTGGCGTGGGGACTGCTGGCTCGATTTCAATAAAGGAGGTGGTCCTGGATCCCTCTCAAGCCAAGACGAAGATCTGCCGTATGTTGGTCTCCATTGATCTGGTTTCTGTGTCGTGTTCCGGAAGGCTCCGCCGGCGAACTCCATAAGTGCACTCATGCCGTGAGTTTGCTGGAAGGATTGAATTCAGTCGTACGTGCCCATGTTTTACTCTGACAATTTGGTTTTAGAATGTGTGCTTCGAAGCTTTGTTGGTTGTTATTATCATGGGGCATATTCTTGTTCCATGGTGCTGACGGAGAAAGTCATCAAGACCGAGATCTCAGGACAGCCAATGGTGGTCCGAGTCTGGGTGGTGATGAGGAATTGACTAGGTGACTTGTGAATTGGAGCAGTGGCATACAAATGGGGATGACTGCACATGCGAGGTTCATGGTCCTACCTCTCAAGGTGAAAACTCAGGGTCTGGCCTTAATTGGTTATACCTGGCAATGGCCTTGTTGAAGGTATTGTTTTGAGAGCGTGAACTTTATTCAGGGTGAAAACCTAGATCTTTGATCGGGCGATGACGGTGTTTGTGCACTGTTCCCTTCTTGTAGGCGTTGTTTTTGGAGAAGCTGGACTTCTGGTGCTGTCTTGGTGGTGGTAGTACTGCTGTTTCAATGAATGAGTCGCTGTAGCGGGACTTTTTCTTTTTGTAATTCCTTTTTTAGTAATGTGCATCCGTGTGGCCGCTAGGGCAATGCGTTGTTGCAAAGGTTGGGTATAATTAATATCCTCTGATATTAATATATGCTACTTTCCAAAAAGGGTAAATACCTATGGCGCACCTAGTTTACATGCGCCACACCTAACCCAACTATCTGTGGCGCATGGTCCTTGCATGCGCCAGTGATAAGGCTGGTGCATCCATATCTGCCACTTATGGATGGCCCCTAACATATCTGTGCGCATGTAAAGACCGTGCGTCAAGGATAGGTGGGTTATCTTTGGCGTACCACAGGCACATGCGCCACAAATAAGTCAGACAACATCCATATATGCCACATATAGATGGCACCTCACTATCCGTGGTGCATTGTGTTTTGGTGCGCCACAGATAAGTTTTCAAAAATTCTGCTCCCCCATGGATCGTCTTTTAAGTCTTGCAAAAAAAATGAAAAACACTTCAGAAAATAAAATCTTTTCACATGTAGGTAGTTAATATGGTCTAGTTTGTAGTGAAATTAACATGAATTTCGATTTTTTTTTAAAAGGCCATAGCATGGTAAAACGGCCACAACTTTTGCTTACGATGTCGTAAAATTTTTTTAATATATTAAAATGACGAGCACGAAATTCTTCATTCGCTCGCAACGCTTTTAGATTATTTAGCAATTTTTTATAATCTTAAGATTCGAAAAGGAAAAAGGTTATGGTAAAAATAAGATTTTTTCTAAAAAAAAATTAAGGCCACTTATCTGTGACACACCCTATTATGATGCGCTACGGATAAGCGTGACTGGACTTCAAATAGTGTCCAGCCCCCTTTCCTCCCCTTCTCTTTCTCCTTCTCTTCTCCTTCTCTTCTCCCTTCTCCTTCTCATTCTCTCCTCCCTTCCTCTTCTCCTCATCTCCCTCTCCTTCTCCTCTTCTCCTCTCCTCTCCTTCTTCTCCCTCCCATTCCTCCTACTTCTCCTTCTCCTCCACCACTTGTCCTCTCTCCGGCCACCGCGCCGTACTCGAGCTCCTCCCCGCCTCAAGCTCTTCCTTGGCCCCGAGTGCCTCCTACCAGTGCGGCCATGGCCTCCCGCACCTCCCTGCGATGGTAGGTTGTGGCCACAGCGAGGTGACGGTGACGAGAGAGGCGACGACGGCAACAGCGACGCGCCAAATCTCGCTTTTTTTGAATTTTCAAAAATTTATCTATGGCGCACCATATCCCCATGCGCCACAGATAATTTTTCATATCCCGCCCAATTTTTTAAAAAATTGGAATAATTGTTCGTGGTGCACCGTACCCCCATGCGCCAAAGATATCTTGACTTATCCGTGGCCACTGATAAAAAATATCAGTGGCGAGACGATGCAGGGCCCGTGCGCCGCACCATAGATAGGGTTTTCTTTAGTAGTGACTTCATGAAAAACAATGTCCAATGGTACTTAAACACGTCGGATAAACAAATATCACCCTTCCACCAATTGTAATGTGTTTGTAAGACACTTCAAAAGTTTTTCTTGCCAACAAATATACATTTGGGGAGTGTCAATAGGGCACGGGGAGGGGGACAATGCCCCCCCCCCCCCCACCCCCACCCCCATGAATTTTTACAATTGTGTAAGCTTATTTATAGCTTGGATCCATCCTATTATCATCGTCTACATGCCAATTACTTATTTTATACAACTTGAAGAAAATGGACAGGTATATGATAGCATAATGGATGACATGTTAGGTTCAATTAGGCTTCAGTAACCATGTGTCAAAAATATTAGGTCCTCCATTACAAATGTTTGAGTTTGTTCATAAACTTTGTAAATAGCAACATGGAAATCCCCAAATGTCTTCCTTATGACCACATGGAAGCATCACAACCTCCTCATCCTGCGCGAAATCATCGAGGCAGATTGGGCAACTTGTGTTAAATTCTTGGCCACCGCTAGGCGGGTAGGATAGGTAGGTGGCACCGAGAGATCTCAGAAACTTGATTGCTCTCCAGCGCCTCCAGGCTTTTCGAATCATCCACAAAGCCAGAAACCCCAAGAGGACAGTGCACTAGTTGATGATGATAAGCCCCAACATCGAGAAATGATGGAAATTTAAGCCCCAGTCTGAATCAAACTTTGCCTGCTCATGGAATGGCACTCCCTGCTCCTGCGACTTCACCCCATGCTTGAAACTCTCAATATCTGGTTGGGCTCTTGACTAATGGAGGATCTTGGAAGGAGAGGCTCTGATGGTAGAGGTTTATTTTATGTCACGCCTCTCTGTTTGCCTCATCTACTGATAGAAGTCAAGCTCGTCGCCCAGTTCTAGCTAGTTTCAGTTTAAGTTTAGTCTGACACGACAGTGTTTTCTGAACCTGTGCGTGCCTGTTTCAGTTTGTAAGTTTTCCTTTGTTTAAGCTGAACCTGACACGTACTCGTTTACGTGGAGTGCGTCTAGTAGACCGAGTCATGAGCTCTATCGTGGGATGGCACGATTCAAGGATCATGGCGTAGGATTCGGTCCAAGTTTGTTTTGAGCTTTCCTTCTGTTGAATAAAGGGAAAAAAACACGGAAAAGACGCTGAAGGTTGTGCGTCGCAAAACTCTGTCTCCTGCTCTCTCTGTCCAGTGTGTGTTTGACGGGTGAAGTTCTGAGCGACGATCTCCACAATTCCACCACAAATTGCGTGTGTTCTAGATTAGGATCTGACATTTGGTATCAGAGCCAAAGGGTCGGCGGCGATTTGGTGGCGGAGGAGTTGGAGGCGGTGTGGTGGAGATGCCGAAGACCGGTGACAAACCTCCAGGAGCGGCGGCGGCTACTGACGCCGGAACGAGCGGAGGCGCGCTCGTCGTCAGGACTCCGTCGCGCGGGGGAGTACCGGTGCACTACCCACAACTCACCGACACAAATTACGGTGTGTGGTCGGTCAAGATGCGCATCATCATGCGCACCCTCGGATGCTGGTCGGCGGCGACGGCAAGGGCGACTATGACCAGGCAAAGGACGAGGACGCGTTCACCGCGCTCTCGTAGTCCCTTCCTGACGCCATGGTCATGGCGATCGCTGAGTACGAGACGGCGGCAGAGGCGTGGGAGGCCCTCCGACAGATGCGTGTCGGAGAAGATCGGGTGAAGAAGGCTCGTGTCAAGCAGCTGAAGCGCCAGCTCGACCGTCTGCAGATGGACGACGGCGAGACCGTGGCTGTGTTTGGCCAGAGGCTGACTACCCTCGTGGCTGAGATCCGCACCCTAGGTGAGAAGGTTGATGATGAATATGTGATCGAGTGCCTGTTCAATGGTGTACCTGACAGGTTCTCGGACGTCATCAACACGATCGAGCAGTGGGGCGATCTGTCCGTCATGCCTGTTGCAGAGGCCGTGGGAAGACTGGCGGCATACGAGAGTGGGCCGCGAACTCGGCGTCGCAGTAGCAACGGCAAGGACGAGCAGCTCATGCTCGTGACGCGTGCTCTGGAACAGCTCATGCATAAGAAGGGCGGCGGCAGCAATGACTCTGGTGGTTCTGCCGGGAAGAAGTCTGGTTGGAAAGGAGACCGTGCCAAGCCAAACAAAGAACCTGAAGGTAATCGGAACAAGCAGAAAAAAAAGGGCAAGTTCGATATCACCAAGGTCAGATGTTACAATTGTAATGAGAAGGGTCATTTCCAGTCTGATTGCCTGGAGCCAAAGCGAGAAAAAGCAAATTTCGTTGAGAAGGAAGAGGAGGAAGATGCTCTTTTCCTGGCGGAGACCTGCGAGACAGTGCTGACAGATTCAGTACCTGAGGGGCAAGTATTTCTTAATGAAGAGAAAGTAGTGCCTAAACTCACAGGCGATCAGGAGGTGTCATGGTACTTGGACACAGGGGCAAGTAATCATATGACTGGCAGCTCTGAAAAATTCGCTGAGCTCGATCGAACCGTGACAGGGAAAGTCCGCTTTGGAGATGGTTCGGCGGTGGAGATTTGCGGCCGTGGCTCAGTGCTGATGCGAAGCCACACCGGAGAGCACCGAATTATGTCTGATGTCTATTTCATCCCACGGCTGAAAAACAACATCATTAGTTTGGGCCAATTGGATGAAATCGGTTGCAAGTATTCAGCAGAAGGAGGGGTGATGACTGTACTAGATCAGGAGAGAAAGGTTCTGGCTAGAGTGAAGAGGTCAAGAAACAGAATGTACATTCTAAATATTAATCACACCGAGCATGTGTGCCTGCTAGCGCATTCGAAGGAAACTTCATGGCTCTGGCACATGAGATATGGCCATGTGAATTTCAGGTCACTTCGCTCACTAGCAGCCGACGGCATGGTCAAGGGAATGCCACTGCTGGATCATGTTGATCAAGTTTGTGATGGTTGTATGCTTGCAAAGCAACGCAGACTGCCTTTCCCTGCAGAGTCGATATTCAGAGCCACACAGCAGCTACAACTCATACACAGTGACTTATGTGGTCCTATTACACCCGAGACACCAGGAGGCAAGAAGTATTTCTTGTTGGTTGTCGACGATTTCTCCAGATTCATGCGGGCAGCGCTCCTCGCAACAAAAGACGAAGCGCTGAAGGCAATTCAGTTCAGAAAGTTGCAGAGAGTGAGCGAGATCTCAAGTTGAAGGCAATAAGGACTGGCCGCGGGGGTGAGTTCACATCTGATGCTTTCACTAGCTATTGTGATGATCATGGGATCAAGCACTATCTCACAGCTCCGTATACACCACAGCAAAATGGGGTTGTGGAGAGGAGAAATCAGACAGTGGTTGCCATGGCGAGAAGCTTGCTGAAAAGCATGGGTGTGCCTGCAAGATTTTGGGGAGAAGCAGTAATGACAGCGGTCTATCTCCTGAATCGATCCCCGACGAAAAGTGTTGAGGGGAAAACACCCTACGAAGCCTGGAATGGAAAGACACCATCAGTGCATCACCTGCGCACTTTCGGATGTGTTGCACATGTGAAGCGAGTAGGGCCTGGACTGAATAAACTCTCTGACAGGAGCGCTCAAATGGTGTTCATAGGCTATGAGCAAGCCTCGAAGGCCTACCGTATGTATGACCCGGAGAAGAAGAGGCTTGTAGTGACACGAGATGCAGTGTTTGAGGAAGACAGGTGTTGGGAATGGCACACAGCTGCAGCCTCTGAACCTGAACCTGAAGCTGTTTTCACTATTCACTATCCGACAATAGGGACAGAGAGCGTGGCTGATAATCCTGCCCCGGCAGAACACTCTCCTGAGAAATCTGTCCCGAAAACTCCACATGCTGCAAGCAAGACGTGTCGACTCCAAATGGACATACCATCACCAGCTGCAGCGTCTGTAAGTGAGGTGACACCGAGCCCTTCTCATGCCCAAGTCTCACCATGGTCAGAACCCTCACAGGGACCCCAAGGCAAGCGCCTGCTAGATGAGATCTATGATGAAACAGAGATTGTAGATGCAGATTATTCAGGCCTCTGTTTCTTTGGGATGGATGAGCCGAGCACGTTCGCCGAGGCTGAAAAGGAAGCTAATTGGCAGTGAGCAATGAAGGAAGAGCTTGAGTCGATTGTTAGCAGCCAGACATGGAAACTTGTAAATCTTCCAAAGGGCAAGAAAGAGATTGGCCTGAAGTGGGTTTACAAACTGAAGAAGGATTCAAAAGGAGATGTTCTTAAACATAAAGCCAGACTAGTGGCGAAGGGATATGTGCAAAGGCAGGGCATAGACTTCGATAAAGTATTTGCCCCTGTAGCTCGGATCGAGACAGTGCGACTCCTGATTGCTTTGGCAGCTCAGATGGGATGGCAGATTCACCATATGGACGTAAAGTCTGCTTTTCTAAACGGAGATTTGGAGGAGGAAGTGTATGTGTCACAGCCACCCGGGTTTACTGTCAAGGGAGAGGAACACAAGGTCTTGAAATTGCACAAAGCTCTTTACGGCTTGCGCCAGGCCCCTCGGGCATGGAATGCTAAGTTAGACAGTACATTGCAAGAGTTGGGTTTTCAGAAGTGTCAAACTGAACATGCAGTGTACAAGAGGGCAAAAGGGAACTCAAATCTGATTGTAGGTGTTTATGTTGATGATCTCATCATCACGGGTGGAAGTGAAGCTGAGATCAAAGAATTCAAGGCACAAATGAAAGAAAAGTTCAGTATGAGTGACCTCGGTTTGCTGAGTTATTACCTTGGGATTGAAGTAAAACAGAGCTCTGAAGGTATAACTCTCTGTCAAGAAGCATATGCTCGCAGAATCCTTGAGAAGTGTGGAATGGGTAGCTGCAACCCCAGCCACATTCCTATGGAGCAACGACTGAAACTGAGTAAAGTAAGTACAGATCCACCTGTTGATTCAACATTGTACCGTAGCATTGTTGGAAGCCTGCGATATCTTGTGCACACCAGGCCCGATATCTGTTATGCAGTAGGGTTGGTCAGCAGGTTTATGGAAACACCGACAACTGAACTCATGGCTGCAGTAAAACACATTCTCCGATATATCCGAGGCACACTGAATAATGGATGTGTCTACAAGAGAGGGAAGGCTGCATTGCAGCTAATCGGCTACAGTGATAGTGATCATGCCGGTGATGTGAATGACAGGAAAAGTACCACTGGTGTTCTGTTCTATCTGGGGTCAAGCCCAATTAGTTGGATCTCTCAGAAACAGAAAGTGGTTGCTCTCTCCTCCTGTGAGGCCGAATATATTGCAGCAGCGTCCGGAGCATGCCAAGGTATTTGGTTGGCAAGATTACTTGCAGACTTACTTGGAACCGAACCAAAGAAGGCACTACTCCGTGTTGACAATCAGTCAGCCATTGCACTGAGTAAGAACCCAGTCTACCATGAAAGGAGTAAACATATACACGTGCGATATCATTTCGTGCGCGAATGTGTGGAGACTGGGAAGATCGACATCGAGCATGTCAGCACTGAAAGGCAGCTCGCCGACATCCTAACTAAATAGTTAGGGAGAGTGAAGTTTTAGGAATTGAGGCAGCTGCTCGGAGTCAAGGCGGCGGGTGAACCACGACAAGCTTGAGGGAGAGAATGATAGAAGTCAAGCTCGTCGCCCAGTTCTAGCTAGTTTCAGTTTAAGTTTAGTCTGACACGATAGTGTTTTCTGAACCTGTGCGTGCCTGTTTCAGTTTGTAAGTTTTCCTTTGTTTAAGCTGAACCAGACACGTACTCATTTACGTGGGGTGCGTCTAGTAGACCGAGTCATGAGCTCTTTCGTGGGATGGCACGATTCAAGGATCATGGCGTAGGATTCGGTCCAAGTTTGTTTTGAGCTTTCCTTCTGTTGAATAAAGGGAAAAAACACGGAAAAGACGCTGAAGGTTGTGCGTCGCAAAACTCTGTCTCCTGCTCTCTCTGTCCAGTGTGTGTTTGACGGGTGAAGTTATGAGCGACGATCTCCACAATTCCACCACAAATTGCGTGTGTTCTAGATTAGGATCTGACATCTACTACCCACTTTGCAAAAATCTTGGTTTCCAAATTTGGCACTCACAAAGTATAGGTGTTATAATTAAGGTGCATGTCTCCTTTTATAACTTGTGACACACGCAGCAAGCAATATGATTAGCGCCTATACCTATCAGCAACTGTCATTCCAAAAGCAAATAACTCAAGAATCTTGCTATCAACTCCAAAGCATGCAAGCTAGAGAACAATTAACTTACCAATGTTCAAAATAAACCTGTCATAGAACTTGGTAATAGTAATCCAATCAGCGGTGGGAATCTTAACATCCACACTGTAAGTTCTGTTTATCCCATCCTTATGAAGTTTGGAATTCTCTATAGCTGCCACCTTTGAATAATTATTTATCGATCACTATGTGATCTTTATGATTTATCATAAGAAATATGAAGTATGAAGTCCGAACAAAAAAAAGTTCTGCTTGTGTGGCTAAAAGCACAAGAGCATGCGGTTGAAATGTCATATGCCATAGGTAAGTTTAACAAGTAAAACTACCTCGAATAGTGAATTTTTACTGACCCAAAAATCTGGATTATTGAAGTTTATGCATCATTGAGCTGTCCATAGTGGACATAGGAAATAGCACATATCATAATAGTAGGACGAAATGCTAACATATATTCAGAAATCATCAAAATGCACTTTATGTGCAGAATAATTAGAACCCTTGGATGTTTCAACAGTTAGATCACATAATATCTTCATATAAAATCATAGAGTTGGCACAAATGTTCTAATTATGTACCAATAAATTAATACTTTGTGGATCTTTGATAAGGCATCATAACATGCAGTCTGAAATGATCAAGAATGGTTTAGTACCAGAATTATGTATTTGGTATTCAGTAGAAAACACTACACCCTTTTAAGTTTTAACCATGCAGCATCACAACAACATTTGCTACAAAATCATTCCCAATATCTCAAAGAGAGCTTAACTAGCACCATACTTCAGTTTCACTTACTTACACATGAACAAATCTGAAGCCAGGCACGAGTCTTCGAAACCAAGCAACCAGATGCCTAACACTCACTTCTGACATTAGTCACCGAATTCTCTTCCGAGAATATCGCAGAAACACTATTATCAGACATTCTTATTTTTGTTAAAACCCAAGTATGGCAAAGTTTTGTTTGGGAGAGCACATCACAATCACAACATAGTAATTATGCCCTGATTCGTAAAAGACCCTCTCTTTTATACACGCATGACAGGTGAACCAAGCAAATTGAAACCAATTTTGTCGATCTACCTAGTTCATCCATGGATCCACGCAACTGAGAAAACCAAAAAGATGAACTCTATCTAACCGGGTCTTAAACGCAACAACCTAAGTTAACCATGAATGTCTGATCCATCTATACTTGGGCATAATCTCACAATCAAGGTTGCAGTTTTCTTGCAACCTGCAAGAAACACGGAAAGGTCAGTGCTGAGCAAATATAGGTCTAGGCCACACGTCACGGTGGTACACGACGACAACAGCTAAGTCGTCCCCCGCCACGGGCCATGCCCGTTCCACTTGCGCTAGCTGCTGTCACCCGACCGGAGCGCGACAACCAGGTTCTCCGGCAGCGAGTCCTGATCCATCGCCAAGAATGCGTCGTGGGACCAAGAAAGGACGACGACCCTGTGGGGCAGCCGATGCAGAGGCATCGAGGCAGCCCCAGGCATTGCGGTTGGAGGAAAGGGGCAGGGTGTTTTTGATGGTGATTTTTTAGGTCAAAGGAATTTCATCATGTGGCGAGGACAAACCTGCCCAACGGGCCGGCAGAGCCCCCCAGGGCACGTCAGTAAACTGGTTGTGTTGTGCTGGCTGGTGGGCTTCGTTCTGAGGTCCAGACACAGAACATTAGCTAAACGTTTCTAACATGTCGGCTCGTTAAAGCCTTTATACTTTTTTCTGAAAAAATATAAGTAATAGTATAAAATCAGAAAAAAATAAAAAATTCTTGACAGGCCGTGTCGTGCTGACATGCAGGCTTGTGGGAGAAGCCAAGACACGACCCTAGCTCGGTGTCGGGCACGCATGCTATTGTGTTGGCCCACGGAAGCACAACCCGATGGCTAGGTTTTGACGAGCAAAGTAAAAAAAAATTGTATTGTCAAAATAATCTAATATTTGTCGGATTGACCTGCGATCGATCTCCGATTTTGTTTCATTGCAAGATTTACAAAATACTTGGAATATATTTCACTTTGTGGGAAATGTGTGCAAAAATATTATAAACCATGGTGCGATAATTCTAATCCAATGTTTATTTTATATGCCTACATTTCTCAAATCATGTGAACCAAAGAAGCCCTTGAACCAATCAGGATGCAACCCCCTAATTCTATGCTAGTAGCGTGTAATCTAGCAAATTGAAAAAATCGGTGTGAATTTTTGTTTGATTGAAAATATGTCATGAAAGCACAATATATTTATGTGCTTTATGAATCTATGCAGATATAGTACAAAAATAGTAGTATCAATACTTCTCATAAATGAATAGGATATAAAATTTAATTTCCACTGCAAGGAGCACAATAAATTATTGTCGCTTATGGATAGCATGCATATCTACAACGATACTACCTCCGTTTCAAATATTAAGGATTATATTTTCCCAAAAGTCAAACTATGTAAAGTTTGATTACCTTTTTAGAAAAAATATATTAATATTTATAATACGAAATCCATACGGTTTGATACATCATGAAACATATTTTCACATGATGTCCATATAATATCATATTTTTTATAGTTTTTCTAAAAGTTTGGTCAAACTTCCCGTAGCTTGACTTTTCAAAAATAACCTTAAGCTTTGAACGGAGGCGGTATCAATCTTTTCTCATAAATATATAGGATATTTAATTTAATTTTCATCGCAGGGAGTATAATAAATTACTGTCGTTTATGGGTTCTATGCATATCTGCAACAGTATCGATCCGATCTTTTTCCATAAATATATACGATATACAATTTAATTTTGACCACATGGAGCACAATAAATTACCATCGCTATTTATTATATGAGTATGCAGAGATATCAATACTTTCCCATCAATGAATACATGCAATATATATATGATATTTCCTTTCATTTGCACCCAAGGAAAATAATAAATGATAGTGCATATTTTCTCTTCCATTAATATTTCCCTCAATATAAATTGTTTATTTATTTTCCATCATATATGCTTTGAAGGATAGTGCAAGCATTCACATTTCTTACAAGAAAGGATGAAATGTGTGTATGTATTCTTGCTACTCTCTATATTTTGTCTTACTAAAGTTGCTACAACATGGTATCATAATCCATACATTCGGAGGCACATGCGATTAAAACCAGGGGCATCCTCTAATGTGAGCTTACTATCAACTGAGGCTGGACCTATAAACGGCAAAATGATCGATCATGTAAGTTCACTCTTATGTATGGTACATTCATATATTATATTTACCATGTTATCATTTTTCTACTTTATATTTTTTGAAATTAATGAGAACCAACAAAAAAATATTTACTTATCAAGACATGCAAACTCTATTAATAAAAAACTCAAGAAAAGACTATATCAAATGATAATCCAAACTTTTGTACTCCAAGTTTCGACATGAAGCTTGGACTACACAAATCGAGTTTATTATTCATGATCCTTAAGGTTCGACTTGAAGCCATTCCTTGCGTTCTTTGACACAGAACCACCGATAGAGAATTATGGAATCCGTTGGATGAAATTTGGTGAAATGTAACGTGAGAGCATCAGGACTGGATGTGCGGTCTGATTTTGGGGAGTTCCCATATTGGATTTTTCTAGTTTAAGGCTGTAAAATTAACATTTTGGGTGGCTCGAAGATGACATGTAGAATAAGTTTATCTGTAAGGTGTATCTACTCATCTAGTTCCATTACATATGAAAACATTTATGAAGATAGTATTTGTTGTTTATACAACAAAAAGTCCCATGTAGAAAGAAGACAAATGGTTGCTGTTACAACGTTCAAAAAAAAGCTGAACATTTTGCCCTTTGTGCATAGTATATTTGATCATACTTTTTGCATGATATTACATGAGTTAAATCTATGTATGTTTGAGATTTTTTTATAATGCATAACTTGGTAAACGCTATACTGAAGCATCAATCCTTCACATGTACAAAATATGCTAAAAGCATTATATTCCATGCTCTCTGGCGTGTCGAGTCCGGTAAATTGAGGGTAGAATATAAGTATTGGATAATTCACGCTTCCGGACATATTGCTACTACAAATACGGCAATTCATTTTTCCTCCTTAAAAGAACCATCTTGTTTTGTTTGGTATTTATTTGGATCTTAGTTACCCACAAATTTTTTAATGTCTTCCAAATATTACCACTTCTAGACTATATGATTGGTTTTGGTTTTTATTCTTACATATCTTTATATAAACTATTTAATGACAACCTAGAAATATATCAATCTTTCATCAATATCCATCATGAGGTACTATTAATTATGTTGATATGTCTTTATAGCTCGCAATTTATGAATCGATACCCTTTTTTGTAACAAAATTTGATGGAGGCATGGCTACGTTAGATGTTTTTGAGTCATTGGATCTCAAGGAAGGACAAATATCTTCTGAAATATGCGTAGCGAATTACCAAGAAGGTCATCGTGAGAATCTTAATCTTATACTAGCTGGATGGAGCGTAAGTCAATTTGTCCTTACTTAGGAAAAATGTTGTATTTGAAGTATCCTCAGCTTGATAATTCTAATTATGTTCCTAACTTTTGTAGATTGCACCTTCCTACTATGGTGACAACAAAACACATTTCGTTGTAGGATGGACGGTATGTGTTCAAATTTCCACTTTTTAAAGTGGGTTTATTTCAATTTAATTTCTTTTTCTTCTGAGAATGTCTTGAAATTCCCTATCATGGTTCTAACATAACATGGAAAAATAAAACAGACAACATGTAGGATTATCATCTTGTTACTCATAAAAATAATCATTTATAGTGTGGAGCTTGATATACATCGAAACACAACAATAGAATTATCTTCCCATATATACGTGCTAGCATGTTAAAAATATTTTCATGACCATGGCGCATAATAGAGAGTTCAATTTAGACTCGTTTTCTATGTAATTTGTATAACCAATGATTTTTATGGGAATGGCCAGACCAATGGATATGACTCGACGTGGATTTGTACCAATTAACTATGCTCCTATTACTCCAGGGGATACTCTCGATGTGAAAAGTAAGATAACTATCAAGATATTCAAGGTCAGATGTCAACTTTCTTGCAATGTTTTTTATTTCTTAACTATTCAACAACATAATATATTGTTCTGATGTGTTAATGGGATTTAAGAATTTTATTTCTCTCTTCCATTACAATGACTGAACAAAATTAGTTTCAAATACATATCCGAATGACTTGAGTGAGTGTTTATATATATAACATGGGAACTTTGATCATTTTACAGAGTAAAGATGGGAGATTGGTGGCTACACTTTGCCAGTGGTGGTGAAAAGCTTGCACCCGTCGGATATTGGCCAAAGAACCTTTTTAATACTTTGGATCACTATGCAGATCATATACAATGGGATGGTTACACTGGATCTCTTCTAGGGAGCCCTAGCCCACCTACGGGAAATGGGCACTGGCCCGGCGAAAACTCTACAACATTTCAAGATCTGCAATATATCAACGAAGATGACATGGTTTATGCGGTGACCCAGCATACCATGGCATGATGTAGTATACTATAGTCGTTGACATAACACCAATAAAACACTGTTCACTAGTATTACATCCAGAGAACACTCTAGGTTACAGCTCACTCTTTACACAAGATCCAGAGAACACTCTAGGTTAAAGAGAGAGGAAGAACTTCTTACGAAGAAGAATCAAGGATAAACAACGCAAGAACTATTATACTATTAAAACTAGTATTTTAACTAAGATATTGGCATTGCTGCTATTGCAATACACTACAGAATTAGGTTCTTTGGCTAGAGATTATATTTCTATCTAATTAGTAACTTTGTCTTTACTTGAATTGATGTATTGACTTTCTTGACTTTAGTGAAGAGCTTTAGCTTTGGATGATGAGTCCTGGAGCATAACTTGATGTAGATGTTGTCTATCCCGGCTTCAGAATATAGCAAGGATTAAGAAGAAACTTTGAGTACGAGCGTACTCAGCAATTTCACTAGAAAAGGAGTGTTTGATGCACTATAACTACAGCCACAGACCATAGGTCGTAGACAATGCAAGTTTTAATAAACATTTCTTCAAAGGTTGCTTTTATTCTGAAAAGCTATGTCCGTCAGCCTTCACGGGTTTACTAGAACTTTCATGGAGTTCCTTTCCCGCCGCGTTCGTAGCTCCTTCCCGGAACATGGAGTAACAAGTTACAGTTCTTACACTTTGCAGAGGTGCGTCACTTTACCCATGAGAGATCAACTCTTTGTTGCACAACCGGGTAGCTTATTCCCATCCACAATTCCATGATGTGGGGACCAGAAGATGATCCAAGCCAATCACTGCCCCTTCACGACCTCGCATGCCTCCTTGGTGTACACCATGCCATGTATTGGATTACGGCAATGGTACAAACTCTTAGATGCCAGAACTATCGTGGGATGTTGAGGGTTCTCACCCATATGCTGCATATCCTCTATGAATTACCAATTAATATGCACGCTACGAGGATAAAAACCACGACCTACACATCCAGCTTTATGCGAGAGGAAGAAGACACGACTGACTTCTTCGTCCCATTCCAAATCTCATGGTTAACGTGTAATATACGGCACAAGAATCACTGACGACATTGGTTGTTAAGTCCTAGGTGATATAGTTGTGAATAGTGGTATTCCAATTGTCAGATTTACTAGATTAGTTGATCACCCTGGATCAGTAACCAATAGCTCACATTATTATCGAAAATAGTGTTTTTTGATCTTTTTCAAATGCAGGTGATGACATACTGGATTTGTAAAATACTTTAGAAAAAATAAACAAAGGACATGAGAAAGTGTGAACTTGCCCTTTGTGATTGCAAGGTTATGCACTCATGGTCTTCAAGATAATATAAGATCCAATATCTGAAATTAGCATCATTGGTCCGGTAAGGATTAATGTTTAAAGAAGCAATATGCTCTATGCATAAGTAATGTGATGCACTTTTATGAACGCGAATCCCGGGGATAATGTTGTTCTAGGGTTTGGATTTCGGAAATGGTTACTTTAGAATGTGTTGTCCTTTTAGATAAGTTTCGCACTTGTGCTTCTTATTAGGGCTTGTGAGTGTGTGTGAACAATACATATTTATGCAGCAATAAAATTTACACCTATGAAATGCTATTCAAGATTGTTTACACTTTAATTGTTTATCTTCAAACTTTACTTTATAAGTAAATTCACCTATAAAGAGCTTAAGTTTTATCGATCCTAAGTATATAAGTGAAATATGAAGTAATGTGATCTTGATTATTTGTCATATATTGTCTGAAGTGGCAAAACGAATAACTTTTGAAGAAAAGATTCCTTTTCTAAGGTTTAAACAATCTTTGTGGTTAGTTAGTGGTGGTCGATGTTATTTGTGCTTGCTTGAATATTTTGGTCTTAACATGCTTTATAACTTAAGTATTTCAGACCAAAGTTAACTATAAAACATATAACAATGTTTATAGTGTTATATTTAGATTCTTGTAGACTAAAGTTAATTTTAAAACAAAGATAGTTTGAAAGTATAATGCTTATAACCTTTGTACCTGGTGTACTTGGTAATGTTGCCTTAAGGTTACTTAAGAATGGTTATTCTTCTATTTAAGTAGTGGTCTCTTAATTTTGTAGTGGAACAATATTTCTTGTTTCCTTATAAAGGTATGATTATGGTTTGTGGATAAATAAATAGTACTAGTGACTACTCATGAATTACCTTTGGATTTAGTCCATTATAAGGTTGTATTTGATTGATATATCATTCTTGAAGATTTTATAATTATTAAAGATCTTTTTAAAATATAATTTATTCATATAGTAGAAGGATAATTCAATATAATAGTATTTCTAATGTTTTGAATCATTATGACTTATTATTAATATTCAAGACTAATACTTATTTATTATACTTGATTAGCTAATTTTAGAAATATTAACAAATTTTATTTACCCTTATATGAATTTTAAACTAAGGGAATAGGTTTAAATTCAAGTTATTAGAGTATCTGAATTTTTATTTAACTCAATAGTGAAATATTATATTTTTAACATGTATATATTATTTTTGTGATCATTTTGGTATATTATATTTATTTTTATGATTTATAAATAATAAGATATGATTTTTATAAGATTTAATACTTTAAAAATACTTAATAAATAATAAATATTTAATTAAGTGAAATAATAATGATGCATGATTATAGTTCTTATTTTTCTAAGATTTTTGGTATTTTATTCATATTTTTATCATTTACCATTATTGGAATATGAATTATCAAAGTTTGATTACTTTTAAAATCCTTATTAAACCATAATTATTTAAATAATCATCATAATAATATTTGATAATAATTTTAAGTTGTAGATTTTATTTTTCTACAAATTTTCATATATTATACACATTTTCTAAATTATAAATCAAAAGTTATTAATTAAACAAGATTTAATCATTTATTTGATTTCTGGAATATTAATAATTCAGTTTATAACATTTTATTTATTTCTTAAACATGAATTAACCTTTTACACCGCACCCACACCTAGTCCTAGTCACTGATCAGTGGGCCAGTGGCCACCTCAGCTCTCAAGTTAATAAATGTGTTTGTTACAGACTGGATTGCTACCCCCAGACAATGACATATGGGCCCTGGGCTATGTCACTTGCCACGTGAGACAAATACCAGGTCAAACAGGGGACTAGGTCCAGGGTGGCGTCGGCGTGACGTAGCTATGGCGTCAGCACCACCACCACCGTCAGTGGTTGGTCGCCGGCGACGATCCACGACACCGAAGCAAGCGAAACTAGCCTAGTTCGAACCGGCGCAACGCGCTGTTTGGCGGCGCCGCTCGAAAATGGTCATCGGAGCCTCGGCTCCGACGAGCTCTGACGGTGATAGAAGGTGCGACGGTGTTTAACAACGAGATACGGCGATTTAGGGATACTGGAGTGTTCAGGAACTCACCCTGATGATGATAGAGAGGTTGGCGAGGACAGGCGTGGTCGGAGGCGGGCTCTCTGACGAGGACTCCGACGAACTGCCGCAAAGAGGAACGGCAAAATTCGCCCTCTCCAGTGCTCCCCTTGATGCAAGATTCTACCCAGATGATCTACGGAGCACGGGGCTTCTCCATGGCTACTTGGAAGAGAGTGGGAAGGTGCAGCTCGACGGCGAGGTGTGGCTCCGGTGAGCTAGGGTTTCGGATCCATTCAAATCAGAGAGGATAAGGAGGGATTGTGGATAGGGATTGAGGCAGGGCGTCGTGGTGGCCTTCTTATCCCCCTCTGGAACGACGGCGAGCATCTTGATGCATGGCTAACGACGACAACGGCATCGGGCGGCGGCGAGCTCCTCTAGCGAGCTGCCTGTGTGCGTGAGGATGACGATGACGTCGCTTTTGCGGAAAAACCCCTGGGAAATCTTTCAGCTCAACCCGCAGACCTTCTTCGGTCCCACTTGTCAGTCACAGACGAAAACAAGCTGGGCTAGCTGCTGGGCTTTTGTGGGCTGCACATGAGCGACAGGTAAAAAGAGAGGAGTTGGGCCACGGCCAGGAAATGTTTTTTATTTGTTTTATTTTTTATATTTTATGTTTTACTTTCAGATTTGAATTTTCCTTATTTTATTTGAATTCTCCTTATAGAATTGATTTGCTGAGTGATTGCAGCATTAATAAAGTATATTTAGGTTCTTTTATGAGTTTGTCATATAATGGTATTATCTCTTTATTTGTTTTCTATCAGAACCCTTTTTATATTATGTAGAATCCCTTATTATTAATTTTTCTTTCTACATTAAACCATGGCTTTATTATATGATATTTTCTTATTTGTTTATAAAACTTAACTCTAGTTGGCTCATAGTTTGAATAGAAATTTTTATATGTATAATGATCCTATATCATTATTTGATGCATGAAATACAAAAGAAATTAATATGGTTATTACTACTTCCATTAACTTATAGAATGTCAATGTATATAATCTATTATGATAAAACATAGAAGTTTAGGGTTCTTAATTTACTTATATTCCCTTATTTATGTGAGTAAAGGTTTAATAGGCTAAGCATATTGTCTTCTGTTTGTGATCTTTAATGATAACACCTTTAAAAAAAAGTTACATCTAAAATGTTTTATGGAGAAGAATTGATAAAGATACTCTTAAGCACATATAATTATGATAATTGGAATTGTGAGAGATGAGCTTATGTAATTTGCTATAAGAAAATATTCCTATTAAGTGATATAGATATAAGATGAAGAATTCATAATATGAAATGGATATTATACTTGGTTTAAGACTTAAAGTTGATTGTTTACCAAGAATGTCTATTTTCCATAAATCACAATCCTGGATTTCTAATTAAGGAATTCCTTTCCTAGATATACTACTTCTTCCTAGCCATCATCATGGTTAACATGATGAGCTTTACTTCACAACAATATTCTTATTTACCTATTATTCTTCTAAACTCGTGGATGAATCCAGTGAGTTTGATATTAAAGCATTTCATAGTTTTCTCATCCTTGCTTGGTTATACCCACTACTCTACTGTTGATAATTTTCAATCCAACAAGTAGTTCTTTCAAACTCCACTCATAACATTCCTTAATCATCCATCACTAATATTTCTCCATCAGATGTATACATCCAACTACCTTTCTCTAAAGCTTACTATCCCTTAAAGTGAACAATACTACTTCCATAACTCCATGCTTTACTAAATTGAATCATACTGTCTTACATTTACTTTCCTCTAATAACTCATACTCCAACCTCACATTATATTAATGTGGCTTGTAATGACTACTCTAGGATAACTTATCTATACTAGGGTTTTAATCATGTTCTACACACCAATATCACTTATACTTGATATAAGTATCCAATCTTGGTGAGCAAGTATGATCATTATAATCCTTTAATCATTTATAGCTTAGGTTTTCAATTGGCTAATCAAGACTTCATCCATACAACCTTACAATTGTATTGAAATTATCTTCTCAATATCTCTAATTGGGTTAAGGCTGTTATTCATGGACTATGCCCACTTGGTCTAATAGAATTACTACTGGTAACTATCTTCAGAGTTCATCCTAGTAATCTTCCTTACTACTATATAATTATCTGTTATAAATTACCCTTCTGTTTATTCAGGAGTGGTTTAACTCCACCAATAATCCTGTTGATCTAATTCTCTATAATCACTCCCATCCTATAGATAATATCTAAGACTAGCATTAATATTTACCTCTACTTAGTTGTTTCTTTATAAACACTTAAGTGTAAACTATGATACGGTCAAGAGTTGATAGATTGGGATATGATGAATCAATAGTTGATTTCTCAACATTGATTAACAACAAATATTAAGATAGGTTTCATAAAGATTGATATGGAAAGAAAAATATATGGTGAATGATCTTGACTTAGTTTCTTTCCTACTCAAACTCACTAAAGAGTTAAGGTTAGGTATTACTATGATACTCATAGTAAGAATAGATAAGAATAAGATAGGTTAGGATTAGTCATTACATTTTTATTATTTTAGTTGTAATCTTAACTTGGCATTTATGAGTTGTTGTGCTGAATATGATGATAGGATCCCTTAAGGATCAGATATTAATCATTTAAGCAATGTATTATGAGTAACATTTTATTATATCTGATCTACCCTTAGATCAAATCATGTTTTTATCCAAATGAGGTTTTAGCAAAGTTCATATTAAAACTTATCACAGTCAACTTGATGATCTACTTCAATTCCATCAAGTTGAGAGAAGCTTTAATCATTTTGACAAGTTTTGTTTAAAAGCGCGAAAATTATTCGGATTTTCTATGCATGAATGCAATGCACACATCTAGGTTTAGCTTATTTCCAAGCTCTCTTGCTAGAATGTTACAGTTTATCCTCCACTTCCAGAGCCAGGAATTCAGTCTTATGTGTCCCATAAGGAATGCTATCAAGTCGGTCGATTTATGACCGACAAGTTCAGCTATAGGGGACCTGACGGTTGTACTAATTAGTATTGCCATACAAGAAAAATAGTATGTTCAATAAGTATTGTACGTGTTACTCTGTTACTCCGTTCTTTTCATACATCAAAAATTGATCTAGAGGCCATTATTTATTCCCAAAGTTTGGATGATTTGACACCACAATAGATCCAGTCTCATAAGTATGTACTGGAAAACACTTTAATCCAGCAACACAAAATCAGAGCGTCCTCTTGCAATGGCAGTCAGTCCACTATCATCAATTAATTGGCACCCACACAAGTTTAACTTCTGAAGAGAGCAACCTTCAGCTATCGCCGCCACCCTATATCAGATACCCTGCAAAGGAAATTGAAAAAAAAAATCACAAACCAAAATGCAAACATATCATCATGGGGATGTAGATCGGAAAAAGAATGATATAGCTGGGCAAGATAAATAAAAAGGACAGGATAATGGATGATAGTATTCACCTCTCACAAAAATCCGGTGTTAATTCTTTAAGTGACGTACAATTCCCGGTAACTAACCAATGCTCTGTCTCCTACTTTCATACCAAGAGAATTCAAGAAACCAAACACACCAGAGTTCTGGATTTCAGTATGCGTGTATAAGCAGATCATGATGCTCCATTTGGACATAAACCATTTGACACTTGCGAAGCTACCAATCTCATAAAAGGTATAAATCAGAAAACTGTGCAGAGTTTGAGATTAATGATGACTGAAACATAATTTGACCATACACAAAAAAGTTCTCATCTGTCTCCATACAAACTAGGCTTGCAGCAAATTGACGCAAACTTAGAAGTTGGAAACACAATAGAAGGATTTACAAACATAATATTCATGAACTTGTTAACAAAATGTCCAGAGAAATAAATGATTATTTGGCGCTAGCAATTAAAATCATCGACAATCTCACAGGTTAAAGCAATATAGGCAAAACAATTGTCAGTATAAAGCATTGCAAATGCACACTTCTAGCCTAGAATGACCAACACAAGAATACATAAGAGTACTCACTGTGATACAACTTACCACCTAAAGATAATTAGTCGAGCATAGACTGTCACTTTGCCCCTGGTTCAAGGATGTCCGCTTTCCATCTCAGACAAGCTTGAAACTAGCCTCCTGTCCAGCATCACGCTGGTTGACTCAGCCTCCCTGATCAGCTGCCGGCACTTAGCCATCCTCCCCCCTACGGCATAGCCTTCAATCAAATTACAGTATATGTCGCTGGTCGGAATGAACCCAGCCTCCTTCAACCTTGACAGGTACCTAAAAGCCCTTTCCGGATCGCGCAATGCAACACACAGCTTGACGATGACCCGGTATGCAGGCAGGTCAAGAAGGCAGTTTGCCTGCTCCATTTCCCACACCAGGGCCAACGCCTCACGGTGCCTCCCATCGCGGGAGCGGCTGTGGATCACCGTCGTGTACATCACCACGCTTGGGTTCCCGCCGGACAACCTGAACCAGCTGAACAGGCTCTCCACGGCCTCATACCGCCTGAGCTTTATGCAGACCTTCATGATGGCAGTGCAGTCCTGCGGCCGCAGGTCAAAGTCTGGCCTCTCACCGAGCTCGTCGAGCAGCGCAGCAGCAAGCCCATAGCCTTCAGGTGTCCTGGCAGCTTCCAGGATCAGCTTCGCGTAGATACTCGGGTGCAGCGTTCTCTTGTTTATCCTGGCAAGCTCGAGGACCTTGCGTGCCAGGCTTACTTTGCCCGCCCCGATAAACCCACTCGCCATGGCTTCAAGGACGGCGCGGCTCGCCGAGGGCACGCACTCCTCAAGCGCGGACTCCATCTTCAGCTCGTCGAAACGCGCCAAAACCTCGACAGTCGAAGCGAGGATCCGGTCATCAGGGAACAGCGGAACGGCCTTCTGCGCCTGGGCCCAGCACAGCGTCTGGAGTGCCCTCTCGGGGAGTCCCATATGCCCGAGCTCCCGGATGGTCATGGACAGGGACCCTTTCCGGAGGAACGGAGCCCAGCGGTCCAGCACCTTGGACACCTCGGTCTCTGGCCGGAGCGCGGCGATCTCCCTGGCGATCCCGACGAGGACCTCCGGGTCCTTGCGCACCCGGTCACTGAACGAGGTGCGCGAGGGGAGCCGGACGTGCTGCTTCGGCGCCGGAGCGGCGGGCAGCCTCGTCTTGTGGGGCTGCGGCAGCGGGAGAGACCGCCGCGTCACCGGGCTCGGCGGCTTCAGCGGCCGCTGGCGCATCGGCCGGGCGAACAGCGCCGAGATGGCCTCGACCTCGTCCTTACTCCATTCCAGACCCCAGTCTTCCTTCTCACCAGCGGCTTTCTCTTCGTACTGCTTATCCTTGGCAAGACCTCCAGTGGACGACCCCGTGCAAGATACCCGACGAGAACCACGAACATAGCAGCCGCCGCGAAGCCACGAAAGGCCGATCGTCTTCACCGACGCCAAGGATGGGGAAGCGCTGGCATGCAGCGCGGGCAGCGGTGGCCGGGTCACCAGAGACGACATGGCCGGCGAAGGTCCCGCTTCTCTTCCGTCTGCACCTAGACGGTGGCGCTCCCACGTCTGCCCCACGAGCACGGGGCAGCAGGAAGGAAGTCCCCAAGCCGCGCCGGCGACGCAATTGCACGAACAGCTTGAGCGCCGGGCGGTTTGTTCTCCCTCTCTCCTTGAGCGGTGACCGGTCGAGCACGGACGGACGGACTGCGCTCGCTGCGCTGCGCTGCCCCGTGCGTGCTCGGCGCCGCCTCCACCCCTTGTCGGTGCCGCCGCTCGCCACCCGCTGGTCGTGGGACTGGGAGGCCGCGCCGCCGGGAGAGGATTTGGGGATTTTTTGCGCTTTTCTTCTTTTTGTGGAACGCGGAGAAAATTTTGCGTTGCTTGCGTTCGACGATGCGCCACTCGCACGGGCTCAGGATTGTGATTTCTTCCAACTTCTAAGTGGGTCGAGATCCTGTGGTCCGGCCCTTGGGAACAAGCCCTGGCCTCTCGGGCCGTACGGCCCATCAAGTTCAAACGGTGCGTCACTTTACTGGTCCACTTTTTGAACTGCAATTTTTGTTTCATGGACCCGTACACATGCTCTAATTATTCATGCAAAGATATTTTGGCAACATAAAACTTCTTACATTTAGCAAAAAGCTATGGAGGTAGCACCGTACAAGTGGGGTACGTTTATCTCCCGTGTATTTTCTAGCGTGAACTTACCCGTGTAAGAGCATCTCGAGTAGCCGCTGTATATGGCGCCTGCGCTAAAAACCATCAATTTGTCGCGTCGTAGTGTAGTTTACATGTTCTAGCAACCGTTGTATACATGTGCGCGCTGTAAAAAATTTACTGCACGCGGTGTTTTGAGTTATTGTACGCGACATATTTGAGGAGTCAAATGCCACGCGCTATCGCTAGGCTCGTGAGAAAACTTCATCTGTGCTCGTGCCCTCGCCTTTCCCAATCCACCTCAGTCTTAAGCGCCGCTGCCGCGACGTATAGTCCCTGCCATGGCTATCTAGCTACAAGCCCGCCCGTCGTCGCGCCTCCACATGGCTGTCCCGAGCGCGCCTTTGCGGTAAATCGAGCCCCTTGCCGTTGTCGCCACCGTGCCCAAGCCCTCATTTATTCCGTTGATTTGGCGCCGCGCGTCGAACGATTTGGAAAGCAACTTGTTGTATTGTTGATGAACAAGTTGCTTTATTTGTTGGTAAACAATTTGTTGTACTTATTGTATTGAACGTGTACTCCCTCCGATCCATAATACTTGTCACTAAAATAAATGTATCTAGACATGTTTTAGTGCTAGATAATAAACTAGCCAATTTATTGTTGATTTATTTAGATATGTTTGATCTTTTTGATCGTATAAAGGTATGTAAAAGTTGTTTGCGTCGATCGACATCGTCGTGCTGTGTAGTTTGCTCTATAGTACATCGGTTTAGCTCTAGCGCTTGTTGACCATGGCCTAGCTTCTCAGCCAGCCTGGAACTGGACCTACACGCACAGTTGCCCATCGCTAGCGCTGCAAGTCAACGGCCACACCCAAACCGTGCTGCACAGAATTAAATTTTAATTTAATCATCATTTCACCATCGTTGCTCACGCTGTCCCTAGCTCGCACCCGCACGTGCTCTTGACACTCAGACTAGCAAAGTAGCTAGGCCTTATAGTGATTTTGTCCTGTTGTAGCTGCTGGTCGATCTAGTATACCCATCAAAACCAGTTCACTACCTCGCCTTCATCGATCGATTTTTATAGTACTCAGATCATAAACACTTGTGAATTTTTCTGGATAGATACTACTGGTCGATGGGTATGCTAGATCGACCATCAAACCCTTAGTGTATATGCCTTAATTTTGTCATAGATTTCAAGAAAATACGTCACTTGTTTTCCTTTGCGGGTTATACAAGTATATATGAGTATTATTGTACTATATACTGCAAATGGCAAGTATGATTCCATCCAAACGGCTCAGAGAGATCAAGCCCAGCTGGCCCATTAGACTATTGGTGCAGTAGTAGTACACACGAGACTCATTCGGTCAACAGAACACATCGAAGTATTTTAACCGTATATGTTCGTACGTCGCTGTCTCCCTAGTTTCCTGCAATTTCGATCGGCTTGTGTTCTCTGAACCCTAGTATTACTAGTACTCATTCATCAGCTGTATATGGCCAATATACTTAGTTATTTTTTCCTCCTGACTAAAAGGCGCCGGCAGGTCGACGCGTGCGTCAGGGTGCAGGTGGGACTACCCGCGAGAGGCCCGCTTCTGTCCGCACAGTCCCGCACATTCTAAGCAGGTGTCCCGCGGGAGCCCGCAAAAATTATATGGGTGTCCTTCGTCCTACGTATACCCATATATACCCGCAAATGCATTACAAATTTAGTGAATATACAATTCTCAGCAACGCTGCAGACTTGAACCACCATAAAAACAGCCATAAAAATTTCATCAGTGATTGTAACAATTCTCAGCTACGCTACGCTACAGCTACGCTACAGACAACCATAAAAATTCAGTGAAAATTCAATGAATATACAATTCATGAGTGAAAATTTTTCACAATTCAGTGAATATACAGACAACCATAAAAATTCAGTGAATATACACACAACCATAAAAATTCAGTGAATATACAATTCACGGCTATGCTACAGACTTAAACAATTCAGTGAAAATTTTCCACAACAGCTACAGACTTGAACAACCATAAAAACAGCTACAAACTTCACAAATCAGTGATTTTACTCTCATTTCATCAGTGATTGCTTCATCATCTATTGGAGGTTACTTGTACATCCCTCATCATTTGTATCGGGAAAATGAGTCAGGAAAGGAACTGAAAAGAGACCTCAAATGAGTCAGGAAAGGAACCGAAAAGAGACATCAAATGTATAACTAAAAAATGCATCATTGTAGGAAGGCTACGTAGTTTCATAAAGCTACAGAGGCAACCATAATCTAACAACAAAGACTGGAAAGTGGATGAATGACGTCGACAAATCAATCCGGTGTTCCGACATAGCTGAACAAGCCAAACATGTTGTAATTTAAATATTGTTGATTAACTCTACTTAGCATGCTGCAGCACCGCAATTCTAATATAAATGGAAAATCACACGAGGGACACGATTTCACTGGTGAAATAGGACTGTATATATATGATCTATGCACTTCTGATTTATACCAATTCTGAATTCTATATGACTTGAACAACCTGAATAACTAGTGAACAAGAGTTACTGCTGATTTTCTAAAGCACTAACCAGATCTTGGAGAAGGACGATCTGGAGACCGCGACGGCCTATATCTTCCATTCTCAATCGACCGGCTTCACCGCACTCTCGCCATGGTGTTCCCCTGTAAGTTTTAATCATGATTAGCCATGTTTATGTACTAGAAAAAGATGTATCTTAAACAAACCAAACATGTTTCAGCTCTAAAATTGTACAAGTAATATTGTGTCAAGAAAAAACAGTCAGCCTTTAGTGAAGGAAAACAGTAACCTACCAGCTGCCTTAAACCAGTCCTGTAGACATATCAGAATCTCGACGGTAGAGGATGAAAGGCTGCTCCGGTAGTCGCTGACGACGCGTCCTCCGATGCTAAAAGCTGACTCGGAAGGAACAGTTGAAGCTCGGATGGCCAATATGTCATGTGCCATTTTAGAGAGCACGGGATACTTGGAAGAACTAACTTTCCACCATTGAAGAATGTCCACCTCCTTCTTCTGAGGAAGCAACTCTTCTTTTAGATATATCGAGCTCATTGCTTGTTTGTCTTCTTTTAGACCTCATGTGTTGACCCCACTCCACAAGTGGATCATCCTCTACTTCCACCTCTTCGGCATTAGGAAGAAGGTGAGATCCATTCATGTCCTACTGAATAATTTATGTCCTACTGGACAACACTGGACGTAGTAGTACTAAAAGGAAGCCTCATTCATGTCCTACTGAATAATTCACCAAAAAGCACTAAAAAGGAAGCCTCATTCATGCAGCATAATAGGCACTATGAAGCTTACTGAATGTTTGTGGTCTCACCGTTCCATGGAGGTGCAAAAACAGCAAGAGGTGACAGGTCAAAGAAATTAGTTTATGTTTTGCTGTATTCAAGGTTGGTTGTGTTTCGTGGCAGATTATTGTAGTACTGGCCTGGCATCAAAATATCAGGACATGTCCTGAATATTAATCATGGGGTCTATGAACGTGTGTCAACAGTCAGATGCAGAGCTTGGGAGCTGATAATATAGTAAGAAGGATGTATGGTCCATTGACCATCACCAGCAGATCTCAGCTTCCCCTAGAACTACTAGAGCTTGGGGTTTGTTCTGGCCAACGGTCAGAGTATAGGAGGTACAAGTCTTGAATATTTATGGGGAGTGAATGTGTGTCAGCAATCTATTTTCGGTTGCCTCCATTGACCCATCTCTCTCTAAGCTGCCGCTGCAATCTATTTTGTGTGTGTGGGCATCTCGATGTGGTGGAATAATAGGACACCACCCATACATACTGGTTAGGCCAGATCAGATTTGTGGTAGAGCAACAAATACACAGCTCGCAATGAGGTGCGTATGTCTGTGCGTCTGGGACGCTGGAAGAGCAAAGAGCAATAATATGGTCCATGTTACTCTGAGCAAGATCCATTCATGCGTTGCGTTCCTAGGCAAGCTTGTTAGTTCAGATTGAGTAGCATATACACAAATCAGAGGAAAATTTACCTTATGCTTTCTTTCTGGGACCTTGGAGATTCCTTGCAAAATTCGTCGTCCCCAAGAACCGGAGGAGGAGCGGCGACCATCGGGATCGGAGGAGGAGCGACGACCACCGGGATTTGAGGAGGAGATATGGGGAGGAAGGGGCGTAGTTGAGTGCAAGGAGGCGAGGGTGGAACTTCCCCCGCAGCCGGAGGAGGAAGAGCTGCCATGTCGGAGCCTCCGGCGGCTTCCGTATCCATGCCCTACCGAGGAAAAGGATAAGGTTCTATCGCGATGTGGGAATCCCACAGATACCCACATTTTTTCACTGTGTACCCGTGGGTGGCCCACGTGGCCTTTTATGTGGGCTTGGGTAGTGGGCTCCATGGGCGGCTCACTCCCACCTACACCCTGACGCGTGCGTGCAACGTCTCTCGTCCGACGACGATCTGACATGATGACGTACGTGGATCGACCCTCAAGTGTACGTGTACGTGTACGTGGCCGGCCGGCAGCTAGCTACTTCGTTCTACAAGCCACGTAGCTAGCTACTACACCAGGGACCACGTGGCACGCACCAAAAAATGCATATTATCACGTAATGACTACCGTATAATCCTCTGATGATGAATGATGATGGAGCTGGCAGTTCACGGACGAATAAGTATAACTAAAACCAGCCAGAGTAGTGCTCCCTCAGTTTCGAAATATAAAATGTTTCAGTTTTATAAAGCAAATATATCTAGATTACTTTTAGTACATAGGTTCACGAGTGAATCTTCACGCTAAAAGAAATCTAGATACACTTTATTATATTTTAAAACGGAGCGAATAGTACAAACCAAGATCGCAACTAATCTTTCCGCCCGCAAAACAAGTAACAAGTGTCTTCTAGCTTTTTTTACTCGAGTCAAACTTTTTGACACTCAACTATTTTGTAGACAAATGTGACAAATTATATTATCCTCGAGTCGTCTCAAAATAGACGTAGTAGATTTATTTAAATTTAAAAATTTAGACAAAGTTCCGGCATCTTTTTTAAGACGGAGCGAGAGAGCGCAATCAAATTGGTAGATTATGAATCAACATTTCAAGACGGATCTAATGGTACTATAATTAAGTGTCATAAATGTTGTCGGTTTTTAAATAAGATTGGTCAAATTCTGCTAATTTGACTCAAGACGGAGCCTAGAAGTACACTTATTTGTGGACGGAGTGGGGTAAAAGGTAAACACCTTTTTTTTTGCAGATCAGTAAGAGGTAAACTGTTGCGGTACAGTCTTACTTGAACAAAAAACGAGTATCACAAGGCTAGAGAATAACTATTTTTAAGCACGTATACTGACACTGATGACCAACAGATGGGTTATGTGTCTCCTTCCATCAAAATATTGTACGACGACTCATTCAGCCGCCTTGGATGAACTGTACTAACTTCATTCAGGTTTATAAGGCAAATACGTATTTCGAGAAAAAAAATAGTTTGACCGAAAATTTGATCAATAAAATACAAACTATATTTTACAAAAAATATATCATTACATTTATATTTAAAATACGCTTCTAATAGTATTATTTTTATGACATATAATTCATATATTGTTGACCAAATTTACGGTCAAACTATTTTTTTTAAATATATTAGCCCTATAATCCGGAATGGACTGGGGTAGTATGCGTGCATGGTGGTCAACAAAACACACTGAATTCTGTTGGCACGTCGCTCTCTCCTTCCTACAATTTCGTCTTCTGTTCTCTGAAAGTTATATGTACTCAATCTGTGGTGTCTTGACTGACGCAGCAGGTCGACGCATGCAATGCCGCATCGACATCTCGCCCGATTTCCTGACGTCTATGGAGATCCAAGCTTAATTTCCAACCTTGCAAATTTCCTAGTACCTTTTTTTTATATGTTCCCTTCCCACACGGAAACAAACAAGTCGTACTTATGAATTTTCAGTGGACGATGAAGCAGCTAAGCAAGTTCTGAAGGAGAAGAAAAAAAGGCACAACCTTGATTTTCTTCAGCGTGAATGGTCGCTTTTCTGACTTTCTTTCTTCAGAAACCATCATTAATTTCTTGGCGCGCACACCCTATCTCCCAACGCATGATCGACCTCACTATCTCCTACTCAAGCGGAACGTACGCGGCACCTCTCCCCTCCTCCTCTCTCGCTACAGTTCCTTCCCAGATCCAGATCGGCCGGCCCGATCCCGAGCCCCTCCGGCGGCCATGCCGGCCGGAGGAGGCGGAGGAGAGGTGCCGGCGTAGAATAGGTTAGTTATAGGGTGTTTTTGCGTCTGCGCGGTTTGGGCGTCTTGCGGAGTTTTCTTCGGACCTTTCGACCTAGGTTGAAGGTGGCGGATGGCTCCCTCAACCAAGTGTTCGGTGGTGGAATCAATGGTGTGTTCGGATCTACCGGCGGCTCCCAATAAAGGTCTAGGACCCGGTGTTTGACTTGGCGAAGCCTTGGTCTTTCTCGGCCGCCGTGGCGGCGAGGAAGGCCGATGATGGATGGCTCGCGTGCTTCTCCTTTTCTCGGCGGCCGTGGGCGAGGGTCATGGGCGGCCGTCTTCGTTCTTCTTCTGCGGGCGGCGGTACGTGCCCGATGGGTTCCTTCCTCGGCTTTCTTTGGTGGCCATGGTGGTTGCCTTGAAACGGGTCTCGGTGCCGTTGAAGCGGCATCTTTCTGGAGCTCCTCTCCGGTGTTCACTGGCGGCCGTGTGTCCGCCATTGTCTTGACTCTATGGCGATGGGCTGCATTCTTGCTCTCCTCTGTGTGTTTGGATCTCCCTGCTCTCCGCCCCAAGTGGTGTGTCCCCGGCAGTGTGATTGCGGAGGAAGTCGATCTGGAAGATGAAGAATAGGGACCTGATCGCTTTTCTGTACTTTCTTTAGGTTCCTTTGTGCAATTATCTTGGCCCTCTATGTAATTCCTTCATCTTTTAGGGCCTTTTTGTAAACTTCCAGAGACTTCTTTGCAGCTAATATATCGGGTGCTTTGCGCCCGTCACTTGTTCAAAAAAAAAAAAAGACCTCACTATCTCCTCGGTCAATATCGAAATAGCAAAAAGTGTGAACTGAGAAAAGATGCTAGAGAAAAAGGTTAAACTTGGCATTTTCTATGTATAATGCTGTAGTTGGACCTGCCAGCAGATGCATATATCATATATGGCTCATTGTTTTCAGGTTTTGTCAACTCGGTCACCGGATATATATACACCACTTAGCATGTGCTTAATAATGCAATGCTACTTTTTGCGTGCAAGTCGTCCTTTGATATGATATCTTAGTTAATTAGTGAGATAAAATCAGTGGAGCACTTTATGAATTAATTGTGTGCTAGATTTTGCAGTGTGCTATTCTTGTGCTATCCATTCAGACATTCAGTCCGGGCCCCTACCAACGATCGATCTGAATTCTGAAACTGGCATGACATGCCCGTCTAAATCTGGGTAGTAGAGGAATTGTTGTTTATGCTCGGTCTGAATCACTTCCTCCGATGCATATTATTTAATATTTATTTTAACGATAAGTAATATGGATCCGAGAATAGTATCATTACTGTCCCATGCATGCATAGTGCGACGAAGGTGTAATAAAGCACGTTCTAGAAGCTAGTAGTACACCACGCATGCACCACGTGGCACGCATCAATGCCAGTGGCGAAGCTCCCCTTTGGGCAAGATAGGGCATATGCCCTACCTTGATTATTGGCAAAAAATCGCTTATATATAGGCATTTTTGTGTATACATACAAGTTTCTATAATTTCTGTTCGTTCCGAAGGAAAAGAAGCTGCTGGAATGCGCTGGGCTGTTTCGGCCAAACTGGGTCTCCTTTGTTGCTGGGCCATGTGTGCAGGAGAGGATATTATCGATCCAGGACCCGTGCGTGTCCCCAGTCAGATGCCTGTCGTTCGCTCGTGTCGCTCCTCTTCGATCGCGCACCACGCCCACCGGCGGTCGTCCTGCTTCCAGTCCTCTCCTTCGATCCTCCTGACTCCCTCGTCTTACCCAGGTCTTCTAGCTCGCCCAGGTCCTCTAGCTCGCCCAGTGGCTAGCCGACTTGGTAGTGGCTAGGGTTTCTTCTTGGCAGCGGCTGGGGCCTTCCCGGCAGCGATTTCATGGTAGATATGGTAAGAAGTGGAAAAAATCTGCAAATGTAAAGTGGAGAGTTTTAATTTCTATATTTTTGGTGAATTAGGTGAAGATTTGAGACTATGATATGTGAGCTAGGTAAAATGGATAAATTACAACTACTCACATTTTTAATGTTTTTATTTAATTGAGATTTTAAAACATATTTTGTGTAACTTTGCTAGTGGCTATAGCTCTAAGCCAACTAGCCAAGCCCCCATACTGACAGTGCAAATATTTCTATTATCATTGTACTAAGTGATTATGTTTAAAAGCATATAATACATTGATGTGTCAAGAAGGTCTTAATTTTTGCATGAATCTTTTTTATGTGTTAGAATTCGCCCGACCTTAAATTATTTTCGTCCTTCGCCACTGATCAATGCATATACACGCAATGACTACTGATGATGGATTAGTAGTCAAAACGATCGAGATCCGGTGCCTGTTGACCGTGACTATCATTTGCATCCGTACGTACGTACCACAAGTTCGTCGCCGGCTGTTGCATATACTATATATATAACTAAACCAGCTAGAATCCTCTGTTAAAAAAAAAACCCAGCTAGAATCCAAGAACAAAACTAAGAGGTAATAAATTGTTGCAGTACAGTTTTACTTGAACAAAAACTATCACAAGGTCAAGAATATCAACTGGAATAACTAGTTTTAAGCACATATACTGAGTTACTCACACTGATGACTAACGAGTAACAAATGGGTCGAGTATCTATATCCGCATGCAATATGTTTGACCAAGTACACCACACGTATATACACCACTAGCTAGTACTCCCTTCCCTTCAGAAATAACTCATTTTGGTTTGTCTACCCTCGGCGTAGCCTCCTCGGCAAAGATCTCCCTCGGCGGAGCACACTCAAGCCGTCGGCGTATCAAAATGCCGTCGGCGTATGCTATGCCGAGGGCTTTGCCGTCGGTAAGTGACCCGTCGGCATAGCCATCGTTGGTTGCAATTTTTTTTTTTTTGATTTTTTTTTTGAAAAATAATAATTTTTTATTTTTTTTTCTCAATTTTTTTATTCTTTGAATTGTTTCACTTGTTAATCTCCTACTTTGAACATTTTTAACACTAATTATACTTACTATTTGATTAAATTCTAGTCTTAGTCAAACTTCCCAACGGGTCACCCATCCTAATACTACTCCAGCTTCAGCACGCTTAACATCCTCGTTCCTTCAGAATCCGTTTCCGCAAAGTAATTCATACATTGGTGTCAATACTATGATATCAATCCTATTAACTCTTATATCATCATGTCACATGTTTGTATTTTTTGAAATTACAAACAATTATTTAAGTAAATATTAATGAATAAGTAAAAATATTATTGAATTCAAATAAAAATATAATAATTTTATTTTTTTGTATTTTTCTATTTAATATAGAATAATTAATATCTTTAAATCTGTAAATCGAAATTCAACAAATAATATGTTTAAATTGATCAGAAAAATGAGAGGAATACAAATATGATATCCATATCAACTAATCACAAACCCTCCATTTTTGAATTAGCTATTTGGTGGTTGCTTTAGAAAATTCCCTTTTTGCGCTCGGATAATGAAAAATGCCTTTTTGGTGCGATGAAAAGGAAAACTTGCATTGGATCTTTGATAAAATAGCATATTGTGAACCTAAAAATGATTTTTGTAAAAAAACATGAGCATCGGATCATGTACCTGTAGTTCATATCTGACCCACTTCCTGCCGATTCGGCAGGAATTTGTCTTTTTCACCGAAGGTGGACGGAAAGGTTTCGGATCCCCTGTTGGGACATTGTCCATATAAGTTGGTATAGTATTTTTGTAAAATGTGGTGGTAGTAGTTTGAATTAGCCATTTGGTGGTTGCTTCACAAAACCGTCCGTTTTTTATGCTCGGAAAATGGGAAATGGCTTTTTGGTGCGACGAAAAGGAAAACTTCCTCCTGCAACATTGTTCGCCATCCCATGATGCATGTGTATGCACAATATGGGCACATTGTCACAAACTATGCCTTGATTATAGCCATAACATTGGTCATTTGACCCGAAAGCCAAGAAACCTCGAATGAGATAGGTCATTTTGTGAAGGGTTTTTTGAGACATAATTAATATATCAAGTTTGCTATTTTTCCTTATAAATATGTCACATAACATGACACCACGAAGATTTCGCATTGTTTCGATCATTTTCAATTTTTATGCCCGTTTTAAACTATCGTTAAACTTTGTCGAGCGGACATAAGATTCTTAGCTCGGGGCCGAGCCTCGCTAAACTTTCATTAGATCTTTGATAAAATAGCATATTGTGAACCTAAAATGATTTTGTAAAAAACATGAGCATCGGATCATGTACACGTAGTTCATATCGACCCTTCCTGCGATTCGGCAGAATTTGTCTTTTCACCGAAGGTGGGCGGAAAGGTTTCGGATCCCCCTGTTGGGACATTGTCCATATAATGTGGTATAGTATTTTTGTAAAATGTGGTGGTAGTATTTTGAATTAGCCATTTGGTGGTTGCTTCACAAAACCGTCCGTTTTTTATGCTCGGAAAATGGGAAATGGCTTTTTGGTGCGACGAAAAGGAAAACTTCCTCCTGCAACATTGTTTGCCATCCCATGATGCATGTGTATGCACAATATGGGCACATTATCACAAACTATGTCTTGATTCTAGCCATAACATTGGTCATTTGACCCGAAAGCCAAGAAACCTCGAATGAGATAGTTCATTTTGTGAAGGTTTCTTTGAGACATAATTAATATACCAAGTTTAATATTTTTCCTTCTAACTATGTCACATAATATGACACCACGCGAAGGTTTCACATTGTTTCGATCGTTTTTGAATTTTTATGCCCGTTTTAAACTATATATAATGTTTTATATTTTACTTAATTTTTATTTATAAATGTGTAATATTTAAGTGTAGATAGATAGGTCTTATTTTTCTGCAAATTTTGATATATTATTTGTATTTTTCCGAATTAGAATGATTTAGTTATGATTTTTCAAAGTTTAATGAGATAAAATAAAAAATAGCTACGCCGAGGGCAGCCGTCGGCGTAGCATAGAATATGCCGAGGGCAATTTTACTCCGACGGCTGCTTGGCGGGGCTGGCCTGAACGATGGCTACGCCGACGGCCCCGACGTTTGGCCGTCGGCGTAGCTTCCCAGTCCTGTAGTGTATGCCCATCAAAATTAGTTCACTACCTGCCTGCTACCTTACGATCAATTATTAGCTCTATACATCTTCATAGTGATTTGTCTTGTAGTAGCACACGCGTTGCATGCGCCATCCATCCATGTAGTATCATGTCTACATGCACATGTTTTTTTTAGATACCGCTGGTTGTTGATGAGTTGTACATATATGGATGCGTCAAACGAGGCAAACACTTCTTGATATATAAATATGCCTAATTTTTATGAGTTGTACATATAACGCCGGAGTCATGGCGCACATCGAGACCGATAACAACCCCTGCCTCGGCCTGTAGTTGCGGCGTCCGGCGGCGACCACGGCGGCGTCCTTTTCTAGTTAAACCGATGTGCTATGTTCCCCTCGCCTAATTTAATGAAATTCCGCCTATATACGTCCATATTCGCCGAGTTTAAGTGAATTTAGCCAAACATGGAAGCGCCGATGCTGTGAGTGGCATGGGCGTCAAAAAATATGATTCGTCCGGCCGAAAATCGGTCCGATTTTCGGCCTGAGTACGCCCAACAAGTGGAGATGCTCTAATTACCAATCTATCCTACTCAGCTCAGCTTGTGGTGTCTTGACTGACGCGGCAGGTCGACGCATGCAGCTAGCATCGATCTCTCGATCGCCTGGTTTCACGACGTCAATGGAGGATCCATCAGTGCCGTCCCTGCCGGCCGGCAGATCAGCTTAATTTCCAACCTTGCAAATTTCCTCCTTTTTTTATGTTCCCTTCCCACACGGAAACGAACAAGTCGTACTAGTATGATTTTTCAGTGGGCGATGAAGCAGCTAAGCAAGTTCTGAAGGAGAAGAAAAAAATACACAACCTTAATTTTCTTCAGCGTGAATGGTCGCTTTTCTGACTATCTTTCTTCAGAAACCATCATTTCTTGGCGCGCACACCGCATCTTCCAACGCATCATCTCACTATCTCCTCGGTCAACTGAAATACTAGAAAAAAGCACGAACCGAGAGCACAAGAAAAGAAGCTAGAGAAAAAAAGGTGAAAGTTGGCATTTTCTTAGCTCTAAAAAAACACATGTTTATCGCTGTATGATGCTGTAGTTGGACCTGCCAGGAGATGCATATATGGCTCGTTGTTTTCAGGTTTTGTCAACTGAGTCACCGGATATAATTTCTTTTTTGCAGTATATATACTAGACAATTAGTCAATTAGTGAGATAAAACTGCTAGTGAGATAAAATCAGTGGAGCACTTTACGGATTAATCGCGCTAGATTCTGCAAGGTACTACTAGTATCTTGTCCTACATAAATGTGGACGCGTTTGGTTGCCGGCATATGCTCCAACTAGGTCCGGTGGGGCTAGATTTGGGTTGTTTGGTTGCCTACAGCCCTACATGTGTAGCTGGGCCTGCATCACGCGTTCCTCTATATCCAAATGTAGGGCTAAACTGATTTGCAGTGCGAGGTGAATGCTATGAACCAACCAAGAAGTCCAATAAAATGATAAATGCACAACTTTTTTCTTTTAGCATGCCAGCTTTCTTGATTTCATGATAAACCATCATTTCCTAGCATATATCAAATCTTTCAACGCACGATCTCATCAATTTCCTGGCCAGTTTAAATGGCTATATAAAGTGCACACACAAAAATGGGAGCGACAGGAAAAGGTATAGAAGTTGGCATTTTCTTAGTACCACTAGCATGCATAGAGAAAAAGGTTCTACAAAAGTTGAAAGTTGACACTATCTGTAATGCCTTATGCGCCAGAAAAGAAGCTAGAGAAAAAGGTGAAAGTTGGCATTTTCTTAGCACTAACACATGTTTGTCGCGCTGTATAATGCTGTAGTTGGACCTGCCAGCATATGCACAAATGGCTCGTTGTTTTCAGGTTTCGTCAACACAGTCACCGGATATGTACACTAGACATAACTAGCAAGCACACGCCTTTCTGGTAGGACATCACATTTTGCCCCCCACCACTTAGCATGTGCTTAATAATGTAATGCTACTTGTGTGTGCAAAGTAGTAGTCATTTCATATGATATCTTAGACAATTAGTGAGATAAAATCTGTGGAGCACTTTATGAATTATTTGTGCTAGATTTTGTGAAATGCTATCTTGTGCTAGATAGATATGCCAGTGTTTGGCTACCGGCATATGGGGCATATGCCTCAACTAGGTTTAGTGGGGACAAGTTTGGGCTGTTTGGTTGCCTATAGGTGCACCCGGGCTAAATTGCATGTTACTCAAAGAAGCTCATATCCTCATCTTGTAGGAGCGTTCGGCCATTTTTATGGAGCCAGACCCGCATGAGCGCAAGGGATACATAATTACACACACAGAGAAGGTCTGGAGACTCAAAGTCCGCAGAGGGGGAGGAAGAGAGAGCGCACAAAACTAATTTGCAATATGAGATAAATGTTACTCCCCCAGTTTCAAAATATAAGATATTTTAGGTATTATGAAAGGAAAGTATCTAGACTTTTAGTATGTATAGGTTCACTCTGAACTCCCACACTAAAAAGCATCTAGGTACAAAATAGTTTAACAAAAGCTAAAACATCTTATATTTTAAAACGGAGGGAGTATGAAACAACCGAGAAGTTTAAAAAAGCACAACTTTTTTCTTTTAGCATACAAGTTTTTCCTGACTTCCTATAGAAACCACTATTTCTTAGCATATATAAAATCTTCCAACGCACGATCTCATCAATTTCCTGGTCGGTCAAAATGGCTACATAAAGTGCAAAAGGTGAAAATGGGAGCAAGAGAAAAAGGTAGAAGCTGGCATTATGCATATATTTATCTGTAATGCGTTATGCACCAGCAGATTGTACTAGTTGCGTAAAAGCTACCAGCAGATGCATATGGCTCATTTGTTTTTTCAGGTTTAGTCAACTAGTGGCATATGCCTTTGGTTAGGCCGTCACTTTTCCTCACTAAACATGTGCTCAATAATGTAAAATACACATGCATGCGCCACTTTTTTTGCTAGTGGTCATTTCATACCATATCGTACTCAGATGAGATCAGTGGACCACTTTACCCATTAATTGCCCACTTCTATATTTTGCATATGGTCTTGTGCTTGATATAGATAGAAGAAATGTATATTATGGTATAACCAACAATCAAGAACTTAAGACAAAACAGAAAAGGAGTATAGAAAATGTAGCTAGCTAGAGGAACTCTTCCACTAAATATAGCTTTTAGAAGAGGCCTAGCGGAGAACAAATGATCTAGATGGCTGCATTTAGTTTCTAGGTTGATGGATGTTCATCTTAATGACTAACCTGATAGTTTCGTTTGAAATCTAACAATTTAATGTTCTTTCATGTCAAACCATTGTATCTGGATTATATGAATGATCATACTCATATCCTTCGTAAGTATATTTGGAAGATCAAGGTTCTAGTTAATAATAGGATTCTTATGTGGTTCTTACATCGCAAGTTCTACTCATCATAGATAATTTAACAAGGAGAAATTGGCAAGGAAGTTCTAAGTATTGTTTTTGTGATCAAGATGAAACAACGAAAATGGTTTGGTGTATCGTTCATTTGGCCTTCAATAATATACCCCCAAACAACATTACGAATCCTTTTGGGAATTCCAAATAAAGAAAGTACACATTCGAATGGAATTTTGTGTTTTCCTCTGGGTCATATGGAATTTGCAAATAATTATATCTTTAACAATATGGAATCTACTTCTTTTATGCAGGTTATATACCGGTTGGCTAGGTCCTTTCTAAAAGCAATGGAAAAAACATGAGATTTTGGATATTGGGTGCAACCGTTTGCACACAATATATACAACCAGTGCAACTGTCATTTTGATCATAACATAGCATGTTGATGCAAAGTCACATCATTTTATCTTTTTATTTAGATGGTTGATATATATCTCAACCCTAGACGATCGTGATGTAATCTTTTGTAACAACTGAATTTTAATAAGGTAATAAAAATGCCACATGCTTGATGCTTCCATTGATGCAGAGACCGGAGCTATTTTTTTTTAGAAAATAGAGAAGTTCTTTCTTTGATGACACTGGTAGAAAAGGGCCCATGCGTCCCGGTTGGTAAGGGACATTAGTCCCGGTTGCCCAACCGGGACGGGGCAATCGGGACTAAAGCTCTAACCATTAGTCCCGGTTGCCCCACCAACCGGGACAAATGGGGCTGCGTGGCGGCATCGAGGCGCGAGGTGTGGAGCATTAGTCGGTTCGTAACGAACGGGACTAATAACTTTCTGCATGGCAGAGATTTAGCCTATTTCTCTGCGCTGCGAAGAATTCATTTTGGCACATTTTGTTGCCCGGCATTTTCGCCACTTTTTGTGCCGCGGCAGAGAATTCATTTAGGTTGTTTTATTGTTTATTTAGTGTTTTGCACTTATCAATGAAGGAACCTTATATTACACAAGATCATCATGACAACATTACATTCAATACATGGATCGAGTTCATGCACTACATACAAAAGTTGCTATTCGATGCTACCGGCCAATTTCTTGAAAGTTGCTATTTTTACAATTCATATTGTCTATACACAGCCGAGTAGTATTCCCCTTGTGTGTTTAGGACTTCTGCATCCAAAAATCCCGCCAATTCCTCCTGTATTGCTCGTATGCGATCCTTTGGCAGAAGACCGTCTCGTAGACGTTCGATCTGATTTAAAAAAGGAGTCAGCCTATATGAATATGGAACTAAACACAATTTGATTGTAATTAAAAACTATAGAAATTGTTTACGTACGTGGAGTTGCTCTAAATTTCTGCCCTTCTCATCGCACGTCTGCCGGATGAACTCGCATACATAGTATCCACATAGATTGTTACCTGGTCCCTGCGTCAGGCACTTTACGACAACAGAGTTCAATCAAAATAATAATCAAGCATGATAATAACTGTATCAAAACTAGAATCAAAGAGATGCGCGGATATAGCTAGTGGTGCTTACATCTAGTGGTTGAAATATAAGCTCCTCTTTCCAAACACCCCTAGCCTTCTTGGTGAACCGTTTCCAAGCGCTGCCCGGCGTAGAAAACGAATAAAATAAGTTATTAAGTACTTGATATCATAAAATTCACGAACGTTGCCGATATAGTGTCGTAATGATTAGAATTACCGCTGGAGAAGTATCTGCATGTCCTTCCACGTCTCAAGGGGTTTATGTTTCGAGTCCATGACTAGTACACGCCCTTTGTCAAGTTGAATGATTAACAGAATATAGTGGTACCTGCGAATGCAGAACTAATCAATTATATACTTAACATCGAGTAAGCGAAATAGAAAGTGTATACAAGACAATAACACTCACTGGAAGTTGTAAGGAAATAGTATTTCCCTTTTGGTTTCTTGAAACCTTAACGCGTGTACTATATTATCCTCCGTATCCTGGGGGCTTATTTTGAGATTAGCTTCATGAACCCAATATGGGTCAATGAAGCCAATGTCATAGATTTGTCCTCTGCTGCATTCGAGAATCTTCATTCTGCATATTAAAGTATGATTATATACATGCAATAAACAAAATAATATAGATGGAGACTAAATTAATTACAGAATTAGTACTTACAGACAATAGGCACTCATGATCGATTTGTCCAAGGCGTCTTGATTGAATAATTGAAATAGTTCATCAAATTCAATGGATATCATGTCATCCTTATCTTTCCCATGATGCTTTTTTGTAACCCTCAGCACTATCCAGTTAGCTCCGCCCTTGTGGCATGCACATACCAGTTATGCAATCTTCGCATTTTGTTGGAAGATTGTTTACCTCCTAAGGTTTGACGAGAGGTTTTCCGTCTTGGTATTGGTATGCTACTTCACTCACGGGAAGAACTCTAATCGGATAAATCTTGGGCAATACTCATACCTTGAGGCGCCAGACTTCTCCGTGTGCAACTACCTCGGATCATCTGCTCTTCGCCCCATATTTGCTCGACCCACATTGGTTTGAGAAATCACCTTGAGAGGCGCAAGTCTGTTTTGCTTGTTCTCCGATTTGGGCAACAGATTTCCGCTTGCATCGATCTTGCTCTTGAGGCTTTTTGTCTTGCATGTGACTTGAGAATAGAACGCTCATAGTCGATGACAGCTTTGGCTCGGGTTGATGAAGAGTCTTTAGCATTTTCAACACTTTGGCTTTTTCTTCTTTGGTCTGGGAACTCTGGCTCTTCGGCCGCCTCGGCTTAAAAATTGTCGTTTCCGCATCAACGATCGCATGATCTCCTCTTGATCTGATCATAAGCTCTCTTGGGAGGAACCGTTGGTACTTTTGGAAGAGGCTCTTGTTTACGTTCGGCGATCGCTTACGGCCTGATGGATGCGCTTACGCTTTTATCTGGCCGCGATGGCTCCGCGGCGATGGCTGCACCGAGATTGGTGAGGCGACGGGCCGGGTGAGGCGACGGGTGGCGAGGCGGGTGAGGCGACGAGGCGACGGCCAGCGGCGGCGACCTCTGGAGACGGTGAGGCGGCGAAGATGGCCTTGGCGTGTGATTTGACACGATACAATCCTTGGCCATAGAATGGTGACGTTTTTGCGTCACCCAAAGATCACATCCCCTTCACCATCAGGGTAGTGAAGATCCAAAACCTCTAAGGTGGGCATGATTTCATCCATGCCGACAACAGCGTAGCCCTCTGGAACCGGACAACAGTGGTAAGTTGGTGTGGGTACAATTGGTAAGGCATAGCCGACCGCCACCTTTATTGATATGTTCACAACTTTGACATGTAGCTCGCAGCAGTGTCATCTACGTGATATCATCCTTGGTAGCCAACAGAGCCATCGCTTGCATCATCGTCATCGCCATTGTCATCACCGGGACCTCGGTGGAAGCCACATCGCTTTTCGATTATTCGATAGGCGGTAGCATCGAATGCAGTGTCTTTCTTGAGATGGGCGCCGTAGTACTTTGCTCTTTAAGTGTGTTAATTTCATCTTGTTGTTGCTTTAATCGTTCTTCAATTAAACGCATTCGCTCTTTCTCGACTTTCTTCAACCGCCTGTCCTTACTCCTCCGACGGCTTCTATCAGATATTTCTTCCTCTCTTGAAACCCAGTCCTCCATGATTGGGAGCCTATTGTGCCTCGTGTTCGTCCATCATGTTCCTTATTTCCAAGGGCGAGTGTGATCTCATCATTCTCTATCGGGAATGAAGTCCCCATCTTTAACCTTTTACCGCTTTTCTCATCCTCTCGATTGGCAAGGGTCTTCTTTATGTCGTATGTTATATATACACCTCCTTCCGAGTCCAACGTGCCCCATGCCCGTAAAACCAATTCCTTGCACGTTCTACCCAATCGTCTGCCTGGGGTGATATTTTTATCACGCAGCCTCGCTCAAGTTTCTCCCACTTAGGAATGCCAACCTTGTAGCCACCTTGCCCCATAGTATGGTGATACTTCTTATTAGCGATTCACTTATTCGTTTTACATTTTCTTAGCTTTTTCTCGATTTCTTGTATTCCACAAACTCATCCCGAATGGTTTTATCTTCTCAAACTGAATATTCTTGAAATCGAGTCTTCTTTTCACGACATAGTCAAGGTGCAATCTTTTCTTCCGGGTTGGTGAAACACTAGGCCATCTTCTTCAAAGCCCACTCGACCTTAGCCTCCATGGCTCTCCCATGTTGTAAGGCGTCCTCAATCGGATCCTCCGCATTTGGATCCAGCTCTATCTTCGGTAGTTTGAAATTAACCATGAGCCTCTTCCACAAGAAATCTTTGGCGTGGTTAGGGACAAATAAACATGTTCCTCTTCATCCGCATTAGCAGGCCTATTCCAATTTCTAATGGTGATCGGATTAAGTCCCTAACGATTACTCCGCATTGTGCCACAAATTTGGTTGCATAACCGGAGTCGAGGTCTGCTGCTCAAAGTGACATCTTCGATCTGAACCTCTCATGGTCTTGCAACTTTTTGGTTGGGCCTCGTCGCTCTTTTCAGAGATTCCTTCGATCCGGAGGGCTAAAAGAAGAAATATCGTCGTTACTATTTCTATATAGATAGCGATGATTAATTAATGAATTGATTTATATTACATGCACCTTGCCGGAGCGGTCATCTTCTCGATTACACAAGGCATCGCCTTTCCTCATGGAAGGCAACACCTTCAACCTCAAACAAGTTGTCTACTCGGTAAAGAGGATCACCTCACCGGAGTTGTTCAGAAACGTTGATACGTCTAAATTATCTTCCCCACGGATCACACCTTGGATCAACTCTTCCTTTTCTTCGTCTCTGACGTGTGGGTCCATATTTTCTGCATAGGTGGAAAAACGAATAAATCAAAGCGGCTAAAGGATAAAGTTAAGTACGGTGTTGAGAGATATAAACCCTAATTCAGAGAAACCCTAATATATACATACACAATAATAAAAATGAAGAGAAAGGGAAACCGTGTAGTAGATAGGCACATCGTCGAACCCATGGCATCGATGCAATGCTCAATCAAGTATGATGATATGACAAGTTAATTTGCATTGGAATGTAACCCTAAGAAATGCTCGACGATTTAATCGGGGTTCCGAGGGGTGAAAACCCTAACTCGGAGAAACTCCGGAACACATGAGAGGGGTGGATTTGTTCTTCTAATTAAACTTGTAATTTAAGTTGTTGAACAATGCATGATTATAGCTTAGATAGCTAGGTTTCATTTTTCTGAACATTTTGATATATTATTCATATTTTTCTGACTTATAAACAATAAGTTATTGAATTTACAAGTTTAAATCATTTTCTGGAATTAAAAAAAAGGCAAATAGTTTTTACACCGGGGCACCAGAAAGAGAGGGGAACAATCAACACATGGAATCGATGCAATGATCAAACAAGGATGATGATATAACAAGTTAATTTGTATTAAAAAGTAACCCAAAGACATGCTCGGCAATTTAAACGGGGTTCCGAGGGGTGAAAACCCTAACTCGGTGAAACTCCGGAGTATATGAGAGGGGTTGATTTTGTTTTCTAATTAAACTTGTCTTGAAAGTTGTTGAACAATGCATGATTATAGGTTAAATAGTTAGATCTCATTTTTCTGAACATTTTGATATATTATTTGTATTTTTCTAAGTTATAAATAATTAATTATTGAATTTACAATATTATATCAATTTCTGGATTTAATTAAACCATTTCTAAATTTAAACAAAACAGAAAACATTTTTACACCGAGCCCACTGCTAGCCACAGTGGCTGACAGAGGGGCCCGTGGCCACCTCAGCCTCCACACAGGCAGGTGGGACCTAGACCAGGGCTTGACGGGTGGACCTGGACCAGGCCACTTCTAACCTGCACCGCAGAGGCACCTAGCCTCTGAGGCTGGCAGGTGGGACCGGGGCCACGCGGGCACCACGTCACCACGACGGGCGGCAGTCTTTGCCACTACGCTGTGGCGACGCGGGAGGTGGTGCCGGCGATTCCAGGGGTAGGGGAACATGGACTATTACGAGTGGTTGCGGTGGTCGAGGTGGGCTCGAGTGGTGGTCGCGGTTGAGGAAGGTGCTCTGTTCGTCCTAGATTCTCGCCGAGTTGCGCTATGCGCGGCGCTATGCATTTAAGACGATGTCGAGTATCCGTGGCTCGAGCAAGCAACACAGGCATCAATGGGTGCGCTAGGTCCCAGATGAGACCTTGGTGGCCAAAGTAGGGCGAGGAAGGATAGGTCTCACCGAATTTTTCGCAAGCAGTACAAAGAAGGATGGCGTCGATGGCGACGGTTGCCGATGCCCTTCGATTCCTTTGTGGGAGATAGAGGAAACGAGGCGAGCTCGTGGTGGTCGAAGGCGAAGCTCGGGCACTGCCGACGCGTCGTGGCGTCTCAAGGCGCTTCGTCGATGAAGCAGAGAAGTGAGATGAGGAAGAAGAAGAGGAGGCGGGCCAGTTATAAATGAAGGGCCTTTTGTCCCGGTTGGTGGCTCCAACCGGGACTAAAGTCATACGATTGGAGCCACCAACCGACCTATACCCCAATATTTTAGCATCAAGGGTTGGTTAGGGCTCTTTAGTCGGTTGGTGGCTCCAACCGACATATTCCCTGTTTTCAAAAAATTTCATGTATTTTCTCTCTGTTCTCGCCTTATTTTTTATTTTGGGGTTTAAATTTGTATTTTTTTTAAATGATAATTAATTTGGAATTTAGAAAACTTTAAACATAAAAAGTGTTTGGATTTGAATAAATAATTCAAAACCATTTTCTGTTTTAAAAAATAATTAATGTAACCATTTAAAATATGAACCATTTACAATTAAAAATGAATTAACTTATATTTTTTTAATATCAATTTGGAATTTAGAAAACTTTAAACATAAGAAGTGTATGGATTTGAATAAATAATTCAAAAACATATTCTATTTTTAAAAAATAATTAATGTAACCTTTTAAAATGAATTAACTTATATTTTTGAATATTAATTTGGAATTTAGAAAACTTTAAACATAAAAAGTGTTTGGATTTGAATAAATAATTCAAAACCATTTTCTGTTTTAAAAAATAATTAATGTAACCATTTAAAATATGAACCATTTACAATTAAAAATGAATTAACTTATATTTTTTAATATCAATTTGAAATTTAGAAAAACTTTAAACATAAGAAGTGTATGGATTTGAATAAATAATTCAAAAACATATTCTATTTTAAAAAATAATTAATGTAACCTTTTAAAATGAATTAACTTATATTTTTGAATATTAATTTGGAATTTAGAAAAAATTTAAACATAAAAAGTGTTTGGATTTAAATAAATAATTCAAAACCATTTTCTGTTTAAAAAATAATTAATGTAACCATTTAAAATATGAACCATTTACAATTAAAAATGAATTAACTTATATATTTTTAATATCAATTTGGAATTTAGAAAAACTTTAAACATAAAAGTGTATGGATTTGAATAAATAATTCAAAAACATATTCTATTTTAAAAATAATTAATGTAACCTTTTAAAATGAATTAACTTATATTTTGAATATTAATTTGGAATTTAGAAAAATTTTAAACATAAAAAGTGTTTGGATTTAAATAAATAATTCAAAAACATTTTCATTTTAAAAATAATTAATGTAACTATTTAAAATATGAACCATTTACAATTAAAAATGAATTAACTTATATTTTTTTAATATCAATTTGGAATTTAGAAAAACTTTAAACATAAGAAGTGTATGGATTTGAATAAATAATTCAAAAACTTATTCTATTTTTAAAAAATAATTAATGTAACCTTTTAAAATGAATTAACTTATATTTTTGAATATTAATTTGGAATTTATAAAAAATTTAAACATAAAAAGTGTTTGGATTTAAATAAATAATTCAAAAACATTTTCTGTTTTAAAAAATAATTAATGTAACCATTTGAAATATGAACCATTTACAATTAAAAATGAATTAACTTATATTTTTTAATATCAATTTGGAATTTAGAAAAACTTTAAACATAAGAAGTGTATGGATTTGAATAAATAATTCAAAAACATATTCTATTTTTAAAAAATAATTAATGTAACCTTTTAAAATGAATTAACTTATATTTTTGAATATTAATTTGGAATTTAGAAAAAATTTAAACATAAAAAGTGTTTGGATTTAACTAAATAATTCAAAAACATTTTCATTTTAAAAATAATTAATGTAACCATTTAAAATATGAACCATTTACAATTAAAAATGAATTAACTTATATTTTTTAATATCAATTTGGAATTTAGAAAACTTTAAACATAAGAAGTGATAGGGGCGGGCATTGTTAGAACTTGCATTGGATCTCTGAAGAAACCACATATTGCGAGTCTAAAATGATTTTTCAAAAATCACAGGCGATAGATCATGTACTGTAGTACAAACCGGACCCACTTCCTGCCGATTAAGAGACATTTGTCCTTTTACGGGATGGACGAAAAGGTTTGAGATGTACCGGTTGAGATATAGTCCATGTAAGGTGGTCTAGTATTTTAGGAAAATAGGACGGTAGCATTACGAAGCGGCATTTTGGTGGTTACTTCACAAAGCGCTTTTTTGCGCTCGGAAAATGGAAAAGGGCTTTTCCGATGCGACAAAAGGAAAACTTCCTCCTGCAACATTGTTCTCCATACCAATGTCCACACACATGCATAATATGGGCACAACATCACAAACTATGCCGTGATTCAAGACATAACATCGGTCATTTGGACCGAAAGCCATGAAACCTCGAATATGATAGGTCATTTTGTGAAGGTTTTTGAAACATGATCAATATAGCAAGTGGTATTTTTCCTTTCAACTATGTAACATAATATGACACCACGCCAAGGATTTTCATTGTTCGGATTTTTTTGAATTTATTATGCCCGTTTTGAATTATCCGAATTTCTAACTATGGTCAAACCAAGTGTGCATGAAGATAGGGGCGGGCATTGTTAGAACTTGCATTGGATCTCTGAAGAAACCACATATTGCGAGTCTAAAATGATTTTTCAAAAATCACGGGCGGTAGATCATGTACCGTAGTACAAACCGACCCACTTCCTGCCGATTCTACAGACATTTGTCCTTTTACCCGGATGGACAAAAGGTTTGAGATGTACCGGTTGGGATATAGTCCATGTAAGGTGGTCTAGTATTTTAGGAAAATAGGACGGTAGCATTACGAACGGCATTTTGGTGGTTACTTCACAAACGACCCGTTTTGCGCTCGGAAAATGGAAAAGGGCTTTTCCGATGCGACAAAAGGAAAACTTCCTCTGCAACATTGTTCTCCATACCAATGTCCACACACATGCATAATATGGGCACAACATCACAAACTATGCCGTGATTCAGACATAACATCGGTCATTTGGACCGAAAGCCATGAAACCTCGAACATGATAGGTCATTTTGTGAAGGTTTTTGAAACATGATCATTGTTCTAACACATTTAGTCCGGATGTAGTCACAAACCGGGACTAAAAATATTTTCCGCCATTTCCCACCTCTTCCCGCCAAGTTTTCCCTTTCCTTTCTCCTAAAGCTTTTAGTCCCGGATGTAGTCACTAACCGGGACCAAAGATATTTCCCGCCATGTCCCAAAGCTTCACGCCAAGTTTTCCCGCCCTTTCCCTCTATATTTAGGGTTATCGTGTCATGGCTATCCACACATCCACACCTTCCTCTCTTAGAACAATGGACAACGCCATCGGGCCATTCTCGAGACCCTCGAGGAGGCCAGGCGCCTCAACTACCCTTGTCCATCGGGTACCGGCCGCCCTGCCGATGTCGATCCGTGTTGGAGGGTTCTGTCCCTCCTTTCCTCAAGGTTCCGCAAAGCGGCCATCACAAACCACTTCTACCACGAGCTCACGCCGAGCGGATGGATCCCAGTGGGATCCCGACAACTATGACACTGAATGCCTTCTTCGCTAATAGGCGGGAAGGAGCTCGCCAGGTATGAGGGTGATGGCTCACACCGATGAACCACAACGAAGTCGGCAAATGTCGTGGTGGGCGAACGCATTATCATCAGTGATGCGCTACATCACCGGGGAGACCATCTCTCGCCACGGTGCCCACGAGTCCACCCGCCACAGGCCCACATCGTCCGATGGCGGCATCGTATTCCAGAGACCCTCTCCCACCCGCCGTGAATCCGAGGCTGGAATGGCCTCGGTATATGCCATGGATGGGCTGAGGATCCCGGAGTGGCGGTGACGATGATGATGATGACGACGATGAAGACCACAAGCTGCGTACTATAGGACTAGGCATGATTATGACTAAAGGCGGCTTTAGGCCGAGTGTTAGATAGTCCCGATTTGTCCCGGTTTTAATATTAATAAATGTCTTAAGTGTTACCTAATAAATAGAGGGAAATGCCTATATAAAGAGAGGGTTCATATTTAGTCTCGGTTGGAGAAACCAACCATGGCGAAGGATTGGCAGAGTGGGCGACAACACTAATAATAGGGGTGAGTGTCGACATTATGTCGTGCGACTTGTACCTTGTCCCGGATGGTGTCACCGGGACTAAATATGAATTTTAGTCGGTTGGAGACACCAACCGGACTAAAGATGAGTCAACACTAATAATAGGGTGAGTGTCGACATTATGTCGTGAGTGTCGACATTATGCCGAGCTTGTACTATAAATATGCATCCTTGTGAGTCCAGTCCTCCAGCTAGTTTGAGGCATCTCCAAGATGGTTTTAGAGAGCAGGACACCACTACGGCCAGTTTAGGGAGATGCCGCGGAGCCGTCCTCCGGCATCTCCGAGAAACTGGTCATAGAGGCACTCCCTAATATGTGAAATTGGTTCGCTCCGAGGCGTATTGATCTAGTTAGTGAAGTTACAAGCTGCAAGATGGTTTTCGAGAGCAGGGACACCACTACGACCAGTTTTAGGGAGATGCCGACGGAGCCCAGTCCTCCGGCATCTCCAAGAAACTGGTCATAGAGGCACTCCCTAATATGTGAAATCAGTTAGCTCCGAGGCGTATTGATCTAGTTAGTGAAGTTACAAGCTGCAAGATGGTTTTCGAGAGCAGGGACACCACTGCGGCCAGTTTCAGGGAGATGCCGACGGAGCCCAGTCCTCCGGCATCTCCGAGAAACTGGTCATAAAGGCACTCCCTAATATGTGAAATTAGTTAGCTCCGAGGCGTATTGATCTAGTTAGTGAAGTTACAAGCTGCAAGATGGTTTTCGAGCGAGGACACCACTACATTGATTTGGGGAGATGCCGACGAGCCTCGGCATCTCTCCAAGAAACTGGTCATAGAGGCACTCCGGTCCAGCCACAAAATGGGACTAACACTCAAGACATTTATTAATATTAAAACCGAGATCGCAAAACCGGGACTAAAGGCCACAAACCGCGAAAGATATCCTTCGGTCAAGCCACAAACCGCGAAAGACATGAACTAGAGTTACATAATATGAGCATGAACTTCTTGGCATATGTCATTCCTTATGACCGCTTGAGACGTAACCATGGATCATCTTCTTTACTTAACGGAATGCTTGGGTCGGGCCACCGTGAAGGGCGGAATTTCATCAAACTTATTATAATCTTGACATGTCATCTTGTCCTCGATTCCCACGATGTTTCTTTTCCCCGAAAGAACTATGTGACGCTTTGTCTCATCATATGATGTATTCGTTTGCATATTTTTTCTTTTTTTTGGTCTGGAGGACATGTCCTTCACATAGAAAACCTGAGACACATCATTGGCTAGGACGAATGGTTCATCTCTATAACCAAGATTGTTGAGATCCACTTGTTGTCATTCCGCATAACCGGTCTATCTTTACCCTTCCCCATTCAGGTTGACCCATTTGCGTGAAACAAAGGGCCCTTAAAAGAGACTCCATAGTCTAGTTCCCATATCTCCTCTATGTAACCATAATATGTGTCCTTTTGTCCATTCTCGTCTATTGCATCAAAGCGGACACCACTATTTTGGTTGGTGCTCTTTTTATCTTGGGCGATCGTGTAGAATGTATTCCCATTTATTTGCACTTTTGGAAATTCAATACAGAGAAGATGTTGACGTGCCAACAAGTATAGCTGATCTCCAACAGTGGTGTCATTCAAGAGATGTCCGCATCCAACCACCGAAAGACTTCATGTGTTCATCAGAATCCATGATTCAGGCTTCCCGGTTTTTGAGCGTACAATATTCTTGTGTTCCTCGATATCTGAGCTGCCAAGGTGGAATTATGTAGAACTGTAGTGTGCTTTAGTGAAAGAATCCCGTCCTACATATCATTGCTTTCTTTCCCAGCGTGCCTTTTCCACTTAGTCTTCCCTCATGCCATGAGTCGTAAACACCAATCGGCTTAAGGTCGAATAAAATCAACACAAAACTCAATGACCTCCTCTGCTCCATATCCCTTGAGATGCTTCCTTCAGTCTAGCACGTTATGAACATATTTCTTTAAGACTCCCATGAACCTCTCAAAGGGAACATATTGTGCGTAAATACGGACCGAGAATGGCAATCTCTTCCACTAGATGAACCAGAGATGCGTCATAATATTGAAGAAGGGTGGGAACACCAATTCAAAACTAACAAGACATTGTACCACATCCTTCAGAACCTTGGCGTAATATCCGGATTGATTACCTTCCGAGATATTGCATTGAGGAATGCACATAGCTTCACAATGGGTACATGGAGATATGCCCAAGAGGCAATAATAAAGTGGTTATTATCATATCTTCACACTTATGATAAATGTTTACATACCATGCTAAAATTGTATTAACCGAAACATTAATACTTGTGTGATTTGTAAACTAAAATAAGAGTCCCTAGTAAAGCCTCTTGTTAAACTAGCTTGTTGGTTAATATATGATCATGGTTTCGATCATGAACATAGAGATGTTATTAACAACAGGATCATATCATTAGGAGAAATGATGTGATGGACATACTCCTATAGATAAGCGTAGCATAAAGATCAAGTCATTTCAATAGTTCAATTGCTATATGCTTTCTGATACATAGTAACCTAATTCCTTCGACCATGAGATCATGCATATCACCTTTACCGGATGGATGCTTTGATGACATCAAACACCACACCGTAACTGGGTGGCTATAAAGGTGGCATTGAGTGTTCGGAAAGTATTGGTTGAGACACATGGATCAAGAGTGGGATTTGTCCATCCACATGACGGATAGATATACTCTGGGCCCTCTCGGTGGAATGTCATCCAATTGGCTTGCAAGCATGTGACTTGGTCACAAGGGATCACATATCACGGGAACGAGTAAAGAGTACTTATCGGTAACGAGGTTGAACTAGGTATGCAGAGATACCGACGATCATAACCTCGGATAAGTAACATATCGTGAGACAAAGGGAAATTGGTATCGTATGTAAGTGGTTCATTCGATCGCAAAGTAATCGTAGAAATATGTGGGAGCCATATGAATTTCCAGATTCCTCTATTGGTTATTGTTCGGAGAAGTGTCTCGATCATGTCCGCATAATTCACGAACCGTAGGGAGACACACTTAAGGATTCGACGTTGTTTTGAGTAGTTATGGTATTATGAGAAAGAGACCGAATGTTGTTCGAGTCTCGGATGGGATCCGGATATCACGAGGTGATCCGGAATGGTCCGGAGAATAAGATTCATATAAGGAAAGTCCCGTTTGGAGTTCGGGAATGATTCCTGTTTTCATCGGAATGTTCTAGAAGGTTCCGGATTGTCCGGCACTCCGGGGGGGGAGGGTACATGAGTGTGTCATTGAATGATTGCATCATGTACTAAGTTTTCTTGCTGTTCCAAAAACATAAAAGTCAAATTGCCAGTTTGAAAGTCAAACGGCTAAAACAGGAAACTGTGGAAAGCGAGGCTGTGGGAAACAAGCAAGAGGAGTTGGAACCAACTTGGAGGAGTCCCACTCCTCCGGGCGCCCAAGCCCTAGGCCGAGTTGGGAGGACTCTCCTCCCTCCGCGCGCCAAGGCCCTCCACCCATAAAAGGAGGGGCAGGGCTCCTCCTTGAGACACACAAGTTCCTATCTTCTACCTCCGGTTTAGAGCCGTTTTGGTTTAGAGCTTCTAATTGCTTTAGCTGCGGTTTAGAGCCTTCTAATTGGTTTAGAGCCTTCTAATTGGTGTGTCTAATTACTAGACCACTAATAGCCTCTCTCATAAGCTCCACCATACTGCACCGGCTTAAGCGAAGCCTCATGGATTTCCCTCTACTTGGTACCACGCCGTTGTCTGCCGGAATCGCGAGGAGAGTGCTACAACCTCCGCTGCTTTGGAACAAGGAGAGGAAGGTCTTCGATCAGTAAACGTGTGACCGATCATGGGAGCGCTTAACGGAGCGTGGCGCGGAAGGATCGTCTACGCGATCTTGAGATCGGAAGTGTACGACTACATCACCCACGAGAATCTGCTCTCGTTAACCGCTTTGGAATCTTCGAGGGTAAGTTATTCCAAACGACTCGTTGCTACAATCTAGTAGATAGATCTTGGCTTGTTTGTTTGTATGCGATAGAAAATTTTTGTTTTCCATGCTACGAACCCCTACAGGTACTCGAACATTTTCAGGTAGAAGCCCCCTCAATGCAATCGGAAGCAACTGCGTCATAATCACGTGACAGTCATGAGACTTCAGGTTTTGGAACTTTTTCTCTGCCATATTTATTATCCCCTTTATATTAGATGAGAAGCCCGACGGCACCTTGATACTGTAAAGGACTTCAAAAAAGATTTCCTTCTCGCTTTGGTAAGAGCATAGGCACGACTTAAGTGACGCCTTTATCCGCCTTGTTATCTGTATGCATGTTCTTTGGGTCTTTCATAATTTGTTGGTCCTCCGTGCTTGTGTATCTTTTGTCTGCCCATACACGCCTAGGAATCCTAGCAGGTTCACGCAGAGATTCTTCGTCACGTGCATCACGTCGATTGAAGAGCGGACACGCAGGACTTTCCAATATGGCAGCTCCCAAAATATAGATTTCTTCTTCCACATGGGTGCGTGTCCTGTAGCGACGTCGTTCAGAACTGATTGACCCTAGGGACCCTTTCCAAAGATTACTTCTATGTCCTTGACCATACCAAATACATCATCACCAGCAGGGAGTTCAGGATTCTTCCGGTGATCTGCCTCACCTTTGAAATGCTTGCCTTTCTTTCTTACGGGATGATTGGTCGGAAGAAATCGTTGATTCGCTAGGTACACAACCTTCTTGCATTTATGCAAATATGTACCTTCGGTCTTATCTAAATAGTGGGTGCATGCCTTATATCCTTTGTTTGTCTGTCCTGAAAGGTTACTAAGAGCAGGCCAATCATTGATGGTTACGAATAACAACCCTCGTAGATTAAATGGCTCCTGTTTGTTCTCATCCCACGCACGTACACCTGGTTTGCCCCACAACTATAAGAGTTCTTCAACTAATGGCCTAAGGTACACGTCAATGTCGTTGCCCGGTTGCTTCGGGCCTTGGATGAGCACTGGCATCATAATGAACTTACGTTTCATGCACAACCAAGGAGGCAGGTTGTAGATACATAGAGTCACGGGCCAGTCTGTGGACTGCAGCTCTGCTCCCAAAAGGATTCATGCCATCCGTATTTAGACCAAACCATAAGTTCCTTGCGTCACCTGCAAAGTCCGGGAAGTCTCTCTCGATTTTTCTCCATTGTGACCCATCGAGGTGTCTCAACTCCCGTCTTTCTTACGGTCTTCTTTGTGCCATCGCAACAACTGGCATGCTCTTTGTTTCGAACATGCGTTTCAACCTTGGTATTATAGGAGCATACCACATAACCTTAGCAGAACCCTCTTCGGAGGGGCTCTCCTCAACATCACCAGGTCATCTCGTCGATCTTATACCGCAACGTTGCATACCGGGCATTTATCTAAATTCTCATACTCCTTACATGATGAGGATGCACGATCATTAATGCATGCATGTATCTTTTGCACATCTAATCCCAGGGATGAGAGTCTTCTTTGCTTCGTAGGTACTCTCGGGAAGTTCGTTATGTTTTGGAAACTTGGCTTCATTATCTTGACATCTTTTCAAATGAGGAGTCGGTTAGACCACACTCGCCTTCCATCACAACAATTCCAAGGTGGTACCGAGCTTTGTGCTGCCATCTTCACAATTTGGGTACAACAATTTCTTGTGATCTTCTAACATGCCCTCTAACTTCAACTTCTCATTTTCTGTTTCACGGTCGCTTTGCATCGAAATGACCCTACCAAGTTCATCACCGGCTCATCCGATGCCCGTTCTTCACCTTTTTCCTCTCCATTGTCTTCCATTGCGGTATCATCAGATTCAGGAAACATATGATGATAGTTGTTATCATCATCTTCTTCCTCACCATCTTCCATCATAACCCCTCTTTCCCGTGCTTGGTCCAGCAATTATAGTTGGGCATGAAACCTTTCATAATCGGTGGCGCGAATGATTTTCGAGGAAGAGTACTCCTTGTTGTTCCGACATTGAACACATGGACAACGATAAATCCATTCTCTTTGTTTGCCGTAGCCACATCGATAAATTTATCCACGCCTTTGATATACCCGGCTACCCGCCGGTCACCGTACATCCATTCCCGCTCACCGCTCATCATATAAGTAAGTTTATCAAAAACAGGACATCATAAATAGTGAAATAACCAATTCACCGACACATGAATTGTATCAATGACCTAGAAAAGATAAGATTGCTAACCTCGATCGAGGGAAATAAAGAGGAGAAAGCTCAAGTGCGTCTGGACACCTTCTATATTTTTGTTCTATGAGAAATTCAACGATTTTTCACTCAAAATTTCAACAAACACCTTCAATGCATGCATGAGAAAAACTAGCACACACCCTCACACCTTACACCATTCGAAAAACAGTGGAGGCAGAGGGCTGGGCGTTGCATTTATAGAGGCAAGGGTCTTTAGTCCGGTTGGAGCCAACAACGGGACTAAAGGTGCGTGCCACGCCACGTGGCTGTGGCCAAACCTTTAGTCCCGGTTGGTGGCTCCAACCGGGACGCATGCCCCCTTACCAACCGGGACCCATGCCCCCTGGCCCCGTGCCCGCTCCAACCGGGACGCGTGCCAGCATTAGTCCCGGTTGGTGGCGCAACCGGGACTAATGCTCCGAGGGGTCGCGAACGGATGGCCCTTTTTCCTCTAGTGTGACGTGGCGAAGGTGGCCAGCCCTGACAAGTTTTCGACCAAGAGACGTGCCGCTGTTGGTCAGAGTCCGTTGACCGGACCATTGAACTTGATGATGATAACCAAGAATGCTTGTTTTTGCTACAAAGCTTCAAATTAAAGCTTCTTTATTTCATTCTTTCTGAGCGTCGCATTGAATTTGTTCAAAAAACATGAAGAAAACGGCCGATACTTTGTGATGCAACCAACATTAACTAGTACGCAAGTACGTGCACATGTATATACTAGTAGTACTACCATAGAAGACCATACGAATTGATCAAATGAGCTGACTGAAAAACATAGTTTAATAGTATTCTAGAAAGGCTAACTTTAGATTAGTAAACCTTAGGGTTTTAGAGGGGTGGCGGACCATATTTTCTCACGGATGAGAGGGTTTTCTTTTTCGCTTCTTATTTTGAGTGTTTTCTTCGGGATGCTGATGCGGTGGCTATATTCTAAAGTCAGAATAAGATCCTCTCGTCTTATCCTCATTTCGGTAGCGTGTCTACCATCAGCCGATGGGACGTGGAGTTGTATGTCTGATAGATCAATTCATTTGGGTTTCCTGTTCATTGGTTTGGTTTCACCTCCGGCCCTTCTAATATCTACATGTCATGTCTTTTGCAATGATTGGTACTCTGGTGCACTAGTCTTTTGGATCTTAGCACAACGACTTCTCATTGGTTACTACAACAAAATCTACTACGACAAATTGTGTCTGACTCAGAGTGTTGGAGGAGCTAGGACCATGAAACCTTCATGTCATGCCACTGTGAAGATCCTCGCCTCCTAGGTTGCTCTCGGGCGACTCCGAAGGCACCACCGCACCAGCAAGAAGCTCCACTGTTGATGCCCTAGGAACCTCGTTGCCGCTAGAGGATGTCATTCGATGGTGAACGATGGTGGCGGGAAGTCTCGGGCGGTGTTTCTTTTTTCTCCACCCATTCCCCAGGCTATTCTTATCCTCCATCCAGTGCATCTGTTTTGATCTGGCCTGCTACACTTCGTGATCCGCATCTTTCAAGTAATGCCGACGACGATAGGCACGACGGTGGAAGTGTGACCCAAAGCAGCAATTGCTAGGAAGGGAGATGGGTGTTGATGGGAAGGGAGATGCATTGCTCGCTATATGAAGTATGGACTACATGTCCTATTCCGGTGGAGGCATGTAGGAGGGGCTGCCTGGAGGTTGTAGCCCCGACCTCAATGAATCCTTGGAAGTTTCGCCTCCCGACCTGCACAAGGTACCAGCATGGAGCATCTCATACTATGGAAATACGGCCCCAACGCCTCCTGGTGGTGGGTTGTGATTTGCAGCTACTAAAGGGTCTAGAAACTCCATACCTGGTGGCTCATATCATGGTCTGCAAGTCTACAATGGTGAACTACGGCAACATCGGATCTTGCAAGATACTTCACTTGAGATCGACAAAGGCCGTGGTAACAACGACTCTTGTCGTTGCTCGAAAATCATTCAGGAGCACGATTCATGTAGCAACATCAAGATGGGGTCTGCGTTGGCAGTCCGCAATCATGCGAGAGGGTACCGCCTCCATCGTTGTCGCGGTAGCCGACTAGACATGGAAGCAGGGGCACACCACGCCCTAACGGGCCCGGTTAGGCCCAGATGGGCCCGTAAAGCCCCCGCCGCCTCGTTGCAGCAAGCCGACCATAGCACCGCCATCCTTCGGTGACTAACAACACTCCTCCTCCACCTCCAAGGAACCATGCCGCCGCCAGATAGCCACCGGCCCGCTCTAGCCTTGATGAGGCCTAAAGGGGTCCAAATCTGGGCCGAGGGCTGTTGCCTCCTTCCCGCACTGTTGCAGGTCCCGTTGCCAATTGCCGCCTGAGAGAACCACTCGAAGTCGTCCGCCCTGCGCAGAGCTCCGCCTGGAGGTGAAAGGCCAGGAGCCGCTGAGGCCGTCCAGGCCTTGCCCGCCGATGGATATGGCGGTGCGGCCCGATCGCCCCGGGGACGGGATACGACAGTGCAGCTCGATCACCCCGGGGAGGAGGGGGTGGGGGGAACACGGGTCACGGGAGCGGCTCTGTTTCAAAAATGAAAACCATCCTCACAAATAGTTATCCCACTTGTGTTATTCTTGACCTTGTGATATTTTTTGTTCAAGTAACAAGAAACCGCAAAATTTTACCTTTTGGTTGTGATCTTGGTTTCTAGCTGGTTTAGTTATACTACTTTCGTCTTAAAATAGATGTCTCAAATTTATCGAATGAATCTATATAGTACTAAATAATGTCTAGATTTATTTAAATTTTGACAAATCTAAGATATCTATTATTTAGGGAGTACTATTATGCAACACGGCTTGGTCGCGTCATTGACTTGCGCCTCCGCGCGCATACGTGCATCCAGGATGGCTGGCTGAGATACTTGGCACCTTCATCACTGCGATTATCAAGGTGTTGATGAGATCGAGGCGGTCGTTTTCGAAAAATGCGGGATAGGTCTCTCAATGTTACATCTCACATACTTGTGTCAGAGTCGAGAAGACTCCACGGAGTACTTGAAGCGGATTGGGAGAAGTATGTGTGCTGGACAATCGGCATTTTGCAGCAGTGTTCTCGGCAAGTGGAGCGGCAAGTGGAGCAACACCGACATACTTCATTCTCGGCGGTGCTAATTGAGCTCCACGCCATAGTTTTCAGGGTGAAAACCCTAGGTGTGACATTCAGTGGTTGTACCTGGCAATGGTGACTCCCTAGAGATTGGATGTTTTCTAGGTGAAAACCTAGAAACTGACCATGTAGGTTAGACCAGATGACGATGGTGTATGTGAATTTAGGAACATTGTTTTGGAGAACTTTTTTTTAGAGTTTAGGTGTTGCTTCCACTGATGGTGAAATTGTTGTTGCGGTCCCTGATTGCTTCAGAGGGTCTTTTTTGTTTTGTGTTTTTTTCTTCTACTTTTGTTTTTAGATGTGTGCATCCTTAATGCCTAGACATGCCCCAAACATTATGTTGTTGCAAGGATTGGGTATAACTGGTATCATCTTGGTATTAACATATTTTTTATCAAAAAATATTTCGATGTCACCTCATATTTGTTGGATAATTCGGCAATAATTCCACGATTAATTTAAGGATATAAAGCTTGACAAAGACAAATACTACCACATGTAACTGAAACATATTATATCATTTGACATCATGATGAACATAAACATGTACTCACCAAATATGTTTGACCAGTAATCAAGAGCACAACACACATACAGATCTTTTGTAGATGCATCAGCCATGGTTATAGCGGAGAGTCAACGATGGTGATGGTGAAACGTAGCCGCACTCGACTTGGGTAGCCGAGCCGTGATGAATATCGCGAGCAGTCGTTTAGAGCACTTCCCAAAAATCTTATTCGCCATCTCCGGTACATGATCACAAAAGCGAGTAGTTTTAGAGACCTGCTCTCCCATTCTCCGGTGCATGCGGACACTCGGGATGGAGTAGGATATGGTGGCGGTGCAAGCAGAAAACCCTAACGAGTATAACATGGGCCAAGTCCATGTTGCACATGTCCTTAGCTCATGACCCAGCAGCGGCCCGAACCGGCTCACCTCGAGGCTCATTCCCGAAACCACGTGTGCGTCGGGACAAGGCGAGCGAGCGACGGAGGAGGACCCCACTCCTCTTCTCACTCACTTACCAAGTGGTAAAATACTCCACCTCATGAGGTGGTGCAACTTTTCTCCAACTTTTCATGTGGGACTAAACATAGCACTCACATATCTTGCACATGAGTTGCCTACATATGGGCCATTGAGATTTATATAATTTCTGAAATCTTACATGGGCCAAAGAATTCAGCCCGTTATCTCTAATAATCTTACATGCGACCCGAATTAGACCTTGAGGCTCATTCCTGAAACCCGCGGGTGCGATGGGACAAAGAGAGCGAGCGGCGGCGGAGGAGGAGCATGCATGCACCACTCCTCTTCTCACCCACTTACCGAGTGGTAAAACATTCCACCTTATAAGGTGATGCAACTCTTCTCCAACTTTCCATATGGGACTAAATATAGCACTCACATACCATGTGGGACTAAACATAGCACTCCCATGTCTTGCACATGAGTTGCCTACATATGGGCCTTTGATATTTATAGAAATTCTGAAATTTTACATGGGCCAAAGAATCCAACCCATTATCTCTAACAATATTTTCATACGCTGATGTCATCTTATAATCTCCTGTATATATATCCTACAAAACACCAAGCGCATGAGGTTAGAGATATGATGATGTCATTTTATAATCTCATATATATGACCTACATGACAAAGATGCTTAACCAGTCAAGTCAAGAGTGTAGCTAATCATGTAAGCAGAAATCCACATCTTCTTTTATGGCTATGATATATGCATGTGAACACATCTGGGAGAATTAAGTCATGGTTACCTGGTTAAGAAGTAAACATGGGTTTATATTGGTCCTAAACCTAGACCAACGACCAAATGAAAGGACAATAGCTAAGTTTGACTCTTTAGAGCAGAGAGAGAGAGAGAGAGAGAGAGAGAGAGAGAGAGAGAGAGAGAGAGAGAGAGAGAGAGAGAGAGAGAGAGAGAGAGCAAATTCTTTGACAAATTCTACCTAGCACCATCGATAATAACTGTTGTGCTACTATTGTCAACCTCCCAAGATCTTTTGCATGGCTTTTTTGGTCTCATATTCTCGGCATGCCATTTCCCTTTCTGCTTTTCAAACAACAAGAAGAGAGAAAAGGACATGCAAGGACAGCGACTGAACCATTTCTATTGTTTGGTAATTTGGAGGAAGCCCTAGGTAGCTCAGCTTGCCTGGTCAAACAAACTGATTAACCACCGGCAGATGTGGTGTGATTCTTGGACCAATTCTAGCCACACCCAACAAAAACCCAAGTCAATAACAATTTAGTCATACTCCTCATCTTGCACACGTTCTTGTTTCTAAACTAAAACCGATGCCATTTTCTTGGAAGATAATAAACTAACTGTATTTTGTAACCACATTCTCTGTCTGGACTATTCCCCATAAGCATTCCGTGTCTGGACTAGTTTTTCCTAAAGATAATTCATGCACAAGTGAAAGTCGTAATCATTTTTCGCCCACCGCTAGCACACACTTCTTAGCTAAGCCTCAAACCTTCGCTTTCTTTCTTCAACGAACAATTGGACATTTGTTTATCGTCGTTGATGAAACTTTTGGTGACTGTTTCTAAAAAAATATAGATAATCCACGCAGATTTACACCTCGTAAAACTAGTCTTCATGAAAAAAAATCTTATTTTTTGACGTGAACAGCAGGAGCTCTGCCTTTTTTCATCAATAGAAGGATAAAGTTATTTACAAATAACACACCAACAAAACTGGGTGATGTCAACGAAACTAAAGCAAATCAAAGTCTGAAAGCTAGCTTGAATTGCTCGACATCTGCCATACTCTCGGCAGCTTCATGAAAAATCTAATGATATTATTTCTATCTGACCAATCTGAATATCATTTCGCCACATTAACCAGTGTAGCTGAAGATAGGAAATGAAAGCACATTTTTTTAGGACGCCACCCACTCAGTTTCAGAAACAGAGGCAGTGCACAGCATCATTTATCCATTTTTATATTATGTAGCTGCATCTGCAAGAAGATGTACCCCAATTGACTAAGCAATATAATAGATAAAGCTTCTTTTTCTGGCAATATACTACTATGATCATCAAACAGAAAAAGTAGCACACGCAGTTTGAGTTTCAAGGGAAAGGAAAGTTGAAGTAGAAGTGCAGTCGGGGGCACATGGAGACACAAACCGGAGACTTTCTTCAGTTGGCAGCTTCCCCCCTCTCGTCTTCCCCCCCACCCCTGCACTCCAGTCTCTGCTTACTTATCAAGCCTCCCCCTTGACTTCCCCTCTTCCCCTGCTCGTCTTCCTCCTCCCCCTCCTCTTCCCCTTGTCTCCTCGGCAAGCCACCCTTGGTTTCCCCTTGTCTCCTCCCCGGTTCGGCCTTGACTCCAGAGGGAGATGGGGAACATCTGCGGCGGCGCGGGGCGGGCGCATGTGGCGGCGGATTACAGGCCGTCTAGTCCAGGTGAGGCATCTGGTTTCCTTCCAAGAACTTGAATTTCGGTTCCAGGTTCCTTCTCCTGCAACTTTTTCTTCCGGTCTTTCCGATCCCTGGATCCTGTGCTAGGCTAGGCGGCTAGGCGGGGGAGATGATTTCTTGGTTCCTGCTCGGATGCCTGTTGTGTACTTTTCTTTGCAGGGGCACCGTGGTTGTCTCGGCGAAGAATCTGTTTTTGTTTACTTGACCTTGCTTCCGAGTTAGTTAGTTCTCCCAGTTGGAGATTGTGTTGTTTATTTATGTGTGTTCGTCAGTCGTCTGTCGAATTGTTTAGGGTGGTGGTGGCATGGAACCAGGACAGGCTGTTGGATTTCCTATTTTCAGATTCCTCTGTTCTTAGTGGTGGCAGTAGAGAGAGAGAGACTAGGGAAGGGAACTAACTGAATTAGTATCATATCACAGACCCAAAGTTCTCCATTTCTCCAAGCTTAGTGCTCCCTTGGGTAACATCTAGGAAATTTAGCTTAAAAGTACTCTGCCAGGAAAAAAAGGAATACTTTTCCCCATTTCATGGATCATACAGGCTGCACCGGGGATATACTGAAGCAATCCTAGCTGTTTGCTAGGAAAGGGAGAAAACATTGGCCCCGACTCTAGTTCAAATCTCTGATAATCAAATTCAGTATCTTTATTTCTGCGAGAGAATCAAATTCAGTATGTTAATGTGTGTTAATCGTGCAACAGGGACGACGAACTCCAAGACAAGCGGCAGCATCACCACCAGCAACAGCACCACGGGGAAGCTCTCCATGGGGAGCAGTGGCTTCATGGGCTCCTCTACCGGCAGCATCGGTACTAACACCGGATTCGACGAGGGTGGGTTCCTCGAGGGTCAGATCCTGGAGGCGCCGAACCTCCGTACGTTCACGTTCCTTGAGCTCCGCACGGCTACCAAGAACTTCAGGCCAGATAGTGTCCTCGGGGAGGGAGGGTTTGGGAGGGTGTACAAGGGGTGGGTGGACGAGAAGACGATGAACCCGGCAAAGAGTGGCACCGGCATGGTTGTTGCTGTCAAGAAGCTCAACTCTGAGAGTATGCAGGGATATGAGGAATGGCAGGTAAAGTCTGCTCCTTTTTTTCCGTTTAATTTGAGACTACAACTTGTTGAGTATGCACATGGGAATCCTAGCAAGCTTGGGGGTTTGACTTAGTTTTGTTTTTTGTTGATGGTAAGTTTGATTACCACATGTGGAAGAACTGATACAAGTATAATTTTTGAGTTATTAGCTGAGGACACAGTCCACCCTTCTGTCATAGTTTGATCACTGGTCAGTATTTTATAAAATCAAAAAAAATTGAAGATTTTCCTGGTTATCACGTGCTTATGGAGTTAGGTTTCTCTGTCCTTTGTACTTTTGGTGACCTGTCTGTCAGTTCTACTCAGTAGTAATGGGGCTGCATTATCTACACAGTACCATTTGTCCAATGCTGACCAGAACCATATTGTTGGGAAGTGCTATGATAAGCTGTCACAAGTGCTGACCAGAAATACCCAATAAGAACATGTTTATCACAATGTAGTTGCTTATCTTTGTTTGGTCAGCTCTGGTATATACACAAAATTAAAATGAGGCTAGCAGGCGTGATTCAATGCTCTTAGTTAGTTAGTTTTGTCTAGCAGAATCATCACTTCTAAAGGTTGCTTCAAGTACCATGTCTAATGATCATTTGTGATTATCAACTTGCAGTCAGAGATAAACTTTTTGGGAAGGCTCTCGCACCCAAACCTTGTCAAGCTGTTGGGCTACTGCTGGGAGGACAAAGAACTATTACTTGTGTACGAGTTCTTGGCCAAAGGGAGCTTGGAAAACCATCTATTCAGAAGTGAGTTATTGCTACCGATAATATTTTTCATCCTTTCCTCTGTGCATTTTGCTTACAAAATAGGAAACAACTGCAGTTCTTGAGCAACCAGTTGAGTTAAAAATACTGATATTGGTAACCTATTGCATTTCTGCAGGAGGATGTGCTCCACTATCATGGGAACTGAGGTTGAAGATAGCCATTGGCGCAGCTCGAGGACTTGCATTCTTGCATGCATCAGAGAAGCAAGTTATCTACCGTGATTTCAAGGCTTCCAATATTCTTCTAGATGCAGTAAGCTTTCTACCCTACAATGTATCTTTTATCTATTTGTCAAGGTCAAACACTGACTTTGTTTTTTGACAGAATTATAACGCGAAGCTCTCTGATTTTGGGCTTGCCAAGCTTGGGCCAACTGGTAGCAACTCGCATATCACGACCAGGGTCATGGGAACCTATGGATACGCAGCTCCGGAATATGTAGCCACTGGTATGTGTCCTTATGCATGTCACATGAGCAGATATATATGATCTGATACTGCTGCCTGTAATCAGTGTACCAGTCATAGTACCAGCAGAAACTGAAGCACATACCATATGGTTAATGATTTCTCACACTTCACACCTACCAAATTTAGAGTTCTATATCAAATAGGTTCATCAATCATTCATGAAAGTTGATTCTCTCAAGTGGATAATGTCATAGTGAATTATTTCATGTGCTAACAGTACGTTTTTGTATGTGCTTCCTGTGTCGTGAGCCTGCCACCTTCCATAAAAAGAGCAAAATAATACACACAAATTGTACTCATTCATATCGTGCATTTTCTATTTCCAGTCTGTTTTCATCACTTACGAGTTTCTTTGTTCATATACGTACAATATCACTCTGAAATTTCTTAGCTGTTGATGGTTGTTCTCACTACATGCTCTGAACCATCTCCAGGTCATTTGTATGTCAAGAGTGACGTTTATGGTTTCGGAGTTGTGATGCTGGAGATGCTGTCGGGTCAGCGAGCGTTAGACCCCAACCGTCCCAACGGGCAACTCAGCCTCGTTGACTGGGCGAAGCCCTACTTGGCTGACCGGAGAAAGCTCGCGCGTCTCATGGACCCCCGGTTCGAGGGCCAGTACAACTCCAAGCAAGCCCTCCAGTCAGCGCAGCTGACGCTGAACTGCCTGGCCGGCGAGCCCAGGAGCAGGCCCTCGATGAAGGAGGTCCTTGAGACACTCGAGCAGATCGAGGCAATGAAGAGCCGGACAAGGGAGGCGAGAGGAGGGAGCGGGACGTCGTCACGGGACCGTGCCCATGGCCGCTCCGCGGGGCACCAGCGGTCGTCGCCACGTGGCGGCAGTGATGGGCGTCGTGGTCCGAGGGCCACAAATGGCCATGTCACGAAGGCACGGTGATCCACGACTGGCTCTCAGAGCTGATAATGATGACATTCTTCCTGTACATGGCTTAATTACATTAATTTTTGTCTGATGTTGGTGTTGAGCTTGTGCCGGACCACGATGAGTGTGTAATGTAGCAAAAAAAGAAAATGGAAATCAGAGGTATCTTGTAACTGTATATGTGAACATGTAGAAATAGCAGAGGCAATAATTCCTCGGTGTTCCTGCATTCACCACTGTGATTCGTTTTACAAATGGTCGGATAAATGATACCCTGGTTTGTAGTTGCACTTTGCTCTGTTAATTGGAGGATCATTGTTAGCAGTCCCTTTACTTGTGAATATGCGATATGTATATAAATTGAGCCAGACAATTGGCCAAATGAAATCAGGGTGCAGAATATTTTTCATTGAAGGTATTTTGTCTAAAATAGCGGCTGAACTGGCATCGCACTGCTGCTAGTTTTCGCTTGATTGACTTCTTTTTTGGCAATTTGTAATTGAAGAAGAGACAAATCAGTGTGAATGATGTGATGTGGGAACCTGTTGTGAACCCAAACAAAAGTTGGCCGGCCAGCAATATTGATGGTTGAAGTCAAAAGCAAGCAAGCAAGCAGTCTCCTGTCTCCAACCAACCAACCAACAAGACAACTACAACTGGAGTTTCATGGCTCATCTTGGGAAGAATTGACTCAAGATACTGTCAAACCAAAGTTCTGTTAAGATCACGGTAAATTCTCTTTACCTCTTCTCGCATAAAATAATTCCTAGTACAGTAAACACTTTCAAATGGAACCAATTACATCTGAAGTTTGCGCTCCCATAGTAGACCAAAATTGAACTTGTGATATGTGCATAAATTCAGACTACAGGATTGGCCAAATGAATTTGGAGTGCAGAACTTGTTCATCTGCGAAATTTTACCTAAAATGGCGACTGAGTTGTCACGACATGCTGCTAGCGCTTGATTTTTTTCGAGAAAATGCAAAGGACTTTGTGTGTCATGTCACTGAAAAGATAGAGTTTGGGGTTACAATCCTCCTAAGAGGCATGATACAAATCATACATGAATATCAGTGCACACCCCTAGTCGATGGCAGGACAACGCTGAGCCACTCGAGTGCACCTCCTGGTCCGATGGGTCGCCTGCTGTTGGCTCCGGTGTGCTTCCATTGCATCTCTACAGTCTACTCTTTTATCGTTCCCATGATATGTGATTCCTTGTGAGCCAGTCACATGCTTGCAAGCTAATTGGATAACATTCCACCGAGCGGGCCCAGAGTATATCTATCTGTCATATGGATGAACAAATCTCACTCTTGATCCATGTGCCTCAACACATACTTTCCGAACACTCAATGCCACCTTTATAGCCAGCCAGTTACGGTGTGGTGTTTGATGTCATCAAAGCATCCATCCGGTAATGGTGATTAGCATGATCTCATGGTCGAAGGAATTAGGTTACTATGTATCAGAAAGCTTATAGCAAACAAACTATTGAAATGACTTGATCTTTATGCTACGCTTATCTATAGGAGTATGTCCATCACACCATAATCCTAATGATATGATCTTGTTGTTAATAACATCTCAATGTTCATGATCATGAAACCATGATCATATATTAACCAACAAGCTAGTTTAACAAGAGGCTTTACTAGGGACTCTTTTATGTTTACAAATCACACAAGTATTAATGTTTCCGGTTAATACTATTATAGTATGAATGTAAACATTTATCATAAACATGAAGATATGATAATAACCACTTTATTATTGCCTCTTGGGCATATCTCCAACAGTATCAACTGGATATAAATATCCAAAAAGTGTTGAAAGTGTTCCTCGTGACAACACGGTTCTGCTGACTCCCAGCATATAATTTGCAAGCATATAACTTTCATGGACAGGTCACAATGGTTCAGAATTATTAAGTGCACGAAATAAAGTGTGCCATAAAGTTTGTTAGAGCTTTACTAACTAACTTTCTCAAAACAGACAAACATTTTATTTGGAAGAAAACAAGGCATATTGAATATGCACTGAAATAGCAAATAATGCTAATAGGTAGGTATGGTGGACACTGTTGGCAATATTGGTTTTGGGGAGTTGGATGCACAAGTAGAGCTCATACTCAGTGCAAGTGAAGGCTAGCAAAAAGAGAGGGAGCGACAAACGAGAGAGCAATAACTGTCATAATCATGCTTGCAACAAAACAAGACTAATTATGGCATGAAAGTGAAACAAGAACTCTGAGGCAAAATAAATCATCGGGGCTTACTGACTATTGTTTAGTCATATGCATGCATGAGCATGTGCCAAGTCGATTCACTTGAACAGTCAGAGGAGGATACCACAATATCATACCAAGTTATGATTAGAACAAGCAAGCAAACATTTATATGACATGCTACAAACTATTAGCAAGCTGGAGCAAATCACAAGCAAGCAAGAACTACTAAGCATCCATAATGACATACACCTTACACGAATAGGCTAAGCATGCTCACAGTGATGAGTATATGTACAAAAATGAAACAAATAGAGTTCGTTACCAGCCTCTTACCACACCTCGAGTTGTCTTAATCTTCATTATTGCCCTTGACTTGTGTGACTTGAATAATAACATGAAATCAAACTCCACTAAGGACGGTTAAACCCTGCAAAGAACTCACAAAACCAAAGAAGAACAACAAATATTTTTGGTGTTTTCGATTTTTAGAAGCAAGCAAACAAAGAGAAACCAAACAAAGAAAAAGCAAACCAAACAAGAAGCAAACAAAGCAAAATCTTTTTGTATTTTTATTTAAGGCAAACCAAAGCAAATAAACAAACCAAGAGAAATAACGAAAATATTTTTGGTATTTTTGTGTTTTTGAGAAAGCAGCAACAAGAACCAAAAAGAAAGCGAAACAATGGATATACAATGAACCAACAAAACATGATATATAGATGAGTGTGATGTCGATATACCTCCCCAAGCTTAGGATTTTGGCCTAAGCGGAGCTCAACAGCGCGGACAGTAACTCCAAGAACAACACAACAGTGCATGAAACAATAAAAACAAAGTGTCTAGAAAGAGACATGAGGTTTTTATTGATGAAGAAGGGGATGCCTTGGGCACCCCCAAGCTTTGACGCTTTTACCTCTTTAATATATTTTGGGGTGACACGGGGTGGCATCCCCAAGCTTGAGCTTTTGTCCATTATTCATCTCATTACATCATTCTCTCTCTACACCTGAAATTTTTCCTTCATACAAAACTTCACACAATCTTCATTAGCAACATTAGTGCATTCAAAGGTAATAAACCTATGGGTTTAGTTTCAAAACAACAAAATTTTCATTAAAAACACAAGATACTGTAGCAACTTCCTTTAAAAATCTTAATTCCCCAAAAGAGAACTCAAAAAGAAATCAATAAGAAGCAAATGCAAATAATGGTAGAAATCTGTCAAAACATACCAGTAGGTGAAAACCGATTTTTTCTAAGACCTTATGTTGGTCAAAGTAAAGAGTGTTGAACTAACGAAAGTTAGCTAAGATACTAGGTGATTTATTCGTAAAATATCATCTCAATCCGACGTACAGAGATTCCTCAAGAATTTTTTTGGTGGAGCACAAAAATCTGTTTCGGGACAGCAACTCCCCAAATCTTACTTCCCTCTTATTAGAGGTCATTCTTGGCACAAAAAGCAAACAAAAAGGATAAGGAGAGGTCATTACTGAAGAATAACTTCCAAGACTCAAGAAAACTATTGGGTTATCTCTCAAGAAGTACTTTTCTTTAACGCCTTTAAGTTAGGCACAAGAAGCAAAAGCAAACAAAAACCAAAACTACAGAAGTTCTAAGACACTCTAACAAGCAAACAACTAGCAAAACTAAAGCTAACAAGAAAAAGAGCAAAGACTAGGAAGGAGAAAAGTAAAAGGGAGCAAGAATAACCACAGTGAAAACATTGTTTTGTTCATTAAATCCTTTTGTTAACAAGGTTGATCAAGTATTATTACCAAAACAATCTTATATGAAACAAAACTTTGCCTTCTAGAAGGTGATTATGTTACCTCATACTTGATAGCAATGGTCCCAATCATAATAGTTTCAAAATTTTCTTGTGGAATGGGACAATATATTTCTCCAACCTTGATGCTCTAAATATTTTTAATGGAATTCAGGCAATAGCTCTTAGCAACCTTCTTGGGGAAATAAATAGTATGCTCTTTGTCATTAATATTGAATGTTACATTTCCTTGATTACAATTGATGACAACACCTGCAGTATTAAGAAAAGGTCTCCCAAGAATAATAGACATATTATTATCTTCAGGCATTTAAAGCACAACAAAATCGGTTAAAACCAAGCAATTATGAGCCACTTGAACAGGAACATCCTCACATATACCAACAGGAATAGTAGTTGACTTATCAGCCATTTGCAAAGATATATCAGTTGGTATCAACTTTTCCAACTAGAGTCACTTGTAGAGAGAAAAAGGCATAACACCAACTCCAGCTCCCAAATCACATAAAGTAGTTGTAACATAATTATTCTTAATAGAGCAAGGAATAGTTGGTATACTTGGATCACCAAGTTTCTTTGAAACCTTACAATTGAAGGAATAATTAGCAAGAAAAGTAGAAATATCCTCATTAGGAATCTTTCTTTTATTAGAGACAATATCCTTCATATACTTTGAATAAGGAGACAACTTAATAGCATCAGCCAAAGGAATTTGCAAAAATAAAGGCTTCGTCCACTCACAAAACTTGTTGTAGTGTTCTTCCTCCTTTGACTTGTGTTTCTTACCTGGAAAAGGCATAGGTTTCTACACCCAAGGTTCTCTCTCTTTACCATGTTTATTAGCAATAAAATCTTCCTTAGTGTACCTAGTGTTCTTAGTGTGCTTCTTAGGTTCTTCCTCAACTTCCTCCTCAGGAGCATCATTTTTATCATTACCACTCTCAGTTCCAGCATCGGAGATAGATATACTATTAGAATCTATAGCAGGTTCAAGTGGTTCCTCAACTATTCTATGTTTGTTTTTATTTCTCTTATGAGTACTACCACTATCTTTACCTTGTTGGGAATCCTGATCAATTCTTTTAGGGTGTCCTTCAGGATATAAAGGATCTTGAGTAGCTATACCACTCTTAGTTCTAATTCCATAAGCATGTTTATCTCCTGAAGCATTAACTAGCATATCCTTTTGCACCTTAGCAAGTTGATCAATTTGAGTTTGAACCATTTGAAAGTGTTTACAAAGAATTTTAATATCATTAGAAGTTCTTTCCACAAAATCTTTCAAATATTTAATAGCTCTAGATTTTTCCAATAAATGATTCTAAATTTGTTTATTAAAATGGCCTTGTTTAACAATAAAAATGTCAAGTTCCTCTAAACATTGATCAGGAGGTTTACCATAGGGAATATCACCTTCATCAAAGTGTTGGAGAGAGTGTACCTGAATAGTAGATGGGTGAGGAATTGGCTTACATAATTCTTCTATAGGAGGTAGATTCTTCACATCTTTAACTCTAATACCTTTCTCCTTTAGACACTTATTAGCTTCCTTCATCACTTCATCATTTAATGCAATAAATCCTCTCTTCTTTGGTGTTGGCATTGGAACTGGTTCAAGTACAACTGGTTCAGGAGTAATAGGCTCAGGTGTATTTAGCTCAGTTGAAGTCTACTCATCATAATTCTTGCTTATCTTAGCCATTAATTCTTTATCATCTGTAGGAGTTCTTTTCCTGAAAACACAATCAACAAAGCTATCTAGGTATGTCCTAGAATCATCAGTTAGTCCATTATAATAAATATCAAGCAACTCATTCTTAGGTAATGGACATCCAGGATGTGCATGAATCAAGGCACAGAACCTTTTCCATGACTCAGGTAATTTCTCTTCTTCTCCCTGTTTAAAATAAAAAAGTCTCTGCAAAGCATCATGTCTAGCACTAGGAGGAAAATATTTCTGGAAGAAAGAAGCAATCAAACAATCAGGACTATCAATGGAACTAGGAGGTAATCTATTAAGCCAAGCTCTAGTTTCTCCTTTTAGTGAAAAGGGAAAAATCTTTGTAACAAAGTACTTGCGCATCTTAAAATCATCAAAGAATAAAGCACTCATAGCCACAACACTCTCATTTTCAGTTCCACAGAAAATTTCTTTCTCAACAATGTCTAGATAGGATAAATCAAGAGAGAAATCATAATCTTTATCTTTAATATCTATGGGAGAGGTGGCAAACTTAGGATAATAGGACAACTTAGGAATAATGGTGCGTCTAACTAGGAGACTCTTAATAGCACTAGTGCTATGTGTGTTTTGGCACTCTTCAATAAATTTATCAGTAAACTCAATGTAACCATCATTAATATCATAACTCTCTCTAGACTCAGGTGAGCTAACAGGTGTAACAGTGTCTTCACTAGGAGTTTCAGTATTTCCTAGACTAGCCATAGTAGCATCTAGGAAAGGACCTAATGAACCACTCGCATCAACCACAGTAGAAGTAACATCATGAGTATCAAAAGCAATTTCAGACTCAGCAGTAGTAGCAGTGTATGTGGTGGTGGAGTAACAAGCTTACTTATAACATACGGTGAATCAAGATCAGCAGAGGTGTTTAGGACTGTACCTCTTCTTGTAGTGGATGGTAAAATAGGAAACTTCCCATCACGAGACTTCCTCATGATGAAAGGAGTAACAGTGAACAATAATAGATCCAAGTGAACTTAAAATAAAGTTGTGCTCCCCGGCAACGGCGCCAGAAAATAGTCTTGATGACCCACAAGTGTAGGGGATCGCAACAGTCTTCGCGGGTAGTATTACCCAATTTATTGATTCGACACAATGAGAGACAAATAATACTTGCAAGCCTTAACAACTGAGTTGTTAGTTCAGCTGCACCTGGAAATAGTTCTTGATCACAGAAGTTTATCAGTAGCAACAATTTGTAGTAGGAACAAAAAAAGCAACAACAACTGAGAAACATGAGCAAAAGTAACAGTAACAGTAAACAGTGGGATTCGAGTGCGGTAGGCATAGGTATGGATGGACGGGCGTTGCATGGGCGAGTCTAAACACGTAACTTCAAGATATAGGACATTGCAGATAAATAATAACAAGCATCCAAGTACTAAACAATCCTAGGCATGCGCTCCAAATATAGTTATACGTGCTCGCAATGAGAACTTGCACAACATCTTCTGTCCAGCCAGCCCGTGGCAGCGGGGCCTCTAGAGAACTACTGGCAATTAAGGTGCTCCTTTTAATAGAGCACCAGAGCAAATCATTAACACTCCGTGAACACATGTAATCCTCACACCACAGCCATCCCCTCAGGTTGTCCCAATTTCTGTCACTTCGGGGCCTTTGGATCCGGACAATAATATGTATACACAACTTGCAGATAAGATCACAAACAATACTATCATAATGATTCAATAATAAGTTCAGATCTGAGATCATGGCACTCGGGCCCTAGTGATAAGCATTAAGCACAACAAGTTGCAACAAAGTCAAATAGCACTAATAGAGATACTACGCACTATTACCTAACAATATTATTCGGTTACATGATAGAACTCATCCAATCCCTACCATCCCCAAGCCTACAACGGGGCATTACTCACTCATGGATGAGGAAAACATTGATGGTTGATGGAGAGGCGTTGGTGATGACGATGGTGATGATCCTCCCCAAATTCCCCGTCCCGGCAGGGTGCCAGAACGGAGTTTCTAGATCCGAATCTTGGTTTCTGGTGGTGGCGGCGCAGCGGAACTCTTTCTAGAAAAACGTCGAACCCCCCTCTGTTTTTAGGTCGAGAGGCAACTTATAGGCGCAGAGGAAGCCCGAGGGGGTGCCTTGGGTGGCCGCACCCACCTAGGCGCGGGCTGGGCCCACCCGCGCCTGGCAGGGGTGTGGGCCCCTAGGCCTCCACTCTGTCTCGTCTTCTGGTTCCGTTGATCTTCTGGTGAAATAGGATTTTTGGCATATTTTCTCGGATTTTTCCTGATAGTTGATTTTCTGCACAAAAACTAGACACCAAGGTAATTCTACTGAAAACAGTGTCACTCCGTGTTAGTTGTATCCAAATCACATAAGTTTAGAGGATAAACAATAGCAAAAGTGTTCGGAAAATTAGATATGTTTTGGACGTATCAGGCTCCACCGGGCATGTCCGAGACTGGGCTCCGTCGGGCTGGCACTGGGAGGTGCTACCTTCTGGGATGCATCGCTTGGTGAGGAATCCGGGTCTCGTCATCGACCCGAAGCTTATTTGGTGGCCGTCGCGTGGTCCAGTCTCGGTGCAGAGGGAGCCGGCCCCTGAGGAGGTGGTACAACGTCGTGTCAGGGAGGAGGAGGAGCACGTACGTCGCTATATGGTTGTGTTGTACACCAAGGTCTCTGATACCTGGAAGTTTCTTAAGGTATCTCACCAGAGCTATGCTCCTATGATGGTTCCTTCTCTTTGGATGTTCATCGCCCGCGGCTCAGGCACCGAGACTTGTCGTCCAGTTTGATTGAGCAAGATGTATTAGTTTTTTATGGCATTCAGTCAAAATGACCAATGTTGCTTGCAGAATCGCAACATAGTTTGTGATACTGTACCCATATTTTGCATGCATGTGGATCTTGGGATGGTGAACAATGTTGCAGGAGGAAGTTTTCCACCTTACATAAAATGTTTTACTCACAATATGATTCACAATAAGATATTACATAAAAGGTTTAATACATTACATAGATCACCAACATTCCTATCTAGTGTTGTGGTTTTCTTCTACGCCGTAGCCATGGAGAATCTTCATCATTTAACATGAGGCTTGAGTCAGTTTTCACTTTAAAGGGCGGGATTTCATGAAACTTATTATAATATTCTGACATGTCTGTCTTGTCATCCACTCCCATGATGTTTCTTTGGCCTTAGGTACACATCAATGTCGTTGCCTGGTTGCTTAGGGCCTTGGATGAGCACTGGCATCATAATGAACTTCCGCTTCATGCATAACCAAGGAGGAAGGTTGTAGATACATGAGTCAAGGGCCAGGTGCTATGACTGCAGCTCTGCTCCCCAAAAAGATTCATGTCATATGTACTTATACCAAACATAAGTTCCTTACGTCACCAGCAAAGTCAGGAAAGTCTCTCTCGATATTTCTCCACTGTCGACCATCAGTGAGGTGCCTCAACATCCCGTCTTTCTTACGATCTTCAATGTGTCATCGCAACAACTTGACATGCTCTTTGTTTCTGAACAAACGTTTCACGGTGGTATTATAGGAGCATACCACATCACCTTGGCAGGAACCCTCTTCCTGGGTGGCTTGCCATCAACATCACCAGGGTCATCTTTTCTGATCTTACACCGCAATGCAGTGCATACCGGGCATTTATTCATATTCTCGTATTTCTCACCATGGTAGAGGATGCAGTCATTAGGGCACGCATGTATCTTCTGCATATCTAATCCTAGAGGGCAGACGAGCTTCTTTGCTTCGTACGTACTGGCGGACAATTCGTTATTTCTTGGAAGCAACTTCTTCATTAGTACTAGCAAATTTTCGTATCTCGAGTCAGTCACACCGATCTCTGCCTTCCACTTTAGCAATTCCAGTGTGCTACCCAGCTTCTTCTGGCCATTTTCATAAGTTGGGTACAACAATTTGTTGTGATCCTATAACATCTGCTCGAACTGCAACCTCTCTATTTCGCAGTCTCGCTTTGCATCAGAAATGACCCGACCAAGATCATCATCAGGCTCATCTGGTTCTCGTTCTTCACCTCCTTCTTCTACATTGTCTTCCATTGTGATATCAGTGTATTTAGGGAACATAGATCAGTAGTTTTCATCATCGTTCTCTTCTTCATCGTCGTCTTTCTTCATAACTCCTCTTTCTCCGTGCTTGGTTCAAATATTATAACCGAACATGAAACCAGACCGAAGCATGTGGCTCTGATGACTCTTGTGGAAGTGTGAGTCTTCTCATTCCTACATTCAACACATGGACAACACATAAAACCATCCCTCCGGTTGTTCGCCTCGGCCACAAGACAAAAAGAACACAAGTCTTCTCTGAAAGCGGCAGAGTGTCGGTCAACATACATCCATGGATGGATCATCTGCATTATAGAACTACTCGGGCACCTTATATCATGTTTGTCTTGTGTGACCTAAAGTTGCATCGCTCTAACCGACATTTCACCGAACATCTCTAGTGCATATGAAGAAAAAAAAGCACAAAAACTATGCCACCTCCCATCAGGAAAAAACAGTTGTGAGGGGAGGGGATGTGCCATATATATAGGGTCAGCCCATTAGTCCCGGTTTTAGATACAAATCGGGACTAATGGGGGTGCCCGCAGTGTGCAGCAGGCCCCGGGACTAATGGCCCCAACCGGCCCGAGACTAGTGGTGTGCACCGCTTCTGGCCGTTGGGTCCGGATCATTAGTCCGGCCCCAGCCATAGCCGGGACTAATGGCCCGGACAAAAGGCATGTTTTCTACGAATGCCTATACCGTTTGACAAGTGCAAAGAAGAGAGATTTTTTCATCCGGAGCATATGCAAAGCCTCTACATCATTATAGTTGAAGATGTAGTTTATATTGGCCATCCTCTCTTGATCTCGGTTAGATAGGAGCGTACGTCAGACGAGTAAAGGCAACGCGTCTAACAGCTCTCTTATGTAGTAGCAAGATCTAGGCTTGAATCACAGCTACGAACACAGGTGCTTGATGGATAAGGGTCATTCTATCTGCGGAAAATATTGAATCCCTAATATTTTGGTATATTGATTTGACCCTCATGTGGAGTATATATATACGTACAAACTTGGAGGGCAAGAAGCCTATGACTTGCAATACAAGATGATCTCTAATGTTCTAGTCTATCTCTAGTTGTGTACGTACACGTACTCTAACATCCCCCCTCAGTCGGAGCGAGAGTGAAACAGACATTTGCGACTGGATTTCAAGTCTTGCGCTTCCGTCGTCTTCTCCTCCTTGTCATCATCACCCGCGTGGACATGATCATGGCTGGCACCTAGGGGCGGTGACTGCGTCCCCTTCTAGTGCCTCTCTTCCCTCCCACAGTCACAGCGGGAGTGGCATGGACGCAAGTGAGGACGCGGACGCTGTTGACTGGAGTTCTTGAGTTGCTGTAGACGTTGTTCTTGATGTCGATATCGAGGTAGCCGATCGTGATGTAGCCGTGGTCGATGTTGTAGTCGTCATAATGGTGTGGCCGCCATTGCCGGAGACGCAAAAAATTGCGCGGTTTTTTGTTGTTGTTGACGAAGCTGCAGTTGTGGACGTTTTGCACCTTGTAGAGGTACCGTCGGGGCGTCTCTTGGACGCGGTCATAAGTGAGACCACCGGTTTTATCAGGACCGGAGTAACCCACCAAGCACACAAGGTTTTGTCAGAACCATATGCGCGGTCGTAAGGGCGTCACAATTGTGATGCCGGTTTGTTGTTGCATTCGATGTAGCCGTGGTCGATGTTGTAGTCGTCGTAGTGGTGTGGCCGCCATTGCCGGAGGCGCAAAAAAATGCGTTGTTTTATTGTTGTTGTTGACGAAGCTGCAGTTGTGGACGTTTTGCACCTTGTAGAGGTACCGTCGGGGCGTCTCTTGGACGCGGTCATAAGTGGGACCACCGGTTTTGCCAGGACCGGAGGTACCCACCAAGCACACAGGGTTTTGTCAGAACCATATGCGCGGTCGTAAGGGCGTCACAATTGTGATGCCGGTTTGTTGTTGCAGTCAATGTAGCCGTGGTCGATGTTGTAGTCGTCGTAGTAGTGTGGCCGCCATTGCCGGAGGCGCAAAAAATTGCGCGGATTTTTTGTTGTTGTTGACGAAGCTACAGTTGTTAACGTTTTGCATCTTGTAGAGGTACCGTCGGGGCGTCTCTTGGACGCGGTCATAAGTGAGACCACCAGTTTTTCTAGGACCGGAGGAACCCACAAAGCACACAAGGTTTTGTCAGAACCATATGCACGGTCGTAAGGGCGTCACAATTGTGATGCCGGTTTGTTGTTGCAGTCGTCGGGGTCGTGAACGTGGCGATGCCGTCGTCGTGCCTTGCAGTTGTACTGTCAGCGGGCGTCGTAATTGCATGCCCATCATGTGGACGAGTATAGCGGCGGCGGCGATGTGTCGACGGAGATGTTGATGAAGACCACATAGATGTAGATTTTGGCGATGATGTGTCGGCGATTATGAAGTAGGCGTGTCGATGATGATCGTCGCTCAAAGGCGTCCCTTGTGGCGGCGATGATGTCGAAGAAGTCGGCATAGTAGTGTTCACATCGGCCTGGTGTGTTGATGATGTCGATGTCGCTTCTCCGTGGATGTGCTCGACGAAGATCTTGGCTTGTAGCCTGGCGTAGTACGTACAGCTCGATGTTTGGATCGTTATATTCCGGCTCAACTCGGTGGGCGGCGGGCGTGTGTCACGGTCATCCGTGCGCGACGTATTTGTCGGCCCTCACTTCCTGGTTGCACGTGCGGGGCGCGCGGTTGATCATGGCGGGTGCCGTGTCGGCCCGATCTCCAGGTAGGAGATGGAGACAGGCACGTACCTGGAGCACTTGGATCCTTGGATGGTCATGAACAGGAATTTGGAAACGCGTCCCCTTGTAACACGGGCAATCTTGATCTGCAAGTGATATAAAACAAAATCGTGGTTTCATGAACCCACCTGTATGGCTTTGATTGCTTGCACAGAGTAGATGACTATCATGGAGTTGGGCGCGTGTCCATGCATCGTGGAGTTGAGGGAGCAGAAGTGCGGGCATAGATCGCCGATGTAGAGCCCTACCCGATAGCACATGTACAGGCGCTAGCCCACCAGATCGGATCGTGCTCACGCCGTCATACACAGATCTTTTGCACAGGATCTATGTCGATTTAGGGATTTATTTAGCTAATTGGATCTAGTCTAGATTGAGAGAAAATTGGATCTAATCTAAGAACTGGGAATTAAAATTGGATCTAATCTAGTCTAAAGAACCGATCCGATCTTTGATCGAAACCGGGTGCCGCGCTCCCGAGGAGTAATCCCCGGGAACGGCGCGTTGCGAAAGTGGTGGAAGAACCTAGGATCGGCGCCGTGAGGCAAACCGCTCTAATACGATATGGAAAATATTGAATCCCTAATATTTTGGTGTGTATTGATTTGACCATAATGGAAAATATATATATACGTACAAACTTAGAGGGGAAGAAGCCTATGATTTGCAATACAAGATGATCTCTAATGTTCTAGTCTATCTCTAGTTGTGTACGTACACGTACTCTAACACTATATATCGACCTAATGAGACAGTTCTACCCTAAGTTCTTCCTAGATCCATAATTCAGGCCTAGTCAAAAATAAAATAAAAAGAAGGATAGAGGGATTCATGGTGGTTTACCGCATCCATAGTGATGCGCAAGCCGGGGAGAGGCAGGGAGATGCACGGTATTGCCATATCCAGCCTAAGTCCAAGCCCGTATTACCATATCTGATATCTCGTATGCCTACGTACCAAGCTATCAATGCAAGACTATAAGCAAAAGTGAAAACGAATAGGAAGCAGCCGAAAGCAATGCGATTGATCATCAGTACATGTTACTATATTCTGCAAGGCGACTGATCATCCAACATACAGGATCACTGCCAGCGTCGAAGAGATGACGCACAGCATAAGCTAATAAATCAAGGTAACCAAAGAGAGGAAAACACGAGCCTAGTTCGATCAAGGGCTGTGTTAAACACGAGCCGAAAAGAGTTGCACAAGTACATTTTGGTAGAGTCAGAGCCGCCTGCTGGCTCGTCGTAATTGGGCCATATATATACACACGGGCTCACCTAGCGCCCATATATAGCTTGCCGAGCTCGAACTATATATATATGGCGGTAACCCCTATATATATGTCTATTAATCGTAGCATGCATGTTAGTTAATTAAAGGTCAGTACGATGGGTCTCAGTTGGTTCACAGCTGCTTGGTGCACTCCTAGAAGAGGTCAGAGTCCTGAAAAGTGCTTAACTGATTTGTGCTACCTGCCCATTCCAACTCAATGTTCACGAATATCATCATCGAATCAACAACGACTGGCATCAGAATACTGTCATCGTTCTCATGGTTACAGTTTAGTCCAAATGGGTAGCTAGCGGTACATACAACACCGCAACTGTTATGCATATTGTGGATCTTGTCAAACAAGGATTAATTTAATATTATCCATTTCACGTGTGGTTCATTGCTCCCTCGCATACAGAAGCAATGCACGGTGAGTTACCAACTTGATGGTTCACACCAACAGGGTACAGCCTTCTCAGAGCAACCGCTACAGTACTACGTATTCTAAACACATGACCCTACGATCAATAAATGTGTAGCGGTACATGTCTTTCATCGATGGCCAGTCACCAAGCTGGAGTTGTAGTTACCGGTTTTTCTTGCCATTTTGAAGACTGACTCCAAACCTTGGGTGCCCTCAAAAGAAGATACTGTTCCTGTATGAGAAGAAAATGTAAAAGTGGTTACACAATCCATAACTGGCAGCAAGGCAAGAGCTCTCTGACAAGTTAAAGTAGCTAGCGAGCTCCAAAAATCACATGATAAAGAAGGTGTTGGTTGTTCCGGTCACCTGGGTGGCAGACCCGTCGACCTAATTATATTGGGATGTGGCCTTAATTGGGGCCAGTGAGTTCGATGATCTATCAGCTTTCAACCCGTTTTCCTTATTAACTGCTCTACTCTATTTCTTCTTAATGAAAAGGTAGAGCTCCTACCAGTTGCTAAAAACGTGATACCAAAAAAGGTAGTAGGAGAAAATCTAGTCATATGTTCCTATTTATACTATATCACTTTTAGTAGCATACGTGGAAAATTTGGGAGATGTTGGTGACAAATCCACAAATCAGCAGTACATGGTATCAACTTTTTTAGTTACGATTTGTTTATCTTAACAATCTAATAACCAAGGATGATGGAGAGTCAAAGTTGAACACCACACATAAGGATGTAAGTACATATATCGTATGTGCACGTGCATACATGCTATTGTTTTCTAGCCAGGTATCAGTGCATCACTTAATCTCAGCGGCAAAGTTATGAACTCTCAAGTGAGGGCTATAAGGAACAGCCAGCGCACGGCGTAGAGGGGAAAGGAATGAGACACCAATGGCGAGCGGCGGCATCGTGCCTGGCCCATAAATGGGCCTCAGAAGGACTTTCCATTCAGGATTGCCCTGACGTGGAAAAACAGACTCAATGTGGACAATCCATCTTCTATATAGCACTCTAAAATTAACAGTTGGGTGGGACTTGCAGCTCATTCAAGGGGAATGGGAATGTACGAAATATATTCAAAAATAAACATACAGATGAAAGCTAGAACATAAAGGAACAAAAAATGTAATAAACATAGCAAAAGGATAAACTAAGATGAATGGGCAATGCTAAATACCTCTGGACATGACAGAGAGGTTGATATTTGTCTCCAAGTTGTAAGGGTCAGCTGTGTAATGGACATGCCATTTCCCTGGATTATCTCCTTCATTTGTATATGCCTTGACATGTTGAACATGGCTGAACTTGTTCCACTCAGGGCCAGATTTCCCCACTGCTAAACAAGCAACCAACGCTTGACTGCAGCATAGCTCCAAACTCTTTGGTTTTATGCCTTCCATATATTTTGGAAGTGTCTTCATGTTGGCATCCTCAACCAGGAGCCTCTGGAGTGCAGGAATACCCTCCAGCACCTCCACCCTTGGGCAAAAGGTGATTTTAAGCTTCTGCAATCTGGGGAGGTTAGTTATCCTCTTCAAGCCAGTGTTTGCAACCACTTCCAGCTCGACCAAAGAAACAAAGTTCTCAATGCAGATGAGATATTTGACATTTTGTATGTGTAATTTATTCAAAGACCTTGCCTGGGAGGCAAGGCCAGGAGGAAGATGCATCAATTTGCAGTTAGTTAGGATAAGGTCGTGCAAGACAGGAAAGGCTTGCACTTGCTCCTCCCACTCCCACTTTGCCCATGCCACCATTCCTGTTAAATTCATCTCGCGCAATCTCGGAAACACAGCCACCGCCTGGGAAGAGGGAAGATTGTGGTGATGGCAGGACCGTAGGAATTTAGGTCCAACATGCCTGATGGCTGGAGCACGGTTGATCTGAATGAGTTCCAAATAGGGGAGCTGACACAAGCCATCCGGAAGTTTTGTGCAACAAACCAAGTCTTCAACCATTAGTGTCCTCAAGTTCTTGAGGGGAACAATTGATGATGACATCATCCACCTCGGGAGTCGCTGGCCAAAGTATCCTTTAATGGAAAGAAAATATAAGTTGGGTGGAGGACACAGCTCATCAAACACCTTCTCAGTTTTTTTTTGTTCTTTGTTACAATTGCGACAAGAAGATAACGAAGAACGAAAACGAAAAACACAGCAAGGGGACACAGATTTAACGTGGAAAACCTCTCCAACAAAGAGAGGAAAAAACCACGGGCGCCAGCCAGCGAAACTTCACTATATCGAGGAGTGTTTACAAACGCCGGGGATTTCACAGATGCAACTCTCCCAACCGGCGGCTTACAAGGGGTTTATATATCGGTGGAAACCTAGGTCTTCGACGATCCGTAGCCGAGTGTAACGAGTCAGAAGTTGGCCTATACTTTGTAGAATTTGGATCAACATATAACAAACTCCACCTTGAGACAAATTCCTCCTTGTAGCATCAACAGCAACCATCTCCCTGAACAAACAAAGCAAATACTTTCGGCGCCAATAGCCACTTGGGCTAATCAGTTAAACCAACTAAGTTCGAGCAAAGCTCAAACTTAGCAACAGAAACAGGTTTAGTCATCATATCAGCAGGATTATCATGAGTGCTGATCTTGCATACCTTTAATTTACCTTGAGCAACAATGTCTCTAACAAAATGGTACTTGACATCAATGTGCTTAGTTCTCTCATGGAACATCTTATCTTTTGTAAGGTATATGGCACTTTGACTGTCACAAAACAAAGTAATGCAAGAATCATCTCCACAAAGCTCAGCAAACAAACCTTTCAACCAAACAGATTCTTTGCAAGCTTCAGCAATAGCCATGTATTCAGCTTCAGTAGTGGATTGTGCAACAACAGCCTGCAATGTAGCCTTACAGCTCAAAGAACAAACTCCAACATTAAACGCATAACCTGTGAGGGATCTTCTCTTATCCAAATCGGCAAAATCTGAATCCACATAATAGCGAGTCCCTCACCGGTCCTGCCAAACTTTAAACAAGCATTGGAAGTGCCAAGAAGGTACCTGAAAACCCACTGAACAGCCTTCCAATGTTCTTTACCAGGATTAGCCATGTATCTACTTATCAAACTCATAGCATATGATAAATCAGGACGAGAACAAACCATGGCATACATCAAAGAACCAACAGCACTAGAATATGGCACCTTCGACATGTACTCAAACTCTTCATCAGTAGTAGGACATTGAGAACCGACAATTTAAAATGAGGAGCAATAGGAGTACTAACTGAATTGGCACCATCCATATTAAAACTATGAAGAACTTTCTTAATGTAACTTTGCTGACTAAGAAATAACAAACCAGATTTTCTATCTCGGGTAATCTCCATACCTAAGATCTTCTTAGCAAGACCAAGATCCTTCATCTCAAACTCACTACTTAGGTGTGCCTTCAAAGTAGTGATTTCTTTCATGCCCTTGGCAGCAATTAACATATCATCAACATATAGCAAGTATATAGGTGACCCATCAACAAACTTGATATAAACACAACTATCATATTTAGACCTCTCAAAACCATGTGAGATCATAAATGAATCAAACCTTTTATACCACTGTCTTGGAGATTGCTTTAAGCCATAAAGAGACTTCTTTAATTTGCACACAAAATCCTCTTTACTGTGCACTATGAATCCTTCCGGTTGGTCCATGTATATTTCCTCATCAAGCTCTCCATGCGAAAAGCAGTCTTGACATCTAACTGCTCAAGCTCAAGATCACGATAGCCACAATACTAAAGAAAGTACGAATGGAACTATGCTTCTGGCGGAGAACACATCATTGTAATCAATACCTGGAATCTGGCTGAACCCTTTTGCTACTAACCTTGCCTTGTACCTTGAAGGCTCTTTGGGAGATAGACCTTCCTTTTTCTTAAAGATCCACTTGCAGCGGACCGCCTTCTTTTGTTTAGGCAAGCGCACAACATCCCATGTGCCATTTTTCTCAAGCGATTGCATCTCTTCTTGCATAGCAGATACCCACTTCTCGCGGTCAACGGATGCAATGGCTTCATTATATGTAGCAGGTTCAGAATCGTTCTCCACCTGTTCAGCACAACTCAAAGCATAATGTACAAGATTACACTCTTCAATTAAACGAGGACGAGGACCACAGTTACGCCTCGGTCTATCAGCAGCAATGGACTCATGTGGCTGCTGCAAAACAGTAGGTGAGTGCTGAACAACAATATCATCAATGTTTTCCTCATGTGTATCTTCAACGATAGCATCATTATCAACAGTTTTCTGCAGGTTCTCCACCTGCACATTAACTCTCTCCTCTCCAACAGCAACAGGAGAGGTATCTGATGGCAAGCTATCATGATACATAACAGACTCATTGAAAACAACGTTTCTACTTAGCAAAACCTTTTTAGTTTCAGGATTCCATAGTTTATATGCTTTAACTCCTGAACCATAACCAAGGAATATGCACTTAACAGCCCTAGGCTCTAACTTTCCATTATCAACATGAGCATATGCAGTGCAGCCAAAAACTCTCAACTGTGAATAATCAGTGAGTAACCCGACCATACCTCAATGGGAGTTTTCTTCTCAAGTGGAATAGAAGGTGACCTGTTGATGAGGTAACACTGTGTTGGCTGCTTCAGCCGTAAACGCCTATGCATACCTGCATTAGACAACATACAACGAGCCCTCGAGATGATGGTTCTGTTCATGCGCTCCGCCACGCCATTCATTCGAGGAGTATATGGGATGGTGTGATGCCCGATCATGCCATCGTTCTTGCAAAACTCCTCAAACTCATTAGAACAGAATTCCATACCATTATCAAGACGTAGTACCTTTACCTTCTTCTCAGTCTGTTTTCAACCATAACTTTCCACTTCTTAAAAGCATCAAAACATCAGATTTATGCTTGAAAATAAGGCCACACCTTTCTTGAGTAATCATCAATAATAGTAAGCATATAATTAGCACCACCAATAGAAGTCTTACGGGACGGACCCCATACATCAGCATGCACATAATCTAATATGCCTTTGGTGGTATGAACGGAAGCATTGAATTTAACTCTTTTATGCTTACCAAAGATGCAGTGCTCACAGAACTCAAACTTACTCAAGTTGCAACCATCAATCAGCTCTCTCTTGACCAACTCTGCCATGCCTTGTTCGCTCATATGCCCAAGACGCATATGCCATAGATGTGTTTTACCACAATCATCAGAATCATTAGAAGTAACAGCAGCAGCAATACCAGGCAAAGTGCTACCTCTAAGAACATATAATTTAGCAGAAGCACAAGCAGCAAAAACAGCCAAGCATTCACCATCAGAACTATCAGAAACAACAGCAGCCTTACCATTGCCTTGATCCTTATCTTTCGGTTGGTAAGTACCGTTCCTTTTCTCCTTATTCTGCAGCTTCCAGCAATCATCAATAACATGATTAGATTTCTTACAATACCTGCAGAACTTGTCCTTTCCCTTGGACTTCGAACGACCTCTGCCGTCTTTGCTCTTATCTCTGTTGCCATAGTTGTTGTACCGCCTCGGTCCGCCACGAACCTGCAGAGCCTCAGCCTTGGATGACGTCCCATCCGACCCTACCATAGTTTTCATCTTTTCCCTCTGTTTGAGGCGTCATGTACTTGGCAAGGGTTAGTTCATCACGGCTCAACAATATTGTATCACGAAGTGTGTATAGGAACTAGGCAACGAGCATAAGAGTAGAAGAGCTAAATCCTCATCATCATATTTTACCTCCATAGACGCAAGTCCGAAACAATCTCTTTAAAAACAGATATGTGATTCATTACCGATCCACCTTCTTGCAGCTGTGCGAGAACAACTTCATCTTCACGTTCATCTTCTTGGTTAGATCCTTTGACACACGATCGTTTCCAGCTTTTTCCATAGGGCAGCAGATTTCATCTCCAGTACCTCCGCAAAATATTATTGGAGATGAAGTTGAATCAAAGACAAAGCCTTACGGTCCTTCCGCTTCTCTTCGGCGGACCAGGTCTTAGCATCCTTTTCACCGAATCCATCCAGCGCTTCATCCAGATCAGAAGTTTGGGCGAGAATCGCCCGCATCTTCACCTGCCACAAGGAGAATCTTGTGGTGTAGTCCAGCTGTGGTAGATCGAACTTCAATGACGACATGTCGCAAACCCTAGATTAGAACCTGGGGCTCTGATACCACTTGTTACAATTGCGACAAGAAGATAACGAAGAACGAAAACGAAAAACACAGCAAGGGGACACAGATTTAACGTGGAAAACCTCTCCAACAAAGAGAGGAAAAAACCACGGCGCCACCAAATAAACTTCACTATATCGAGGAGTGTTTACAAACGCCGGGGATTTCACAGATGCAACTCTCCCAACCGGCGGCTTACAAGGGGTTTATATATCGGTGGAAACCTAGGTCTTCGACGATCCGTACCGTACCGCGGGTACAAGGGGTTTACACTCGGCCCAAGCCTCCCGGCGACGGGCCTCGCTCCACTCGTCAGAAGTTGGCCTATACTTTGTAGAATTTGGATCAACATATAACATTCTTCCTCTTCACTATGGCCATCATCTCCAGATCTACTACCACAGGTTAAATATAGGTCACTGAGAAGCCCCTTCTCACCGAGCTTTGCCTTTGCTGCAGACGAGGGATCAGTTACCTTCTCCAATCCTTGTAGTCCAAGTTCCCTGAGCCGAGAAAGAGGGCCCAACTCTTCCAAACTGCACCAATCACCGTCCTCCAGGACTGGAAATCCACTTACTATCCTTAAATTTGTTAGAGCACAAAACCCCCTAGGTAGACCAGATATGCCTGTTTGATGGAAGTTAAGATACCTTAGCTGCCTTAACTGTACAATGCTATCAGGAAGTTTCACAAATTGTTTGCTTCCACTGAGGCTAATGTACTGCAAGAATTTCATCTTTCCAATGTTATCTGGTAGAGAAGATATATCAGAGTTCTTTAAGGACAAGTACCTCAGGTGCTTGAATTTATGCAAAGATTCAGTCAATCCAACAACACCTGCAGAGTCTATATCTAGAGTTCTTAAACTTGGAAAATGGACCACCGAATCTCCGGGCTTCATATTTATATGGCCAACTGATATTAGAGTTCTCAGTGCTGTTTGCTCTTGTAAAGAACTCCAGTCTAACCCATCTGACTCTGATGCTTTGCTTTCTAGGGATAACCGAAGAAACTTCTGTGCACCAAGTTTATCAACAATATTAGTTTCTCCTCTGTGAGCTGCTAGTGCCTCACCTCTACCCACAAGTTGACCAAATGAGCGGACAACATCATGCATGTTGCAAACACATTGATCAACGTAATGTGTATCCGGCTCTATAAGATTCCTAACTATAAGCTCCTTATAGTACTTGCTTCCTAATTCTTCTAAATTGTCTGAGGGTCCGTGAATAATTCCTTCACTAATCCACATTCCAATGATGTTTTCATCATAAAACGGTCTTGTTTTAGGTAAAAGTGAGTAGAACAAAAAGCATTGTTTGATGCAAGGGGGCAAATCTTCATAGCTCAAATGTACTACACGATTTAGCTTTGTGGACATTTCAGATACCAAACATCCAATATCCTTCAGAATAATCTCCCAGTCAAGTTGTTTTCTGTCTCTCTGACACAAGAGTCCTCCCATTACTTTGATAGCAAGTGGCATGCCATCACATTTTGCTACAATCTGCAACCCAATATCCTTGAGCATATCAATTTCACGTCCATCTGCCTCACTTGAGACTATCTGCAAGATATTTATAGAAATAGAGTCCATAAGGAATTGTTTTTCCTTTTTTAAAAGCAGTTTGCCAATGACTAGTTTCAGTTCAATTTTAGTGAATAATAAGCTCGTGAAGAAATAGAACTAAAGAAAGACCTTTTAATGTACTACCCGAACTGAATTGTAAAGCGGATGAATTGCTAATTAGGGATGTTGTTGTCAAATGGGATACCTAGCATGTGAGTGATGTGCTAAGTATCTTACGTTCATGCTTAGTTTAACCTAACATTGATCTGGAGTAACTAACAAATTGCATGCTTAGTTGTGCAGATAGATACTACACTGAATGTATTCATGCTAAAAATATGGTCGTTTGTAGATTTGTAATATGTTTGAATTATCTGTATATATGCTTTTTTATAAGCTAGACTTCCAAGTAGGAGGAAGATATTTATAGTATAAATAGAAACTCAAATTCACGTGCACAAGGACTTGAATTGATGTTGAGGGTTAGTACATCCATTCCCCCAAGCAAGTTAGGCTGATTTTTACCTCTTTTATTCTTCAATTAATGTGGAAAACTCACAAATTCTTAGAATAAACTTGGAAGCTCTTTTTGTAGTAATAAACACAATCCACTTGTTTGGCACACACACATCTCAGTTTTTTTTTTTTGAACTATACATCTCAGTTTCAGTTATGAATATTCCATCCTCTTGGAAAAAAACATGTAGCTCTTTTACCTTAATAAACATGAGTTGTTTTACGGTTATTGGGGCGGAACTTTTCGTTCCACCGAGATTCGTTGCCTGTGATTTTTTTAACCGTTGATTAAAACTATTGATTAATTCTATCAAGCTTTAACATAGAATCCATTGGCCTCCAACTCAGATTTTAGAATACGGTGATGTGTGTGTGTTCCTAATTTGACAATCATACCCAGCCTCGTCTCCTCCGTCACCGCGCGGCCCTCGTCTTCGAAGCAGATCGAGGCGGCGGTCGAGCGAAGCGGGGGAGTGGGACGACGGTGACAGCAGCCGGCTCCGGTCGTTGGCGGGATGTACTCACAATGGCGGATCGAGGGGGATGGCGGCTGCGCTCGTTGGTGGGATGTGCTCACAATGGCAGATCGAGGGGGACAGCGGCAACGGTCGTTGGGGGGAGGTGATCGAGCAGCGTTGGGGCGGAGGGCGTCGGGATCGGTGGAGAGACTGAGGAGCGACGCTGGCCTTGGAAGGGATTGGTTGGTTGTTTGATGTTTTTTCAAGGAGAAATATGGATTTTAGACCGTATGCACCAAAACGACCAACCTCTAATCAACCAAAATAACATAGTTTTTTGTTCTGGTCTCACTTTAATTTTGTTCCGGCGTCACACTATTTTTTCCGTCTCTTTCAGCTGGGTTTATTTTGTCAATTTTTTTAACATTAGATCAAGACCTATGGACGGTTATTAAAAATGTCAATCACTCTAAAACTCGTAAATAAACATACATATGATGATATGACGCTACGAGAGCATCAGCCTAAAGCAGCATTCGTAGGTTCTAGGTGAAGCGAGCAAAAAATGCAAGGATGTGCTACAGTGGTACAATGCTTGTTCGTTCCATAGTGGGTTGGATTGTGCCTAGGGTCGTAGGGGTATAAGAGCATCTTTGCTTGTTTCAAGGAGATATCAGGGCGGTCTGTAAGAGTGTCTACTAGGTTTTAGCTATAACACTATGCCAGAAGTGTGGAACTAACATATGGGGCATGTTTGGTGGGTCACATGCTCGTTTTCTGCACTGGGCCGGTAGAAATAAGGCCGTTTGGATATTTACACGTTGGACCGAGCTCGCATAACACGGGTCTTAAAGCACCCGAAAGCATGGCCGCTAGGAACTCAAAAATCAGGCGTTTCCGCGGGGATAGGCCCTGGGGAGCCAAAAACGCGCACGCGGCTGCACGCGGGGGAAAGGCGGGAGACGTTGCAACTCATCGGGAACACGCGCCATAAATCCCCTCACCGCTCGCTCACCGCTCTCTCTCTCCCCCCCATTCGAAACCGCCCCTTCCTCCCGTCTCACCGTAGGCGGTTCCTCTCCCGCCGGAAGATCGAAGACCACTGCGAGGGCAGCGGACGGCGGTAGATCTAGGCGAGCACCGCTTCTTCTTCGTGGATGCATGAGGGGTCAACGACCGTGACCCCTTCTTCTTCGGCAAACCTGAAGGTCCACAGCTGCAACAATGGCGGTAAGGCCTCGAACCATCACCTCTAAGGTTTTAGCAGCTCAGATCTAACTGTTACCGACTCTCCTAGTATGAGTAACATGCACGGTAGATTTGTGAAGATTTATGGTAGTTTTGGTCGATTTGATGTGTTAGGGTCTTTTCTTTACTTGTTGTGCCTTCGTAAGCACTAGATCTACCGATGCATTGGTTCCATATGTGCTTGCTAGTGCCTAGATTCTGGCAGATGTGGTGATTAGGGTTCCCGCGATTGGGAAATTGGGGATTTTTCACTGTTCATCTTCTTTTGCCTTGGCCGATGATTAAAACTGGTACTGAATGACACTCGGGGGGGGGGGGGGATTCTGTACTACCTTCAATCGTTCATGAAAAACTATGTTGTGCATTGTACTAGGTAGTACAGAGTCCTCTCCCTGGTGTCTGTGTGTACCTCATATATGAGGCCTTCATTACTTTGTACAACACTCTTCATGATCTCCTTCTTTGGCCGATGATTAATTTGCATTCTGTGGTCAAGATCCCAATAGGAGATGCCTCGCTGCCCGGTGATCTTCGTTTGTGCACTGTTTCCTTCTTGGATGCGTCGCTTTTGAAGAGCCTGGAGTTCATGAGTTGTATTGGTGGTGGTTGTACTTTTGCTGCTAGGACCGGAACACTGTAGCAGGTCTTTTTTTTCTTAGTTTTCTTTATCTTTTGTTGGATGTGTGCATCTGTAATGCCAATAGGGTATTGCGTTGTTACAGAGGTCGGGTGTAATTGGTATCTCTTGATATTAATATATGCTCCTTTTAAAAAAAAATAAAAATCCTAGCATACTACAAACACCAACTCAACCTGGCCTAGCAACACATGAGGCCAATAATACTGTATTTGTCCCCAAGGATGTAGGGGGCCCGGTCTAAGACTTGTATGTGTACTTATATTTGTCTTCTTCTCTCAATCCCAAAAAGGTTGAATAATTCTAGAAAATATAAATATCCCAAGCTGCAGCCTACTCTGTCTCTATTCTGACTTCTTTTTTCTGAAAAAATACTTCAAAATTTTGTACAAAAAGAAGGAAAGCGCGGATTCCATTTAAGAAAACCATAGAGATACATCATTTAGGTTTGATCGTGAGGAACAACATTAACATCGCCCTAGCAAATACTCTAGCATTTCTAAATATATTTTCCGATTCCACAATTTATGCGGTCTCTCCAAATGTGTGGAACAATAGCGTCCCTCATGTGTTTTTACAAAGTTGTGAGTATTAATTAGCATAGACTAACGACACAATCACATAACTATATTATTCCGCAAGCAGGTCTCCTTCGATTCCCAACGTTAATACTTGTCCCATCATCCATGTTGTAGAGACTATTTCATTCTTTTATTAATTCAGTGTCTAATATGTCTACCCATTTATTCATATGAATCTGTTACTTTCATAATTTTGTTCTGTAATTAATTCTAGAGGTACATATATATATACAAGTGTACACAAGAGCTATTTATAGGAATAAGTATCATGGTAAGTAGTTTGCTTGATCAATAAAAATGAGTAGTTTCGAATTTTGAGATTCCAGAGATCATGGATCCATCAGATGCACAAATTATATAATTGTTTAGATGTCGAACACTAATTATGTAACTTTGAGTAATACTAAAAAAATTATCATAAAAACTATAGATATATTTAAGCAATTTTCTAAAATAAGGGGCCATTGCCCCTCCCCCCTCCCGAACCCAGTGAAACTTTGCCACTTTAAACAAGTGGACTTTGGTGTTGTGTTGCCCTAGGACCCCCAAAATCTATGGACCGGCCCTAAATCCACAAGGTGAGAGAGAATATTGTTTGCCTGTCAGCGGCGAGCTACAGCAGAGATGGAGCTCCCATCTCGAGCCAGGCCTACCCGCCGTCATACGCGAGATCCTGCCCAGGCACCGTTGCTACCTCATCAGGATCGAGCCGATAGCCCCACGCCACCATATTCCTTTTTTGTTTGATTTTTTACACAGATGACTCCAGATTTGTGTACATGAATGACTCTAGATTTGAGATGTGCGTACGGATCCGTGTGTAATTTGACCTCATCCGTTTTGTATGCGATTCACCTCCATATTAGCAAGCCATTTGAGGTAATTCAATTGGTATTCCTTAAGTTAAAGAGAGCCAAAAACGTGTTTACAATTATTTTAGCAAAAAAAAAGTCATACCTAGTTCACCCTAAATCAACACTCAAAAAACATCTTATGCATCAGGGGCATTTCAAATATTTCAATCCTACAACGGACAACAACAGCCATCAAAAGAACTTTTGCCAAATATCAAATCTCTACTTCCAACAGAGGATTCCTACAGCTGATTTTCAACAGTTGCAGCTCAAACAAGCAGACCCTAAGCCAAAGACAGATATAATTTTCCCCCATGGATTGACCGTTCCTATATATATTTTAAATTCAAACTAAGTAATGTTTGACCAAACTTTTAGACTATCAAGAACTATGATATTATATAGATATCATATGAAAATATATTTCATGATGTATCAAACTGTGTGGATTTTGGATTATGTATAATGATTTTTTCTAAAAACTTGTCAAACTTTACGTGGTTGAAGTTTTAGAAAAATAAAATGAGCCTTATTCATTGGAACGGGGGTCGTACTTGCATTTCCGGTGGTAACTACATATATTTTTAAAAAATAGAGCAACTTAATTTCAAATTTTAACTTTCAGAAAGAAAAAAGATACAACTATATTGTATCGATCTAGCACCGAAAACATTATATGAATGGATATATGAGCATGACGTATATATTTAAAACACCGTGCCCATGTGTGGTGTCAAAATTATATTGTTGATGTATTCGACGGTTCCGTCATGTAATAAAATCTTTTAATATTGAACTTTCCTAAGAAGAACATGATCAATTATTATCTTCACTCAAAAAGCACAGAGCTAGCATATATTGAAGATGCATAGAGTCTAGATACGTACTTGTTTTTTGAGCAACGACCAGGCATCCTCCTCGTCTAATTTGTCGACATGGTGGTAAGGAAGCACCGCCTTCATCCCTCTAGCAACCTTTTCATCTCTAGTAGTGATGAGGACTCGGCTACCTCGAGCCACCACATTAGCTAAGGGTATTTCAAGCACATCGACCCATGCTTCGTGGCTCCACACATCATCTAGAACTAGCAATAGCTTCTTTCCTGTCAAGACAGTATTAAGGATTGGCTGAAGTATGGCCAACACAGTTTCACCACCATGTTCTCCTCCGGCGAGGGTGATGATTGTCCTGATCAACTCAACCTTGTTGTAGTTCTGGTTGATGCTCAACCATATTATCTTGTCGAACTCGGTCTTCATGATTTCATCATTGAAGACTTTCTTGGCAAGAGTGGTCTTACCAATACCTCCGACACCAACAATGGCTACCACCATGATGTTAGGGTTGCCTTCTTTTCAGCCAGCATGATCTTAACGAGCTTTTGTGTCTTCTTTTATCTTCTCCCTACTACACCCAACCGGTCGAACACCCTGACGTCTCACGACTGGGATTGTTAGGCACTCGAGTGTTACGGTCTTCATAAGAACCAAGATTGATGAAGCTAAAATTAGCACTTCGCTCTTTAATGTTGTCGAGGCTCTTGTTGAGCGCCTTGATGCGGGTGCCAATGTCATGGGCATGGGCAGGATTCCGCATGCAGAAGAGCAAGGGGTTGCAGCACCCCAAGTCTGGAGTGGATGCTGGATCCCATTCCATGGCCTTGAGCTGGCATAAATCAAGGATATCCGTGGCTTCATACATGGCACGCTTGAGCTGCCCCACCCACTCTTGCACGCTCTTGTCAGTGATGTTCCTCCTATCAGCATCAGCGAGAAAGTTCTTGAGGTCCCCTAGCTTCACGTCCATCTTGTTGATCTCATCTCCCACTCCAAGCAGCATGTGCACCTCTTCTTCCACCATCTCCATCAGCATCTTTTGCACGTAGGAAGCAAAAGCATCCAAGACCATAGCCATTTTTGGTGTGTCGTTTTGCTGTAACATAGATAAACCAACATATCATCCCCAGTACCACTCGTTGTAGCTAACTAAGATTACCATAAAAAAAAAAGGAAAGGACAGCACTAGGATGCTAACATAATTACTCGAGGAAAAAATAGGCAAGCTTAAACCACCTAGATCGAGAGATGCAAGCAAAGCCAGCGAAATAGAGATCCAAAATTACCTTTAAGATGGATGGATATTGGTTCCCGCTCTAGATTATTTTGCACTAGTGAAGGTCTAGCAAGTACATGACATTGCTTATATATAGGCCAAAAGGAAATTAGTTCTCTTACTCTTACCTTATTACGCTCTTAGTTATACCTACATATTCTTTAGTCTCTATAATTATACCAACTCCCACGTCATTTGTCTATACCAATCCCTCCACATGATGTTTCCACTAATGGCGGTATATTAACTGATAGTGGCATCAGCTCGATCAGAAAGTCAGACGTGTTGCGTGTGCCAGCACGATGCCGGGTTGAGTATTGTTCGGATGGATCAGAGGGAGTACTACCCGTAGCCATTCCTTTTTCTTTAGGACTCACTCAAGTCAAGTCTACAATGACATTTTCTTTCACACCACCCCCATCGACAATCAAAAAGTTTATCGTTTAATGTTTGTGTAACATCTTACATATACGATGCATTGGGCTGTTATGATGTATATATATGTGAGTTGTGATAGGTACGTATATTAGACTCATAATTTGAATTTTCTAAAGGACTCAGTACTCCCTTTGTCCAGAAATAACTGACTTGAGTTTGTCTAGATATGGATATATCTATACAGTAAAACGCGTCTAGATACATTTGAATCTAGACAAACCTAAATCAATTATTTCTGGACCGAACGAGTAATAGAGAATAGCTGATTATTTTAAGAATAAATGAGCTCCGCATCATATTAACAAACTTCATGTACCGTTACATACGGCTGGTGGCCCAGTCATGCTTGTACCTATGGCATCCTTAATAAGTGAGTTGCCTCCGGCCGTTTAAGAAGTATGTCCTTTTAGAGTTAGTCATGAATGTATTCTAGATTTTAAAAATGACTGGCATAAGCTTAAAAAAAAAATGACTGGCACTGTATATATAGGATAAATTGAAAATAATTATTTCTCTAGCATCTCGGCGAATAGATTACATAAAACTTACATGAGAAAATAACAACTGATCCATCTGTTAAGGTTCATGCACTAGCCAAACGCAACCAAAAGTCCGAACTGATGGAAAGAGTTAGTGCAATTCACTTATACACTTCAACACCCCCTCTCACGTGTGACGGGGAGAAGTCAGCACGTGCAACTGGAAGAGAACGACGGCGCGCGAAACTCACGTATGACTTAAGAGGCCTATACGTGGACACAGAGGGATCAACAACAATTTTAGGATAAATTGCGAAAGCCAGGACTCGAACTCGAGACCTTAGGCTCCAATACCATGTTAAGCTTTATGCACTAGCCAACGCAACCAAAAGTCCGAACTAATAGAAAAGGCTAGTGCGCACTCCACTTATACACTTCAACACCATCCACATGCTATATGTTGGTAGTCTTGCTTACTCTCAAGATTATACTAACTTGCACACCGGGAACCAATCCATCCAAGTGCTATTTCCACAAATGATACTAGATCCAATCTTAACTGGTTCCTAGCTAGCGCCATATTGGTTGAGGAAGTCATGCATGGGACCGACACCGGAAGATGAGCTGCACAAGCTTTAACCAAGTCTATATATCATCAGGGCATGCACCGTGTAGGCATGAATCGTTCATAAGATAAAACTGATGCCACCTCTGCATAGAGGCAAGTCGAAGCCTCCACCAGAAAAACTGCGAACTGTAGTCTTAGGTGTGCGTAGGTACATATTCTTTAGGACTCACATAAGCCCTCCCGTGGTCTCTCCTTTCGACCCCTCCTCCTCCCGCACCCGGACGGCCTTTCCTCCCCGCCGAGCCCTCCCTCCCGTGGTCTCTCCTCCTCCCCGCCGCCGTCCGGATCGTCGCCAGTCAAAGACCTGGGGGCGTGGCGGCGGCAGCGGCGGCGTCCATGATCGCGATCTGGCGAGAAGGCGGCAGTGTCCATCCCTGCTGGTTTGGCGGTGGTGTTGCGGCAAGCGGCGGCCGATGATCCTCGGCCCAGATGGCGGCAGTCGGCGACGGGGATCTGGGTCTAGCCGCGATCTGTCCCGTTCGTTGGCCTCGACGCCGGCACCCAGGCGACCCGGGCCTTGTTTGTGACACTAGGGCGCTTGGGGCATCTTCCCCCGGCATGGTGATGATGGTGGCCTCCTTCTCCGTCGGAATGGTCGGTCGGGTGGTCTTGTCGTCTTGCGGCGGATCCTGCTAGTTTCCGGCGGGTGGCGTGGAGGCTGCTAGCTCGGTTTCAATAAAGGAGGTGGTCCTGGATCCCTCTCAAGCCAAGACGATGATCTGCCGGATGTTGGTCTCCATTGATCTGGTTTCTGTATCGTGTTCCAGAAGGCTCCGCCGGCAAACTCCATAAGTGCTATCATGCTGTGAGTTCGTTGGAAGGATTGAATTTGGTCGTACGTAACCATGTTTTACCCTGGCCGTTTGGTTTTAGAGGGTGTGCTTCGAAGCTTTGTTGGCTGTTATTATCATGGGGCATATTCTCGTTCCATGGTGCTGACGGAGAAAGTCATGGAGACCGAGATCTGAGGACAGACAATGGTGGTTCGAGTCTGGGTGGTGATGATGAATTGGCTAGGTGACTTGTGAATTGGAGCAGTGACACGCAAGTGGGGGCGACTGCACAGGAGAGGTTCATGGTCCTACCTCTCAGGGTGAAAACCCAGGGTCTGGCCTTAATTGGTTGTGCCTGACAATGGCCTTGTTGAAGGTATTGTTTTGAGAACGTGAACTTTCTTCAGGGTGAAAACTTAGATCTTTAATCGGACGATGACGGTGTTTGTGCACTGTTCCCTTTTTGGAGGCATCGTTTTTGGAGAAGCTGGACTTCTGGTGCTGTCTTGGTTGAGGTAGTACCGCTGTTTCAATGAATGAGTCACTGTAGCGGGACTTTTCTTTTTTGTAATTCTTATTTCTTTCTTTTTAGCTGTGTGCATCCGTGTGGCCTCTGGGGCAATGCGTTGTTGCAGAGGCTGGGTGTAATTGGTATCATCTGATATTAATATATGCTGCTTTCAAAAAAAAGAGTCAAGTCTAGACTTGTATGCCTTTCTTTTTGTAACCCCATCAGTAACCAAAGGTTCATCGTTCAAAGTCTTCCTGAAATATCTTATTTCTGTTCTTGACATATTAGAGTTATTGATGTCTATAAAGTGTGTTGAAAGAAACATATATATCTATGGAAGTGTCACAACTAAATTAACTTTAGAAATAGACCTTAAAATGTGGTGGCCACTTAATCTTACTCCTCAAACTTATGCAGACATGAATAGGCAAATGTGCTTCGCAAACAACTTCATGATATTTATTCCTGGTAGTAGTAGTAGCAAGGAACAGCTAATTTAATCATAGAGCAAATAATGAGGGTAGCAAGTGATGTGGCTAAATTTGAAGTGGTCCGTTCGTTTGGGAAATTAATTAGTCTCTAACTATGACATGCTAGTAGATTATATGCAACTTGTATGTTGGGTAACCTGTCTTAATCTTGATAATTATACAAACTTGTAGGTTGCCATCAACCTTACCTATCCATCCGCGCATCTATTTCCACAAATTAAATGACGTGCTGAGCCATGTTCAGATGTGATCCACCAAGTCAACGGAAGATGAGGCACACTAGCTTTAATTAAGTGAAAATCATTAGGATCAGCACACATAATTATTCATCATAAGCGGGCAGCTGCTAGCAGGTGAACAGTACAACTGATACCACTTCTAATATTAACAAGCGAGCAATCACCAGACAGACAGTATACATAACTTTCAAAATATGCATGATAGACACTACAGGAAAATGGCTTAGCGTAGAACAAAATGCCGTCGGCATAAGGCTATGCCTACAGCTGCCGTAGGCATATAGCAGTTGGCAGCCATACAGGATTTGGCCGTCAGCATTGTGTTTGCCGACGGTTGGTCGTGGCCATCAGCACAAAAAAGCAACGGCGACGGTTGTTTGACTCCATTCTCACTTGGTATCTCTGTCGACGGCTAGATCGTCGTCTTAAGAACCAACGCTATCGGGTGAAAAACTGGGAATTTTGTATGCCTACGGCCGCAATCTGCATGCTGGTGAGGAAGTATAGAGTTTTCTGATTTATTTTGCTTGTTTCTGGCACCATTTCAGCAGTAAAAATAGCCCCCAGGCTCGTTGACACTCCCATATAGACAAAATTTACTTTTGCACGCACAAATAATCAAATCCATCATATAGTCGAAAACAAATGATCACAAAATACTCAATACATGTCACACGGCCCCAAAAAGTTCACATAGTCATTGGTACATATCACAGAGCACCACAAAAGTTCACATGTTGCATATCCAACACAAGTAGAACAGATTTACTACACAAACCAGAACATGTTTGATACAAACCGGTCAACAACTGATGGCTAGAATGCTATGGTCGTCGGCATGGTTTTAAAGGCGTCCATGCGTCCCAAGGCGATTGGGGGGCGCCTCAACGCCTAGACGCTCAAGGCGCGTTGCATGGCGACGCCTTTGAGGGAGGCAAGCAGGCAAACAGCAGTACCACTCGAACCAGCCCGCGACGTACTCCGCCTAGCAGTACCACCTAACACCGACCCAACTCCACTTCAACCAGACGCGCACACCCTGTGCCCCCGAACCACACCTCGTGCCCCCGACCCTGCTTCAGCGCCCTCCATCGCCGCCAACACAACCGCCGCCGTGGCCACCCTTTCCCCCGACTCCCTCTGCACTGAGCAGCTCTGCCGCCATCTCCCCGAGCGCCTCCCGAACCCCGCCGGCCCTGCCACAAGCTTGGCCGGAGTTGGGGAGGCCGGCAGATGGCGCAGAAGGAGCAAATCTGGCCGGAGCTGGGGAGGTCACGTGAGAGGAGCTCCCTCCTCTCTCTCCCAATCGATTTCCCTGGCCTGGTCTGTTCCCCTCTCTCTCTTCCCTCTCTTTTCTCTATCCCAGCCCGACAATTTCCGATTCCCCTCCCGCTAATGCTTGCCCGTGCGACCCTGCCCGAGGCGTCCATAAGCGACCAAGGCGGCGATTTTCCCGCCTAGGGGACGACTTGGGACGCCTCTGAGACGCCTATGGACGCCTTTCTCAGCATCAAAGGCGACGTCGACGCCTTGCTCTCTTCGAGCGCTGAGGCGACGCCTTTAAAACCATGGTCGTCGGTATATATGCTATATGCCGAGATGGTTTTCGCATGCCTACATCTTTTTCGACGTCAGAGGTACATGTCTGTATGCCTACGGGCCCAACAAATGACCGTAGGCATACAGAAAAGCCGAAAATTCTGAGGTGTATTTAGGACTCACTGGATTCAAGCTAGACATGTATGTCTTTTTTTTTTGTATGAGCCACCCACCCCATGAGCATCAGAAAGGTTTGTCTTTCCTTCTTGAATATCTTGGTTTCATTTTCGAGATATGGGAGTTCTTGACGATAGACAGCTAAAGAATTTGTTGAAATACATACAGAGATCGAGATATCAAGAGATGAATTTACAACAATTACGAGATCCACACAAATGCAAAATGCACTCCATTAACAACTTTATGAGATATACTATATTTATTCCTGGTGTCTGTAGATATGCGATTCTACTCCTATGTATTGTACTTTCTTTGTTTTCTTTCTTACAATTATAGACATGGAAGATCTATAGCAATAGTGAAGCACACCTTTTTTTAGAAGAAGCACCTTATTTAATCATAGATCAAATAATGAGGGAGGAGGTCGTGTAGTTTACTCTGATTTTTCGGAAGCTAGCTACCAGGACTACAGAAATTCAAGACCTAAGGACTACCAGTACTAACTTGCTTCTGATGTCACTCAAAAAAAAGTTTGCTTTGATTCAAGTGACATGGTCCAATTGATTATGACGCTGCATCCTTTTTTTTTTACATTGGTGATGCTATGCCTAGTATTGTTAACTGATTATTAGTAGCACCACTCAATCAGAAAGTCAGATTTGTTGCGTGCAAGCAAACAGTGCCGGTTTGAGTATTGTTTGGATGTTATCGACAGCCGGCTGATAAAGGGAAGATGAGCGGCACTAGCTTTAATCAAGTATAAATCATGAGGGACGACGCAGACATGAATTGTTCATCAGATCGATCTGTTAGTGCCTTAGTGGGCTGCTGCTAGCTGGTCAACGGTACAGCTGATGCCACCTCTAATAGTAAGAAGCGAGTAGCCACCAGCCACTCGAGTATATACTCGTATATCACGTAAAACATTATCCATGATAACCTCACTAGACACGAATCAGTATTCAGTAGAAGCCTTCACCAGTATTGTCTTACTACTTTTCATTTTCCAAATATGAGAGTAACTTACAGCTACACGATTTTGTTTAGATACATAGAGATTTACTATATTTATGAGATTCAGAAGAATGAAAAACACGCTTCATTAAAAATATAGTCCCCACAAAAAAAGAAAAAAGAAAGAATCTTTTTTTAGGGTAAAGAGAGTTCCATTAATCAGCGAAACAAGGATTACATTCCTAGTGTAGCAGTTCTGAAATTGCTGGAGGGCTATGCAGGATCCACGAATCAATTCCAGTACTCTTGGCCAGTTTAGCTAGTTCATGTGCTACTCTATTACAAACTCTCTTACTCGTACCTCTTGTAAACATGCAAAGGTGACTCGAATATCCTCGACGATCAGCTCCCAGGAAGACCGCGGCAATACTTTCTTTTGGAGAGCCGTAGTGACCTCCAAGTTGTCAGACTCAAAGATGATGGGCATATGAACTCTCTCTCTGCTGCAGGTCTTGCTTCTTCTAGACATGCCAACGCTTCTGCCTCGACTGCCGATGCACATCGCGGGATGTTTTAGCAGCGCATAAATGACCAAACCTCTGCAGTCTGGCAATCACCCCACACTAGAAGCTCCAGTTTCTACATTAAAGGCTGCGTCAACATCGATCTTTGCCCAGTATTCTGGCGGCACATGCCACCCTGCTTTTCCTTTCATATCGTGTGACGACTCGCCTCTGCAACACCATTGCTCTGCCATTGCTTTCTCTCTTCCACCGTGTGAGCTCGCCCTGCCACCAGCCTCCGATTCCGGGACCGGGCCCATGCTGATTCACCATGCATCGCCCCATGGGGACCTCTTTCCCTCGGTCGCATCTGCCCTCACCTACATGCGGCACCACTCGCGCCGCCATGGCCTCCCTCCGTCGTCGCTGCAAGCGCTCCGCCATGGCCTCCCTCGGCCCCTAAACACGTCCAATTGATGCAGAGGAGGCGGATGTTGGCGAGGAAGAAGGAGGAGGCGGTCGCCATGGGCAGGGTCCAAGGCTCCAAAAAAAAAGTTATGATCGCTCTCTGGCCTTGCTATAATTGGTTGTCACTACTGCTACAACCGGCCACTGGCCTTTCTACAATCGAGTGTGGTTCTTGCTACAATATGTTGCTAGAGTTGCTACCTATGACCGGCGGGTTTGGTACAATTGGCCATCGGAGTTTCTACGGACGACCAACGGTTTTGCACAAGGTTTGGCCGCGGGCCTTGCTACAACCTGTTGTCAAAGTTGTTATCAACAACCGACGGGTTTGCTACAATAGGTCGTCGGTGTTGCTACAACCGACCATCGGAGTTGATACTCACGACCGTCGGATTTTTTGCAAGGGTCGGTCGCGGCCCTTGCTACAACCTATCATCGGAGTTGCTACCGACTGCTAACGGGTTAGCTACAATCACTTTCCTACGTTGCTATAACCGGTTGGCGGTTTTGCTGCAAGGGTACGAAGGAGTTGCATGCTAGCTATGAGATTCGATACATTTTTAATGGTTTTTCTTGATGGTTTTCGTCTTGATTTGATGGTTTTATAGCTTTACCTAACGCTAATACTTCGGCAACGAAGAAAACTTGGTTTTCAGTGTATGTTTCAGGTTCTAAACATCAACACGAGGTTTCAACAACAAAAAATACATTATTCGGGCGAAAACAAGCAAGTCTCTTTTTGGAAGCAATCGAGGATAACAACCAGAAGGTTTAACGACCAATTATACGGCGAGAATATTTTTCCGGCCATATAGTTGATGCAGCCTTCGTCCTTTCAAAAGGAACAACTTTCGTGAAGGAGGCATACGCGAAAACACAACACAGTAGCCGTCGTTCCATCCATAAGGGAGAAAGAAGAGATCCGGAGAAGAAGGGGAAGACGTTCTCCATCTTGCTCCATGATCTTCAACCTCCTAGCCACAACACCCCTATAGCCATTACTTGTACTTGATATATATATATATATATTATATATATATATAGAGAGATCTTCACCTTGCATAAGTAGGGTTTGAGATTGTTTCTTCCTTATCTTGAGTTTTTTTGGATTGATTTTCTATTCTTATCGTGGATCTCCATGGTAATATTGAGATGAACTCATCTTATTTAATTATATCGATGATGCTTTCTTCTCTCATGTGTGAGTAAGTTCCTTTGGGCGTGGGAGATGTAACAGATTGGTGAGATGTGATGTGCCTATATATTTTCCATTAATTTGTGATTAATTTTAATTACTATATTGTGTGTGATTGACTATCTGTGGGATGCCTAATGTTTGTTGTCCAATTAAGGGCTTAGACAACATGATGCTTTGTTCTACATAGATAAGATCTTGTTTGGTAGCAGACCGGCGGCCCCCGAGTGACATGGGGATATCAATGGAAAACTAGTTTAACTCGAGGAGCACGAGGAACCACTGTGCCTATTGCACTAGTCCGATCCAAGGAGCTTAATTTCTAAGCAACCTAAAGGATCTTAATTGCCTAGTGACCGACCATGGTTTTGGTAATAGACTAGTAGGATTATTGTAGTTGGGGTGAAATCTACCAAAAGGAGTTCCGGCTAATTATGGGTTGCTCTCCTACACACATACTTATAAGATTATAATTGTTACACTTATCACTCATCCACTTGGCACAATCACTATCACCATGAACTGTATCTCCCTGCGCCTGCTTTGTCATCTACGGAAAACAACAAACAATCGAATCATTCTTTACTTTTACGCTTTTTATTTCTGAAGTTTACATTTTAATTTTATTTAAATACATTTAGTTTAATCCGAATTTGTTCTTATTTCAACACTTCATGTCAATTCACTTGAAGACCTCTGACAACTTTGAGTGTGACCGAGACTTCATTCATAAACACTTTCATTTGGGCTCTGATGATGTAGAACCTATTGGGAACCCCAAGAGCAAGGTATGATGAGCACAAAGCACGTTTTCTCTCAGTTATAGAATCAAGGTTATCGGACCAGTAGGAGAAAGAAACCACTTCTGAAGGTGTTGCGAGCAATGTGGAACCTGCACACAACACAACCAAAATACTTTGCCCCAACTTATCAATGAGGTTGCCAAGCTCACTGGTTTTGCTGAAAACAAAGGATTAAACATATAGTGTGGAAGAAAGTAATTGCTTGTAGTAATTGCAGAAAGTAAACGGTAAACAATAGATGGAATATCAATGGGAAGGAATGGACCAGGGTCCACAGTTCACTAGAGGTGTTCTCCATAATATAAATAACATGCTGGATGAACAAATTACAGCGGGGCAATTAACAAATAGAGAATGCATAACAATGCATGTACATGACATGATGATCACTATGAGATTCACTTGGGCATTACAACATGATACATAGACCGTAATCCAACTGCATCTATGACTAATAATCCACGTCCGAGATATCATCTAAAAAACCCTCGGGTATTAAGTTGCAAGTAACAGATAATTGCATTAAGCAAAGTGTGTAAAGTAAACAATACAATTCCCATTAGACAAAGGATTGTTTTTTTCTCCCTAGTAGCAACAACACATCTACAATCTTAGAAGTTTTTGTCACTCTCCCAGATTACTAGAGGAATTAACCTACTATCGAGCATTAATACTCCCTCTTGGAGTTACAAGCAAATACTTGGCCAAAGTAACTACTAGCAACGGAGAGCATGCAAGATCACAAATAACATAGACATGATAGAACAATAATCAATCTGACATAGTACTCAATATTCATCAGATCCCCGCAAACACAACATGTAGCATTACAATAAGATGATCTTGATCATGATAGGAAGCTCACAAGATCTAAACATGGTAGGAAAAAATAGGATAAACAACCATCTAGCTACTGCATGGACCCGTAGTCCAAGGATGAACTACTCACACATCACTCCGGAGGCTGGCATGGTGATGAAGAAGGCCTCCGGGATGATCTCCCCTCTGTGGAAGGGTGCCGGGAAGAGCTTCAGATCCCTCCCGGTCTAGGGATGGAGATGGTGGAAACTACGGACTTTTTCGTGGAATTCTGATCGGATACTTAGGGCTTTCATCTGGGGGGGGGGGGATATATAGGCGAAGGGGCAAGGTCGCTGGAGCGCCAGGGGCCACACCCTAGGGCGGCGCGCCCCCCATGGCCGCGCCTAGGCCAGGTGTGGCCGCCCTGGGGTGCGCCCCCTCTCCTTCGGGCTCCGTGCCATGTCGGGCAAAATAGGAACTTTGGCTTTTGTTTGGTCCAATTCCGAGAATATTTCTTTACTATCTTTTTTGAAACCAAAAACAACAGAAAACAGGAAACTGGCTCTGTGGCCCTTGTTAATATGTTAGTTCAAAAAAATGCATAAAAATGCCACAAAGTGTACACAAAATCATAAGATAGTTTATGCAAAACAAACATGGAACATAAAAAATTATAGATATATTTAAAATGTATCAAGCATCCCCAAGCTTAACTTCTACTCATCCTCGAGTAGGTAAGTGATAAAAATAATAAATTTTGAGGGGACATGCATGATGACCCACAAGTATAGGGGATCGCAACAGTCTTCGAGGGTAGTATTACCCAATTTATTGATTCGACACAAGGGGAGCCAAAGAATACTTATAAGCCTTAACAACTGAGTTGTAAATTCAGCTACACCTTAAAATAGTTCTTGCTCACAATAGTTTATCAGTAGCAACAGTTTTGTAGTAGCAATAGCAAAGCAACAACAACAGTAGAAAAAAAGCAATAGTAACAGTAGCATCAAACAATAAGATATGAGCATGGTAGGCATAGGGATGGATGGACGGGCGTTGCATGGACAAGTCTAAACATGTAACTTCAAGATCTAGAGCATTTGCAGATAAATAATATAAAGCATCCAAGTACTACCTCCGTTTCAGGGCTTAAGGCGTCCTTGTTTTGCGTGTTTTTTCTTTGACCAAGAATTACTCTAAATACGTATAGAGTTTTGGTATAAAACTAGTATCACTGGAAAGTATACTTCAATACGAATCCAACGGTACTAATTATGTATAATATAATCAAGATTTTGTTTCTCAATTCTTTTGGTCAAACTTTGCTTTAGAAAACGTGTGTGCCTTAAGCCTTGAAACGGAGGTAGTACTAAATAATCCTAGGCATGTGTCCCAAATATAGTCATACGTGCTCGCAATGAGAACTTGCATAACATCTTTTGTCCAGTCAGCCCGTTGCAACGGGGCCTCAAGGGAATCTACTGGCAATTAAGGTGCTCATTTTAATAAAGAAGTGGAGCAAAGCATTAACATCCATGAACACATGTGATCCTCATATCAAATCCATCCCCTCCGGCTGTCCCAATTTCTGTCACTTCGGGGCCTTTGGTTTCGGACAATGATATGTGTACACTGATACGTTGGAAACATATCTATAATTTTTGATGCTCCATGCTTGTTTAGTATCTACTTTGGTTTACTTGTCTACACTTTGAGGTGCTTTTTACATATTTTCTGGTACTAAACTATTAACAAGTTGCAAGAGTGCCAGATGCCTGTTTTCTGCAGTTTTTGGTTTCAGAAAAGTTAGTAAAGAAATATTATCGGAATTGGACGGGACGAAGGACAAAGTCAATAAATTTTCATGGGGAACAAGAAGTCCAAAGGATAGCCCGAGGGACCAGCCAGAGGGGCCAGACCCGCCCACCCCAGGTGCGGGTGGGCCCTAGCCCGTGCCTGGCTAGGGTTTGGCCGCCCTGGCGGCCGCCTCGGTCTCCCCCTTCGCCTATAATAAGCCCTCGATGCAGAAACTCTGGGGACCCGATCAAAAATCGACGAAACCGTCTATATCCGCCGCCACCATCGTCAATAGATCGGAGGGAATCTGAAGCTCTTCCTGGCACCCTACCGAAGGGGAGATCATCCCGAAGGCCTTCTCTCCAGTATGATTTGTGAGTAGTTCCACCTTGGACTATGGGTCCATGTAGTAGCTAGATGGTTGTATCTCCTCCTTGTGCTTTCATGTATAGATCTTGTGAGCTCCGTTCATGATCAAGACCTAATCTATTTGTAATCATGCATGTTGTATTTGCGGGGATCCGATGGATATTGAGACTATTATGTTGGTTTGATTATTGGTTCTATCTTTATGATTCTATCATGTCTATGTTGTTTGTGATCTTGCATGCTCTCCGTTGCTAGTGGTTATCTTGTCCAAGTAGTAGCTAGTGACTCCAAGAGGGAGTATTTATGCTCGATAGTGGGTTCATGCCTCTAGTTTCCAAGGGAAGTGACAGAAATCTCTTCGGTTGTAGATGTGTTGTTGCTACTAGGTAGAAACCAACGGTCTCTTGTTCATGGAACATGTGGACTGTTTACCTTACACGCTTTGCTTAAAGCAGTTGTACGTTGCTTGCAACTTAATACTGGAGGGGTTTCGGATGATAACCTGAAGGTGGACTTCTAGTCATAGATGCAGTTGGATTACGGTCTATGTATATTGTTGTATTGCCCAATCAACCTCATAGGATATTTATGTTGGAATTATGCTCTAGAGGCAATAATAAAGATGTTATTGTTATAATTCTTGTTCATGATAAGGTTTATATTTCATGCTAGAATTGTATTAAGCGGAAACTTTGATACTTGTGTGGTTTATAAACAACACTGTGTACCTAGTACGCCTCTATGGACTAGATCCTTGATTAATGATGGTTAAGGTTTCCTAACCATAGACATGAGTTGTCGATTAATAATGAGATCATGTCCTTTGGGAGAATGATATGATGGATAGACCCAAATCAAGTAGAGCAATTAGATCGTGTCATGGTGTTCATCTTTGCGAAGCTTTTTCTTATGTCTAATATTGTATTCCTTAGACCATGAGATAATGCAACTCCCTGGTATCGGAAGAAAGCTTTGAGGTCATCAAACGTCATCCTATGAGAGGGTGATCATAAAGGTGTCTCTCAGGTGATCGGGAAGTACTTGTTGGGTTGTATGTATCGAGATGGGATTTGTCCCTCCCAAGTCGGAGAGATATACTTCGGGCCCACTCGGTAATCGATATCAACACCGCTTGCAATCACATGGTTAAGGAGTTAATCACCAAATGATATCGGATTACGGAACGAGTAAAGTACTTGCTGTGAACGAGATTGAACTAGGTATGCCGATACCAATGATCGAATCTCGGGCAAGTAAAATATCGCGTGACAAAGGGAATATAAATATGGGATTAATTGAATCCTGGCATCATGGTTCATCCGATATGATCATCGATGAATATGTGGGAGTCAATATGGGTTTCCAGACCCCGCTGTTGATTATTGATAGAAGATCATGTCAGCATAGTCTCGAACCCGTACGGTCACACACTTAACGTGCTTCGACGTTAGGACAGAATGGATAATTGGTTTATGAGTTTTTTGTTCGGAGTCTCGGATGAGATCCAGGACATCACGAGAGGTTCTGGTATGGTCTAGAGAATAAGATTCATATAAAGGAAAGCAGTTTTTGGATTTCGGAATTGTTTCGGAATGTTCGGTATTGTACCGAAAGGTTCTAGAAGCTTCCGGAGTGGGACAAACGTGGCCCCACTTGTCGGAGGGGGGCGTGGGCCTATGAGGGAGTGCCACAGGCGCGTGGGCCAGGGCACAAGGCCCCATAGGCCCAGTCGGCCAAAACCCTAGGGAAACCCTAGGGGACCTTCTAGAAGGGGGGGAAGACTTGCCCCCCACTCCACCCTTGTGGCCGCCGGCCCTAGAGCTTGGAGGAGGGGCAAGGGGTCCAGACAGACCCCTATATAAGGTGGCCAGGGGCCGCACCCTCCCCTCACCCCAAACCCTAGCTGCCATACTGCTGCCTTCCTCTCTCTCTCTCTCTCTCTCTCTCTCTCTCTCTCTCTCTCTCTCTCTCTCTCTCTCTCTCTCTCTCCCGACTGCGTGTTGGCGAAGCCCTGCTGCAAAAACTCTCCACCTTTGCACCACGCCGTCGTGCTGTAGGTCCAATCTATCTCTCCACACCACTTGCTGGACCGAGGAAGGAGGATACGTCGCGGTGCCATACGTGTGCATCTCTCGGAGGCGTCGCCACTTGCGGCGTTGGATCGGATCGGATCGCGAGGAGGAGAAGGCTAGTACGACTACATCAACCACGTTCTGTTGAACGTTCCGCTGTGCGATTTCTTCAAGGGTATGAAGATCTCATCTATCCCTCTCGTTGATTGCATCTCCTAGATTAGATCTTGGCTTTCCCATTCGCATCCGTAGGAAATTTTTGATTTACTATGCTGCAAAACCCTTCAATGGTATCAGAGCTAGATCTATGCGTAGATGTGTTTCACGAGTAGAACGCAACATGCTTGTTGCGGGCGTTGATGTTTTCTGTTGCAAGCATCTTGTTGTGTACTTCTTATGACGCGGGATAGTGAGATCGAAGCGGTCTAGGCCAACTTTACGCGACCTCGTTCGCGAGACCAGCTCCGCACTTGACGTGTGGCTTGTTCCACACATGCGGCTGGTGGATGCCAGTTTCTCTCACTATAGTTGTCATGGGATTTACACCGGATGTTGGCAACCATAATATCACCGTTGTGGCTTTCTGTAGGTAAGAATCGTTTTTAGCTTGTTACTCCCATAAGCCACGTAAAACATGCAACAACAAAGTAGAGGCGTCTAACTTGTTTTTGCAGGGAGTGTTTCTGTGATATGGTATGTCCCAAGATATGATGTGTATGTTGTATGCAATGATCATGTTTTGTAATATTTCACGACTTGCATGTCGATGAGTACACAACCGGCAGGAGCCATATGGTTGTCTTTATAATTGTGTATGACCTGTGTGTCAACTTCTTATACGCCATGTAACAGCTTTACTTTATCGCTAAGTAGTTAGCAATAGTTGTAGTTGCTATTCGTGGTGGAGGCAATCATGGTGGAGTGATGGAGATCATGCTGGCACACACAAGATGGAGATCATTGCGCGGAGATTGGCTATACCATGGCACATAAAATTATATGCATGTGATGTTTATCCTTTTATGTATCTTATTATGCTCAGATCGTGATGGTAGCATTATAAGATGATTCCTCGCTTAAAGATCAAGATTAAATTGTGTTCTCCCCATGTATACACCATTGTGAAAGTTCATCGTGTTCAAGCATCTCGTGATGATCGGGTGCTATAAACTCTACGTTCTCATACAACGGGTGCAAGCCAGTTTTGCACACGCAGAAATACTTGGGTTTGACTTGACGAGCCTAGCATGTACAGACATGGCCTCGGAACACACGAACCGAAAGGTTAAGCATGAGTCATATGAATGATATGATCGACACTTTGTTTTCCACCATTGAAGCCACATCTCTTCTCGTGAAGATCGGATTAGGTGTGGTGCATTTGGATCGTGTTCACTAAACAACTTGAGGGATGTTGAATTTAGTGGGAGTTCATCTAGTAATTTGATTAAGTTGAACTAGTTATCATGAACATAGTCTAAATTGTACTTGCAAATTTTGTAGATCAAATGGCTAAGTCCAACTTCAACTTCAACGTTTTTGTTGAGAAAGAAAAGCTTAAGAACAATGGGTCTAACTTCACCAAATGGTTCCGCAATCTTAGAATCATTCTCGCTGGCAGACAAAAGGACTATGTCCTTGAGAAAGCGCTAGGTGGCCTACACTATAGATGCGCCAGCTGATGAAAAAGCTATTTATCAGTCGCGCAAAGATGATTATGGTGTGATTAAGAGCACCATGGTGTTTGCTATGGAATCGGACCTTCAAAATTGTTTTGAGGAGTTCGCCAGGCCCTTTGAGATTCTTGAGGAACTGAAAACGATGTATCAGACTCAGGCTCGAGAGATATGAGATCTACGAGAAATTCTTTAAGCGCAAGATGGAGGAAGGGAGTTCCGTTAGT